>JAXQQM020086332.1:0-286528 GCA_034641835.2 Pinus albicaulis | reverse complement strand
TTGATATTGTAAGTAATGACTAGTCTCCTTCCTTTCGTAATAAAGCATCAATTGAAACATTATCCTTTCCCATCTTATGGAGTTTTTATGTTTTATCCAACAGTTTTGGTTGTTTTTCTCATATATTTTCTTTATGTTGTAAAATTTATTGTAGATTATTTTGATCCATACCTATAATATTTTTTTTCCATTTGGTTAGGGTGTGCATGATAGAAAATATATTTTTATCATATGTTGACTTCAAAGGCTGCTGTTATTTAATTTTATGCTCTCAAAAGCTATGGGATGACCATAGTGCATTAGTAATACTCCTAATCAAAACTCGAAAGCATCACATTAAATTAAAAAAGGTTGCCTATGTTGAAAACATAACTTTATTTAATATTTAAAAACATCGCTATGCTTGATCATCCCATATGAACGGATTTTTCTTTAAAATATTTCTCTAAGGAAAAAAATTTCTTTTCATTTAGACATATTTGCATAAATCTAATATTTTTCTAGTACATTGAGAAATTGTTGCATATGTTTGAGATGTTCCTTCCATGATTTACTATATACTAGCATATCATCAAAGAAAAATAGTAAGAAACTCCTGAAGTATTGTCAAAATTCTTCATTCATGGTGGCCTTGAAGGTCTCTAGAGAATTGCTTAACCCAAAATATGAAAGGAAATATTTGAAATATTATCTAATCTTATTTTGATTTTGTAGTATCTATATCTTGAATCCAATTTTGAAAATATTCGGCTACATTAATTCATCTAAAATTTCATCTGAAAAGGGCATAAGAAGAATTTCTTAATCATTATCTTATTCAATAATTTATAATATACATATAGTCTAAATAATTCATCATTCTTGAAAACTACAATCACTAAAGAAACATAGGTACTCTCACTCTTTGTAATGATATGAAATTTTAAGAGATCCTTGACCATTCCTTCTATTTAAGTTTCTCGATGATGTGGATATCTATATGGCTTGATATTGAAAGTTGATCGAGATTTATGCAGGAAAAAATACATAAATAAACAAAACTGCAGAGGTGGAAAAGGAATACCACTTCATTTCATTAATATAAAATACTAAAAGAATACTTAACATAATGGAAAACAAACTAGCTTTCGCAATGATAGCTTATCTATGAGAAGATATGTTATGGCTACATGTGTATAAATTGTGTTACAAAGAGGCTCTAGGGAATTTTTGTTATTCATCAATAAGAGAAAACCATAGACATCCAAAACCCTAACCCGACGAGATGTAACACCGAGAGTTTATGGAGACCATTGGGTTTAGTTGGGCAACCAACATGGAGGGGTCATAACTTGGCCATATTATCTCTATTTGGTGCGTATGATACCTCGTTCGAAATATATCTCCGATGACTACAGCTCCTAATGTAATTTATTTTAAATTTTTGTAATAATCATAACCAAAAACGTTGTTTAGGGCCCCAAATGGCTCCGAAAGTTAGGGACCCAAAAAAATTCTAAAAATAGTAAATGGGAAAATCGATGAAAATGATTAGGTCTAATAGGTGGGTGGCCAACAATATCCACCTCGACCATTCCTACCACCTTAGGAATAAATGGTCCCCATTTCATACAAAGCCTCCATGAGGTAGGGAAAATTATATTGAACCTTATCCCTAGTGAACAACTTTCCCTCGTGAAGGAGTTGACAAGCTTTGACAACTCGATACAATTGGATCTTCTATTGGCGAGTGATTTTAAGCTATGTGTCGAGGATCCGATTAGTTGTAGCCTTTTCAATGCAATATGGATTTAACTGTGTTGCAGTGAGTTGTTCTGTAATGTTGGATCTGTCAAATAATGGTGGAAGGTATGGCTGAAGTCTACCCATGTTGAACACTAGGTGAACACTTAGGAATGGTAGAATGATAAGCTCAAAAGAATTGTCTCCTATGGCCTTGGTAATGGTATATGGGCCATATCAGAGTGGCATAACTTGTCGTGGGGTCCAGAGGGGTGCTCCTTCTACAAATATAATCACACTTTGTCGCCCACCTCGAAGCGGTGTGACACCCGATGATGATCATGTTGTTGCTTGTACTTAGCACTAGCTCTATCCAAAATGTCATGAACCTCTTGGTAGATGAATTGAATGCACTTAATGAAGTTGTTCGCCTTGTCAAATTCAGAGTGGACATGTGTCAAATCTTCTTGAGTAGCCACAAATGACATGGCTACAACAATGGGACATAGTGGCTAGAATGCCAAGCCTGCCTGCAAGGGGTTGTGGCCATTCGAGTTGTGGCCATTATAGATATGTTGTAAGTAGGGGAGGATTTGATCCCATGTGCCTGGATGATTTGAGTTGTACATGCACGTAATGTGTATGATCATCCTGTTGATGACCTCGCTCTATCCATCGGTTTATGGATGGAAAGAAGTGGACGCAGTGTGCTTGGTGTCCAACATCGACCAGAGACTACACTAAAATGTACTAGGGAACCTACTATCTTGATTCGAGATGATAGATTGTGGCATCCCAAAGTGCATCCAAACTTGTTAAAATAAGAGTTTAGTAGTGGATTCTATTGTGATATTCTTCTTATAGGATTCCTTAATGGCCATTTTCGAGAATCTATCGATGACCAAAAAAACTCAGTCACTTCCATGGTTAGTAGAAGGATGACCCGACATGTAACCAGTGGAGATGTATTCTGAACGTCGACTAGGGGTAGGTAGCAGAGTATAAATACCTTGCTTCTTGATGGTTGGTTTGGAAATGGCACATGTAGGTGAATATCTGATTTACTTCGTGATATTTTGTCAAATTTTTAGCAAATAGAAATAATTCTGTAGTACTACCACTATGTTCTCTACCCAAAAATGCCCATCAACCCAACTGTAGTGCACCTCCCAAAAAATCTTGGCATGCTCGATTGAAGGAACACAAAGGTGTCTCACGTGACATAGCAGTGCATTATGGAGGTCAAAAATTGGAATTTTCTTACCTACCAAGAGTGTTTTATATGTGTGGCCAAATTCTGGATCGCTTTTTTAAAGAAGTGACCAACCAAAATTCTTGTGCCAACAAGAGTTAGACATAGTGTTTAGCGCCACGATAGATGGTCGACTGAGGTAGCTAACAGTATTATTGGCATTGCCCTTCTTCTACTTGATTTTCAAATGACATTGTTTCACATATATGGACCACTTATGATGAAAATTGTTTTGGAACTTTGTTTTTGTTTGTATGAACGACACGGGTCAGCGGTTTGTGTGGATGAGAGTTTCCTTCCCCAAAATCTAATTATTCCATTGTTGGAAAGGCTTCATAAAGGATATTTACGAACTATGTTGGAAAATGTCTCACTATGATATCCCACTCAATGCTCGTGTTGAGTAAGGACTACCCAAATAGCATAGTCAAAGGCATTTTTCACGACCTTGAATTGTTGCTTCAACTCTAATAGTGTGAGCACTAGTGCAGACGAGAGATGATGTTTCAACTCTATGACCGCCTTCTCTTGATACTCAGACCAAAATAAATTTCCATTCGCTCCTCCCTTGGTCAGTTGACTCAAGGGCCAACTGATATTAGAGAATGCCAACAGGAACGTGCAGTAGAAATTTGTAAGACCCTAAAAATTATGGAGCTCTATTAGAGTGGTTGGGGCTAGAAAATCCTGAATTACTTGGATCTTGGTTGGATCCACATGCACCCCCTGCTCATCAATCATGTATCGCAGATACTGAACCTCGATAATGAAAAAAGTTTGTTTCTCCAAATTGCCACACAACTTGTGTTTCTACACTATTTGGAGGACCTCTCGAATGTGGTAGAGGTGCTCTTGCCAAGTCAAAAAGTTAAGACATCCAATATAGAAAGGTATGGGGATTTCGTTATTGCAATCCCTTGAACACTATTGGCTTGACGGGTGGTGACCCACGTTCAGAGTTAGTGCATAACGAAAATAACCCTCTTACTATAGGGCCTTTCGGCAATGACGTACTTGCGGAGGCCAAAGTCTCACTTGAAGCAGTATGAAGGGGTGCTGAAACTAAGTTTCAACACCCTGAGAGAGAATTAAATGAAGTGGGTGGCCTTAGACCTGTTTATTAACACACTCTCTTACATACTAGAAACTGTAACCAGAAACCGTAAACAGAAAACTTACCGAGAAGCCCTAGGTCAACTTACACAAGATAAACTTGTATGCACACACGTAGTAGATATGAAATCCCTTTAAATATTCTAACAAGATGATATTCAGCCCTTACAACACTAGATCCATGCAATTAGCATTCAAGTTCACAGTAAAACACATATGCAACCGATCCAATCACATGTATTATAAATCATAAGCATGAAACATAAATCATGAGTAGACACAGATCAAAGAAACATATTGAGAGTAATTTATTACTCAAAGTTACCCAAAACATATATTTACTCATCATATGTTCTTAGAAACCTTTTACAGTCTAGAGAAACCCTTACAATTCTTCAGATCTACTCGTGCACACAACCAGTGGGGTCCACACACAGTCAGACTAAGGTCTCTGTGCACACAACCAATCAGAGCATTTTACGCACATAATCTTACACATATTCTCTTCATAGCTTAACAATTCATCAAATCTTACAAAAAATGCTCTATCCGACTTGATCTAGACTTCTAGTTATACCTTCCGCTCACGCTCATACTATGGTCCTCAAACCGTGGTTTGAGACCCATAGTTTACCCATTAGCCCAGTTAAAATGCATGAAGGGGCTTTGACCCGTCCCAAAGCTCCTTGACGCTTCATAGCACACTATGCTGGACTAAAAAATATAAAAATTACTATGACTAAGCCCCAAAAATGCAGTCCTAAGGGGTCGTGCTCCAACAATCCCCCAAAACAATCTTGTGAGTTGTCCTAAGTCACAGAGGCATTGATCCAGATTTATGTAGGAACGCAACAGAATAAACATATAACCATAAATATAGAGATGAAGTGGAATTAACACTTCATTTCATTAATATCAAAGAACTGAAATTTGCTTACAGACAGAATGGAAATAAAACTAGCTAGGGCACTGGTAACTATCTCTGAGAAGAGATGTGGCAGCTACAGGCCTCTGAACTGAGTTACAATGAGGCTCGAGGGCCTATTTATTATTGGAGAAACAATGCAGAGGAACCCAAAATCCCAAAAACCTAACCCTAGGAGATGAAGCGCCAAAACTATGGGCCCCGTTTGGGTAAATTGGTGTTTCAACTTCCCAGGGACGTAACTTCGGCATACTATCTCCGTTTGACGCACATGATACATCATTAGAAAGCTCTATCTGAGGAATACAACTTTCGGGACAAGTTGGATGACCCAATTTGCTGGTAAAATGATACCCAAAAAACGTCATTTAGGGCCTCAAAACGACTCTGGAAGTTTAGGACCCGAAAAACTACTAAAAATAGTAAGTTATGGCGAAACTGAAAAACTGAAAGAGACAATGGTGGGGGCCCAAATGGAATAGGCGGGTGGCCACCAATATCCACCTAGATCATTCCTCCCCCCTTAGGAAGCAATGGTCCCCATTGCGTTAAGTTCCTCCATGAGATGAGGAATTTTCTGCTAAACTTGGTCCCTGGTGAACCACTTTCCTTGGTGCAGGAGTTGGCCAACTTTAACAACCCAATACAGTTGGATCCTCTGTTGGTGAGTGTTCTTAATTTGCATGTCTATGATACAATCTGTGGTGGCCTGTTCCATGCAGTCTGGGTTTAACTCTGTTGGTGTGAGTTGTTCTGCAATGTCCGAAGTAAGGACGAAGGCGATCCACATTGAAGACTAGGTGTAGACAAAGGAATGGTGGAATACTAAGCTCAAAATCATTGTTCCCTACAGCCTTGGTGATGGTGTACAGCCCGTATCGGAGCGGGCAAAGCTTGCGGTGAGGTCCAGTGAGGCGCTCCTTCTACAAATGCAGACATACTTTGTCGCCCACCTAGAAGTTGTGTGGCACCCGGTGTTGATCATGGCACTGCTTGTACTTCACATTGGCTTTGTCCAATATATCATGAACCTATTGGCGGATGTGTTGAATGCGCTCGATGAAGCTACTTGCTTTGTCAACTTCAGACTGGACGTTCGCTAAATCGGCCTGAGCAGTTGCAAATGGCATGGCTACGTCAATGGGACATAGTGGCTGGAATCCAAACCCACCTGAAAGGGGCTATGGCCAATTGAACTGTGGAGAGCCCGGTTATAACTATGTTGTACATAGCGGAGGCTCTCGTCCCATGTGCGTGGATGCTTTGAATTGTACATGTGCAGAATGTGTACAATCATTCTGTTGATGACCTCTGTCTGGCCATCTGTTTGGGGATGGAAAGCTGTGGACTTGGTGAGCTTTGTGTCCAACATTGACCAGAGGCTGGACCAAAATGTCCTGAGGAACCTGCTATCTCGATCTCATATGATAGACCGTGGGATCCCAAAGTGTATCCATACTCATTCAAAGAAGAGTTTAGTAGTAGCTTCTGCTGTGATATTCTTCTTACAGGCCGCCATAATGGCCATCTTCGAGAATCTGTTGACGACCACGAAAACACAGTCATTACCATTCTTAGTAGAGGGCAGGCCCGACATGTAATCCATGGAGATGGATTCCCAAGGTTGACAAGGGGTAGGTAGTGGAATATATAGGCCTTGCTTCTTGATGGTCGGTTTGGCAATGGCACAAGCAGTGTAGGATCTGATGTGCTTCTCGACATCCTTTCGAAGGTTCGGCCAATAGAAATACTTCTGTAGTATTGCTACTATTTTCTTGACCCCGAAATGACCAGCGACTTGACTGTAGTGTGCTTCCCATATCATCTTGGCATGCTCGCTTGAAGGAACACAAAGGTGTCCCAAGTGACATAAAAGTGCATCTTGGAGGTGAAAATTTGGAACTCGCGTGCCCCCCAAGAGTGCCTTGTAAGTGTGGCCAAATTCTGGGTCACTCTCATAAAGAAGCGGCCAATCAGAAGTCTCGTGCCCACAAGCGTTGAGCATGGTGGTGAGCGCCACGATCGGTGGTCGGCTGAGGCAGTCTGCAACATTATTGGTGCTACCCTTCTTGTACTTGATGTTCAATTGAAACTGTTGCAGATATGTGGACCACTTATGATGGCGATCATTCTGCAACTTCCCTTCTGTCTGTATGAACTGCAGGGGCCGGTGGTCTGTGTGGATGATTGTTTCCTTCCCCAAAATTTAATGCCTCCATTTTCGACAGGCTTGCACAATGGAATACATTTCTTTGTCATAGGTGGGATACTTGCGAACTGTCTCAGACAATGTCTCACTGTGATATGCCACTGGATGTCCCTGTTGAGTAAGAACTGCCCTAATAGCATAGTGTAGGCACTGCCTCGACTCAAACGCCGCCGCAAGTCTCGGTAAGGTGAGCATCAAAGGGACAGAGGCGATTTAAATCTTTGAACGCTTCGTTGAGGTTCCTAATTAAAAGAATTCTTGCTCTTTGCTCCTTCCTTTTTCATGACGACTTCCATGGCCAAGGATAGAGAACTCAACATGAATCACAATAGAAATGCAGGAGGTACATCCAAAAAGTTGCGGCTTTCATATAGTGGCCTGGCCGTCAACCGAATGACTTGGATCTTGGCTGGATCCACATGCAGCCCCCTTTCATCAATAATGTATCCCAGATATTGAACCTGGGTCATGCCAAACGTGCACTTCTCCAGATTGGCACACAACTTGTGTTGCCGCAGTGTTTGGAGGACTTGTCGGATGTGATGAAGGTGTTCTTCCCACATCTTGCTAAAGATCAGAATGTCATCCATGTACACCACTACGAATGAGTTGGTGAATGGCCACAAGATGTCGTCCATCATCCTCATGAAGGTTGCGGGAGCATTCGTCAACCTGAAAGGCATGACCAGCCATTCAAAAAGGCCTTCCTTGGCTTTGAAGGTAGTCTTCCACACATTAGAGGGTTCAATTGGTACCTGGTGATACCCAGACTTCAAGTCGATCTTACTGAAATATTTTTCACCTTGGAGTTGGTCCAGGAGGTCATCAATCCATGGGATTGGGTACCTATTCCAGACAGTGATCTTGTTCAGCACCCGATAGTCAATACAGAGTCTCCACGTCCCATCCTTCTTCTGTACCAACATGATCGAACTCCCACAGGGTGATGAACTTGGTCTATTGTGACCTTTCTGCAACAGCTCCTGAATCTGCCTCTTGATTTCATCATTTTCCAGAACAGAGCACCGATATATTGGTCCATTGGGTAGCGACGCACCTGGGGTCAGATCAATAGGGTGCTTGAACTGACAGTGCAGAGGAACCCCTGTGGGCGAGGTGAAGATTTCCCCGTACTCCTCCACAACCTTATCCATTTGTTGTTGTCGTGCAGAGGGGCCCTGTCTGGCGGTCGTGGCCACAGTCTTCTTCTTGCCCTAGGGACGGATCATCAGGAAAACAAATTTTCTGGTTTGGGAAATGAGCTTACTGCATTGTTTTGTAGTAACCAAAGAGATAGTCGTAGGAGGTGGTACCTCTGCTATCTTGTACAACTTATTTCCCAAAGTAATAATAAGAGCACGAGGTCGAGACTCATACATAGCATGACGCTTCCACAAGTATGGTTGTCCTAATAATACATCAGAAACATCAATAGGAGCAACGTCACATAATACCTCATCCGCGAAGGGCTTGATGCTATAGGGAAGGTGGCACTGCTGGCTGACGCGGAGATCTCGTCCTTGGTGAAGCCACCCGATGGTGTATGGATGTGGGTGAGCTGTGGTCGGCAAGCCCAATCGCTTCACGGCGTCTGCTGAAATGAGGTTCTTTTGGCTCCCATTGTCGACAATGAACTGTACATGGGAGCCCTTTACCCACATCTGGGAGTGGAAGAGATGTTCCTCCTCCTCTGGATCTTCTGGTTCCTCCTTCTGGATCTTTGTAGTGGCAACAATGGCATTGGGCTCCACATCAATAATCTGTTTCCCTTTTTCATTCCCTTTTTCAGGTTCTGATTCGGAGTCACAACATGCATCTGACTCAGAAGCCCTCATCTCGGGAACTAGCGACTGCTTGGCCCGACACTCACTTGTGTTGTGAGTGGAGCTCTTATGGAACTCACACCACTTTCCCGTGTCCTTCTTTGGCTTTGCGGTGTTGTTTTTTTCTTGCGGCTTTGACAGGTTTTCTTTAGCCGCCATGCCTTGGCTCTATCCTTTGTTCTGTGGTTTGGAAGCACCTTTCCCTTACTTTTGATTCGCAGATCCAAAGTCTCCCTTCTTTTGTTTGAATTTCTGCTCAATCTTGGCAGCATACTGGTATGCCGTACCCAGTGAGGAGATGTCGAGGAACTCCATTTCCTCCTGAATGTATCTGTGCAGACAGCGACGATACTTTAGCACCAAATGTTTCTCTAAATCTTTGATACACAACTTTGCTGCATTATTTCCTGAGGATTCGTCTCACCATGCACAACTAGATCCCTGTCGTAGCGGTCCAACAGAGAAATTGTCCCTCACAGTCTTCAATGCGATAGCAATCGTTCCTTGATGGCATCTCGAAAAGAATTCCAAGTTGGTACGTCCGAGAACAGAGAGGGTTCTTTCTGGTCCTCGTTCTCACAGTAGGTTTCCCACCAGTCTTTAACATGGGGGATAGCTTTGAGGAGTGCAAAAATAATCTTCTCCCAGTCTGAAAAGTCATGAACAGAGAAATATCCTTCTAATAGATTCAACCATCTATCTACGGCATCTGCGTCTATTTGACACTCAAATATGGGAATGTCGAAATTTACTTGTACCTTAAAAGGAGTCGCCACTCCAGAGTGGCTACTGGATGCAGATGCGCCGTCGGTGGGCAGCCGTTCAAGGATTTGAGCGAAGTTATCCATCATCACGTTCCTTTGTCTTTCGAGGGCCTCCTCGAGTAATATTTTGATAGGATCTCCTACTCCCTCATCTTTCTTTTTGTCCCCCATGGGCGTCCGTCGAGGTTTGCGAGGCTGATCTTGCAAAGGTTCCACTAGATCAAGCCCTCGCTCCTTATACCCCGACCTCGTTGGGGAAATGCAAAGAAGGATCGAGAAAAAGCAGATCGTTCTGATACCACTGATCTAGATTTATGTAGGAATGCAACAGAATAAACATATAACCATAAATACAGAGATGTAGCAGAATTAACACTTCATTTCATTAATATCAAAGAACCGAAATTTGCTTACAGATAGAATGGAAATAAAACTAGCTAGGGCACTGGTAGCTATCTCTGAGAAGATATGTGGTGGCTACAAGCCTCTGAACTGAGTTACAATGAGGCTCGAGGGCCTATTTATTATTGAGAAACAATGGAGAACTTTAAAAATCCCAAAAAACTAACCCTAGGAGATGAAGTGCCAAAACTATGGGCCCTGTTTGGGTAAATTGGTGTTTCCACTTCCGAGGGACGTAACTTTGGCATACTATCTCCGTTTGACACACATGATACATCATTAGAAAGCTCTATCCGAGGACTACAACTTTCGGGATGAATTGGATGATCCAATTCACTGGTAAAACAATACCCAAAAAACGTCATTTAGGGCCTTAAAATGGCTCCGGAAGTTCACGACCCGAAAAACTACTAAAAATGGTAAGTTATGGCGAAACTGAAAAACCGAAAGAGACAATGGTGGGGGCCAAAGTGGAATAGGCGGGTGGCCACCAATATCCACCTAGATGAGGCATTAGGTTCTTGATATTCATATTTAGATCCTCGATGGCGGTGTTAAAGGGTGCAAGGATGCTTTCACTCTGATGAATAGCACTCTGAGCCGTGTCGACCAAATTCAGAGAGCTAAGACCTTCTACTCCAAGGTTGATGCTCTGGTATGTCCAGCTGATGCCTTGAATCATGACAACCCTTAATGCACCATTTTCTCTAAGAAAAATATGAAAAAATGCAATTAAATTTCCGAGAGAGATAATAATTAGGCTAAAATTTTGGAAATTAACCCCTTAGAATCCACGTAATGATGGTGTTCATCATAATGTAGCAAAGACAATAATGATATTGCTAGTGGGAGATCGATATCATATTGTATTGAGTCTCCACATGAAGGAGACTCCATATAATATGTGGAAGGGCTTAAAATATCTATATCATAATCATAACAACCATAGGAAGTTGGCAATAAAATACAAGTTTAGGAATAAAAATGTAGAAGGGACACAGGATCCAAAAATACTTGAAGAAGTTCACTCAATGTCGAGATGAGCTTGGAAGTGTGGGGATAATTGTTGTCACAGATGATTTGGTGAGCCTAGATCTTTTATGCCTTCCCAAGTGCTGGTATAGTTAATAGGACTCTATGAATGGGAGGGAGAAGCTATCAGATTGGGAGTGACTACAGTCTGATCACGCACAAGAAGAAATTTTGTAGAGCAGCAAGTATGGATCCTCATCAAAGACTCATCATGATGAGAGTTGGCCCTTTGTTGTAAAGGCAAATAAAGGAGAAGGTAAGGTGTCCCATAACAAATCGGAATCTAGAAAGGTAGCCCAGAAGCGATACTTGTCAAAAGAAAAATGTTTCAGCTATCATGAGAATGGAAAATATGCCACAAATTGTCCACAAAATAATACTAGCAAGAAGGCGTATGAGCATAGGTATATGGGCCATATGAGAGTGGAAGTAAACCCATAGAGAGTCCTCTAACAGGGAACTCGAGGAAGTAGGATGCTACTTCAGGAAAAGTACGAGATGCTACGATTTACTGGTATCTTGTGGGTTAACTCATGTATTTGGTGAACGCACAACCCAGCATATGCTACGCAGTTAACTAGCTGAGAAAAGCTATGGTTAATCCTACAAAGATATTTTGGAAGGCATGACAACATGCGTTGAGATATCTGAAAGGGCGTACAGAGTATGTATTATGGTATAGATGGACAAAGGGAGTGAATCTTCAAGGCTTCACTAATGTAGACTAGGCAGAAATAACCTCGAACAGGAAGAGCACATAATGAGGCACCTTCAACATAGGATCAACAACAATTTTTTGGCACAATAGGAAAGAGGCATACGACAAAATCTGGATGAGGAAGATACTTGTTGGTTTGTTTGGTAGATAGATGGATTTGAAGGTGATAAATTGGGTTAAGGATAGTTGAATCAAACTCTCAGTTAATTTAGTTTTTCATGAAAGGTCAAAGCATATTGATATCTGGTATCACCATCCCACATATTTTGTTTAGAGGTGGATTTTATCATTAGAGTACATTCCGAAGGAGGAGTACGAGGTAAATATCTTGAGGAACATTGTGGAAAGAAGAAAATTCGAATTACATATAGCCAAGATCGATGTACCACATAATACCTTTCTTTTTGAGAGGGTGTGTTGAAATGGCTCCAAGAAACGGAACGAGAATGGGGCTTCTGATTTAATTTTCCTTTAATTAAATTGGAAGAGAAATCGTACTTTCATCTCATGACAACTTATGTTAGTTAACTAAGTCACAAAGACTCCGTTATGTTAGAAAATCCGAGTTGACAAATAGAGAGGAGAGATGTAGTGTTCTTGCATGATTTTAGGGGGTCCAATTACAGTTATTTGTGAGTTCTAATTAGGTAACTCAATTAATTTTGTTAAAATCAATTTAACTAGTTCTAACTGAGAGAGGAGCTACTGAGACGTCCAATGAATTAAATATGATTTAATTCACAGGTAGTGATCAATGATTTAATTGATAATTCACTATAAATAGTTGTTTCATGTTAGTTCTAAGGAAGGCCGAGTAGAGACCGACGTTAAATGAATGATAACTATTAGTTGTATAGTTATAAAAAGGTACATGTGAGTTATAGAGTCATGTGGAAGCCTATGATGCATTGCAAAATCAATTGTTAGGAATTTCCTATTTAATACATAAAAACTTTCCTCCACAAATATGTGAGCAAGGTGGGTTGACTAGAGGTTCAGAGTTATAAGAACCAAAAGACGAAATTGAATCAAATTTCATAGAGTCAATTATATTATATTCATGTTAGATAAATAATTATCAATAAAAATTATATTTATTCATATTCATTTAACCCCTAAATATCATATCAAAAATTGGAAATTTCAATTCAATAAAAATAGTTTTTAGTAACTCATTTTTAATACCATTTTATTTATAATCTATAGTTAGTTAGAGATTTTAATAAATAATAATATATGAAAGATAAATAAATAAATTTAATTTAAATAAAAAATTGTGTTAATTGTTTAATAATTATTTTCATAATTTTAAATAAATAAATAAATATAATACTAAAATTGTGATTAAGATAACTAGTAAAATAATCTAAATTTTATTTTGACACAAATATTTATCTAATCACAATAATTAATAGTAAATCGTGAATCATTTCCTCTTACTTCTGGTACAAACAAGGCCTCATCCAATGAGGATTCCTTGATAATACTATTCACTGGGTAAAAAATAAGAACTTATTAAGGGACTACTTGAAATTAATTAATAGTAAATTATGAATAGTTTCCTTTTACCTCTGGTACAAACTAGGCTTGATCCAATGAAGATTCCTTCATAATACTATTCACCGAAAGTAGACAAGGGTAAAAAATAAGAGCTTGTTAGGAGAATAATTAAAATTATTAAAAACTATAGACAAATAAAGTAAAATTTACCAGGGATTGAAGAGTTGCAGGCTATGACTTAGTTTTCATATTTAGAGGAGGACTCTTGGATGGAAGTGTTTTTTCTTTCCTTCTCTTGTCGGAGTGAATGTTTTGGATCCATTAAAAAACACTATTCTCTTCCCTTTCTCTGTAGTGTTTGAGTGAAACCACAATATCTGTAATCAGGATTAGGGATAAGGAGACCTGGTGAGAATAATTCCTTCAGAAGATTTTTATGGTTTTCTGTTAGTACTTAGCTAGGTGATGAAGTTGCTTCATTTCCTCTTTTAATATTGGGTCACCATATATTACAAATTCAGATAAAGAAAATGAAGCAATTTCATGCCTAGCTAGAAACCTTCAAGAATTATTGTGGGTTTACCCAACTCCTTCACCTTAGTTAGGAAAACGAGATAGATATTGTGAGTTACTCAAACTCTACAAAGATGTGAAAGGAAAAAGTATTTTTTACTGGTTTCAAAACACTCATACCAGCTAGAGAGTGAAAACTCATTTATGATTAGGAAACGATTCATGATTTATGTATATTCATTTGTGTAGAAAAAATAAACTGATATATTTTGAAGACTCCTTCATAATACTATTCACCAAAAGTAGACAAGGGTAAAAAATAAGAACTTAATAGGAGAATAATTAAAAGTATTTAAAACTATAGACAAATAAAGTAGAGTCTACCAGAGATTGAAGAGGTGCAGGTGATTTAGTTTTCAAATTTAGAGGAGGACCCTTGCATGGAAGTTATTTTTCTTTCCGTCTCTTATCTGAGTGAATGTTTTGGATCCATTAAAAAACACTATTCTCTTTCCTTTCTCCATAGTGTTTGAGTAAAACCACAATCTCTGTAACATCTTTAGGATTAGGGTTAAGGAGACGTACTGAGAATAATTCTTTCAAAAGTCTTTTATGCTTTTCTGTTAATACTTAGGGAGGTGATGGAAAATTAGTCTCGTAATTAGTCTCGTAATCAGACAACATTTCGATGATAACAAAACATTAACATTAGAATTAACAAGACTCCAGCTCTGCTAAGTTGACCGTCAAGCATTAACAAACCTCGACCAATGGTAGCTGTTTTTAGTTGCCTTACCGCATTGAATTTTTTTTAGTTGCATCGTTCTGCAAATTTCAACCAGATTGAATACTGCGCAGTGTACTCACTCCAGCCGAAAACTTTCACTTCAAATTTTAGTCGATCTCTGTGCCTTGTGTGAAAAAGCCAAGAGATGACATCGAATTGGTAAAGAATTTTGTAAAAATTCGATGTCATTTCCGGTTCGTTTTAGAGAAGACAGAGAGATCTAGAAAGTAAGCCAAAGTTGTGTGGCCGGTGATTCAAGCGAGGTGCGCTCTCCCCCACTCAAATTTCGCTGTTGATGCCAACATAACATCGCAACACGATACTGAATGGAGTGAATTCGAAGGCTATTGAGAATGTGATTCGAAGGCAAGTTCGCTCATTCTATGGGCATTCTGGTCTCCTCCGAGGATCTAAGATGCATATTAATATATAATTTTTTAAACATTTATATATATTTCACATTTTAAAGTGCTAAAAGGGCATTGGGCCGTTTTATCCAAGCCAATCCTCTCTACAATTTGTCCTAATAAGAATTATAAGAACCAAAAGACGAAATTGAATCAAATTTCATAGAGTCAATTATATTATATTCATGTTAGATAAATAATTATTTAATGAATTATCTGAGCATCAAAAACTTGAGAAATAAAAAGTATTGGATAATAGATTGAACATTTGTATAGAAAAGTGACCTAACAATTATTATAAGGTTAATAGATATAGATATAATGTTCACTTGATTCAGCTACAATGAATCAATAGGATTTACAATTAGGAAAGCTAATGTAGCCATAGTCAATACAATAATTGAGCTTTTGTCCAACTAGTGCATGTGCGAAAGGGTTACTATATCTTAATGGGATGGAAAATATGATAGGGTAAGTGGCTATAAACACCCACAACATTTATGATGGGATATAATAGACCTCGGGACCGTTAAACATTAACGAAACTCGAGCAATGGTAGTTGTTTTTCATTGCCTTACTGAATTGAATTGTTTTTAGTTGCATCGTTCTTTAAATTTCAACCAGATCGAATACTGCGCAGTCTTCTCACTCCAGCCGCAAACTTTCACGTCAAATTTTAGTCGATCTCTGTGCCTTGTGCGAAAAATCCAACAGATGACATCTAATTGGTAAAGACTTTTGTAAAAATTCGATGTCATTTCCGGTTCATTTTAGAGAAGACAGAGAGATCTATAAAGTAAGCTAAAGTTGTGTGGCAGGTGATTCAAGTGAGGTGCACTCTATCTAGTTGATTCGGTAGGTGCACTCTCTCTAGTTAATATATAATTTTTTAAACATTTATATATATTTTACATTTTAAAGTGCTAAAATGGCATTGGGCCGTTCTATCCAAGCCAATCCTCTCTACAATTCGTCTTAATAAGAATTATAAGAACCAAAAGATGAAATTGAATCAAATTTAGATAAATAATTATTTAATGAATTATCTCAGCATCAAAAACTTGAGAAATAAAAAGTATTGGATATAAATTGAACATTTGTATAGAAAAGTGACCTAACAATTATTATAAGGTCAATAGATATAGATATAAGGTTCAGTTGATTCAGCTACAATGAATCAATAGGATTTACAATTAAGAAAGCTACTGTAGCCATAGTCAATACAATAATTGAGCTTTTGTCCAACTAGTGCATGTGCGAGAGGGTTACTATATCTTAATGGGATGGAAAATATGATAGGGTAAGTGGCTATAAACACCCACAACATTTATGATGGGATATAATAGACCTAGGGACGAGATGGATTGGTGAAGTGATGGCAAAATGTGGCCTTGGAATGAACTAGCCCTATAGCCTAAGGCATATGGGGTTCTCATATGAAGATGAAAAAAAGGTGCACTAGTCAATGAGTGGAGAATCAACAACAATTCATCCACATTTATGATAACTTTTCTATTACATAAATATAAAATCAATTCCAAATAAAAGATAATGGTAGTTTTGTTTGAAATAACAAAATTACAGTGAATATATTAGAAAAAAAGACTATGCCTAAGGGGATGGTCCAAAATTAACTTAAAACATCAAATGAATAGAGAAAGGAATTTTTAAATAACTATCCATTAGGTAAATGGAAAGGGGACAAGTACATAATTATTGAAGCAACCTTTCAGGATTCTTAGTAGGAGCAATAAAGCTCCAAAATAAAAATGAGTGGAAATATAAAAATACATATAAAGATATAAACATTGAAATTTACAAAGTGAAAGAATATGCTTAGTAAAAATCTAACTTCAAACCTAAAAAGATTCGAGCATAGCCACATCCATAAAAACATAAATGAAACAAAATGTAATAAATGTAACGTGAAACTTGACTACTCCATAAAAACATAAATCTTAAACTCTTTATAAAGAAAAAACTTTGAAATAAAATGTGATAAATCTAACCTGAAACATGACACACCTCCATAGACACCTCCATAAAATCATAAAATCTTAACCTCTTTATAAAGAAAAAACTTTGAAATAAAATATCATGTGTTTTTCACGGTACTATCTAGCCTTTTTTATATACAAAAGATATCAAGGAACTATATCAATATAATACATGTGGGATAATGTGATTTCACCTTGTTATATAATAAATGTTTAAAATGTTATTTAGGTGATGATGAATGTGGGATTTACATATTTTACATAAAATTAGAGTTTATTTTCAGGTAATCTAAACATTATTAATTCACAAAGAAACACATTCTAATTGTGCTCATGCTTCTACCTTCAAAATAAGGTTAATTATATATTTTCTAGGACAAGAAAAGCTAACAACATTTTTATAATTTTATTTCTACGATTTATTAATACATTTAGAAAATAGTAGTCTCTATTTCAAGCCAATAAACACCACCATAGATGGTAGTGTAAGTTATGAGAGTGCTAAGGTTACATGGGGCAGGAGGATGGGTCATCTTTTGTTGGATGGTGATTCAAAGAAAACTAAACATGACTAGTGAACTCATTATTCATCTTTGATAGTAAGATCAATTTAATATCAAATTGAATTTGATTGGGGATTTTATATATCCATGTTTTAAAATTTTAAATTGTCCCACAAAATATCAATGAAAGTTCAAATAAATTATTCAATAGAGTAATCCAATTCACAAATAGGGCTATATATTCTTATATATATTACCAACCCATTCCATGATGAAATATAGTTAAGAGGACATCGTGGTATAGATAACAACTTGGTAGACTCGGTTTCTTGTATACAATTATAAATGGAAAATGTTAGAAATTTTACTATGTATCTATGGACTACACATGATACTAGGCAATTAATGATTATCTAATACAAATTTTTGCTTTTCATCATGGTGATGATTGTTTTTTTACACTCTCACTTGGAATCCTACCCCATGTTTTGATATTGTCTAATAACCTTCTCTTTCCTTTAGATGGTAAGTTCCTTAAGAGTTGTCTAAAAAAATGAACAAATATTTATATGTGCATTTTATTATATGAAAGGAACTAAAAAATGATGTCACAATGATAATGCTAATTTAATTATAGCATGGAGCCCTTTTATATGAGGTTTGATGATATTTTGATCTCTTTATTCCTAAATACTCTTAATTAATGTATATTTAATTTTTATATATAACATTTCCTTCTTCTAAAGAAAATATTTTTCCTAAAATTGTAAGTAACCATGGATACTTTTGACTAAAAATTTACATTTCCTAAGACATATTTTCTTGTCCTAGGTTCTTCATTAATCAAGAATGGAATCACTTTTCTATTGTGGAAATCATAGTTTATATTTCCACTACATCTTCTCCTTCATTATTCAATTTAGGAAGTGGTGTTTGATGCTTTCTTAACCTATTTTTTGAAAAAAAAAAATGGAAAATGTTATGGATGACACTTGTTTCAATTAGTTTGAAACAATAACTTACTCAAATTATTTTCTTATAATTTGATATCATCCATAGTATTGATTATATATTGTTTGTTCCTTATTGTTTTAATGATAGTTGTTTGTAAGGTTGAAGATTCACATATACCCAATCTCCTTAGCTAAATTATATTTAGGATATATGTTTGTAATCTTGTTGTTTCATATGGTTCCATGTAATATTTAATTTCTTTTTTTAGTTTATGAAATTTTTTTGGTTCGGCTCTAGTTTAGGGTTTATTCCTAAAAATTTTAAGATGTAACCATTCAAACCATAAGTAGTGATTGTTTGTTAGAAAATAGGTAAGATATGCTATTTATTGATAATTTCAAATTTGACATTTATCTAGGGTGGTAGGATGAGCTCAAGCTAAGATATGTGCCATTTTGTTTGAAGAAATACTTCTTAAAATTTTCCTTAAATTTTCCATTTTGATCACTAATAATGATCTTTGAAAACTCATGCAATTTGTAAATGTTTGAGAAAAATATTTCATCTATTTTTTTTGAGAATATGAACCTTGTATACCCATGAATTGTGAATATTTGGTGATTCAATCTCAAGAAGAATTTTAACCTTCCCATTTCACATGGGTACCCCATCAATGAAGTCCACTATTTCTTATCATTTCTAGTTTGGGCTGTGCACTAAGTTGAGAAATCATGGTCTCAAACTCTTTTCATTTTTGTTTCTTAAGAACTTACTACTTTTTTCCAAATATTTTCAAATTTATTTATACATACACTTTGAAAGAAATTATTGGTATATATTATAGTAGGTTTTGGAGATTCCCACATGTACAATTTCTATTGAGACATGACACTCCTTGAGAACTTTAATTTTGAATTTGAAGTAGGACCTAGATAAATTCATCCCTTATACCAAAGGATTTAGTTTCTCCATTTGAGTTTTGAATTTTGAATAGGACTATTGATTAGGCTACATATATTTGGATTGTTCACGTATTCACTTCGAATTTCATCTAGCCATTATGGAACTATAGTTGATATTGTAAATAATGACTAGTCTCCTTCCTTTAGTAATAAAGCATCAATTGAAACATTATCCTTTCCCACCTTATGGAGTTTTTATGTTTTATCCAACAGTTTTGGTTGTTTTTCTCATATATTTTCTTTATGTTGTAAAATTTATTGTAGATTATTTTGATCCATACCTATAATATTTTTTTTCCATTTGGTTAGGGTATGCATGATAGAAAATATATTTTTATCATATGTTGACTTCAAAGGCTGCTGTTATTTAATTTTATGCTCTGAAAAGTTATGGGATGACCATAGTGCATTAGTAATACTCCTAATAAAAACTCGAAAGCATCACATTCAATTACAAAAGGTTGCCTATGTTGAAAACATAACTTTATTTAATATTTAAAAACATCGTTATGCTTGATCATCCCATATGAACGGATTTTCCTTTAAAATATTTCTCTAAGGAAAAATTATTAGGGCATAAACAATTATTTGGGAATAATTTGAAATAAATTGAAGGTAATATCGACTCAATGATAAAAATCATCTTAATCTAGAGATGTTAGTGGGTTTAAGTCATTCTTTTATTTCCTTGATATTATTAGGATATACTCTTAATAATTCTTTGGATATTATGTGTCTAAGATACTCTACTTCTTATTTTCCAAACATTTATTTAGAGATATTTGCATAAAACTAATATTCTTCTAGTACATTGAGAAATTGTTGCATATGTTTGAGATGTTCCTTCCATGTTTTACTATATACTACCATATCATCAAAGAAAAATAGTAAGAAACTCCTAGAGTATTGTCAAAATTCTTCATTCATGGTGGCCTTGAAGGTCTCTAGAGAATTGGTTAACCCAAAATGAATTACCTTAAATTCGTGATTACCTTCATGAGTATGAAAGGAAATATTTGCAATATTATCTAATCTTATTTTGATTTTGTAGTATCTATATCTTCAGTCCAATTTTGAAAATATTGGGCTACATTAATTCATCTAACATTTCATCTGAAAAGGTTATAAGAAGAATTTCTTAATCATTATCTTATTCAATCATTTATAATATACATATAGTCTAAATAATTCATCATTCTTGAAAACTACAATCACTAAAGAAACATAGGTACTCTCAGTCTTTGTAATGATACGAAATTTTAAGAGATCCTCGACCATTCCTTCTATTTAAGTTTCTCGATGATGTGGATATCTATATGGCTTGATATTGAAAGTTGATCGAGACTTATGCAAGAAAAAATACATAAATAAACAAAACTGCAGATATGGACAAGGAATACCACTTCATTTCATTAATATAAAATACTAAAAAAATACTTAACATAATGGAAAACAAACTAGCTTTCGCAATGATAGCTTATCTATGAGAAGAGATGTTATGGCTACATGTGTATAAATTGTGTTACAAAGAGGCTCGAGGGAATTTTTGTTATTGATCAACTCTAACCTGAGGAGATGTAACACCGAGAGTTTATGGAAACCATTGGGTTTAGTTGGGCAGCCAACATGGAGGGGTCATAATTTGGCCATATTATCTCTATTTGGTGCGTATGATACCTCGTTTGAAATATATCTCCGATGACTACAGCTCCTAATGTAATTTATTTTAAATTTTTGTAATAATCATAACCAAAAATGTTGTTTAGGGCCCCAAATGGCTCTGAAAGTTAGGGACCCAAAGAAATTCTAAAAATAGTAAATGGGAAAACCGGTGAAAATGATTAGGTCTAATAGGTGGGTGGCCAACAATATCCACCTTGACCATTCCTACCACCTTAGGAATAAATGGTCCCCATTTCATACAAAGCCTCCATGAGGTAGGTAAAATTCTATTGAACCTTATCCCTAGTGAACAACTTTCCCTCATGAAGGAGTTGACAAGCTTTGACAACTGGATACTATTGAATCTTCTATTGGCGAGTGATTTTAAGCTATGTGTCGAGGATCCGATTAGTTGTAGCCTATTCAATGCAATATGGATTTAACTGTGTTGGGGTGAGCTGTTCTGTAATGTCGGATCTGTCAAATAATGGTGGAAGGTATGGCTGAAGTCTACCCACGTTGAACACTAGGTGAACACTTAGGAATGGTAGAATGATAAGCTCAAAATAATTGTCTCCTATGGCCTTGGTAATGGTATATGGGCCATATCAAAGTGGCATAACTTGTCCTGGGGTCCAGAGAGGTGATCCTTCTACAAATATAACCACACTTTGTCGCCCAACTCAAAGCGGTGTGACACCCAATGATGATCATGTTGTTGCTTGTACTTAGCACTAGCTCTGTCCAAAATGTCATGAAGCTCTTGGTAGATGCATTGAATGCACTTAATGAAGTTGTTCGCCTTGTCAAATTCAGAGTGGAGATGAGTCAAATCTTCTTGAGTAGCCGCAAATGACATGGCTACGACAATGGGACATAATGGCTAGAATCCCAAGCCCGCCTGCAAGGAGAACCATAAACATCTCAAAATCCTAACCCTATGAGATGAAGCGCCAAAACTATGGGCCCCGTTTGGGTAAATTGGTGTTTCAACTTCCCAGGGACGTAACTTTGGCATACTATCTCCGTTTGACGCACATGATACATCATTAGAAAGCTCTATCCGAGGACTAAAACGATACCCAAAAAACGTCATTTAGGGCCTCAAAACGGCTCCGAAAGTTCAGGACCTGAAAAACTACTAAAAATAGTAAGTTATGTTGAAACTGAAAAACTGAAAGAGATAATGGTGGGGGCCCAAGTGGAATAGGTGGGTGGCCACCAATATCCACCTGGATCAGGCATTAGGTTCTTGATATTCATATTTAGATCCTCGATGGCGGTGTTAAAGTGTGCAAGGATGCTTTCACTCTGATCAATAGCACTCTGAGCCGTGTCGACCAAATTCAGAGAGCTAAGACCTTCTACTCCAAGGTTGTTGCTCTGGTAAGTCTAGCTGATGCATTGAATCATGACAACCCTTAATGCACCATTTTATCTAAGAAAAATATGAAAAGATGCAATTAAATTTCTCAGAGAGATAATAATTAAGCTAAAATTTTGGAAATTAACCCCTTAGAATCCACGTAATGATGGTGTTCATCATAATGTAATGAAGACAATAATGATATTTCTAGTGGGAGATTGATATCATATTGTATTGAGTCTCCACACGAAGGAGACTCCATATAATATGTGGAAGGGCTTAAAATATCTATATCATAATCATAACAACCATAGGAAGTTGGCAATAAAATACAAGTTAAGGAATAAAAATGTAGAAGGGAGAGAGGATCCAAAAATACTTGAAGAAGTTCAGTCAATGTCGAGATGAGCTTGGAAGTGTGGGGATAATTGTTATCACAGATGATTTGGTGAGCCTAGAACTTTTATGCCTTCCCAAGAGCTGGTATAGTTAATAGGACTCTATGAATGGGAGGGATAAGCTATCATATTGGGAGTGACTACGGTCTGATCATGCACAAGAAGAAATTTAGTAGAGCAACAAGTATGGATCCTCATCAAAGACTGATGATGATGAGAGTTGGCCCTTTGTTGTAAAGGCAAATAAAGGAGAAGGTAAGGTGTCCCATAACAAATCGTAGTCTAGCAAGGTAGCCAAGAAGCGATACTTGTCAAAAGAAAAATGTTTCAACTGTCATGAGAATGGAAAATATGCCACAAATTGTCCACAAAATAATACTAGCAAGAAGGCATATGAGCATAGGTATATGGGCCATATCAGAGTGGAAGTAAACCCATAGAGAGTCCTCTAACAGGGAACTCGAGGACGTATGATGCTACTTCAGGAAAAGTACGAGATGCTACGATTTACTGGTATATTGTGGGTTAACTGATGTATTTGGTGAACGCACAACCCAGCATATGCTACGCAGTTAACTAGCTTAGCAAAGCTATGGTTAATCCTACAAAGATATTTTGGAAGGCATGAAATCATGCGTTGAGATATCTGAAAGGCCCTACAGAGTATGTATTATGGTATAGACGGACAAAGGGAGTGAATATTCAAGGCTTCACTAATGTAGAATAGGCAGGGATAACCTCGAACAGGAAGAGCACATCAGGAGGCACCTTCAACATAGGATCAACAACAATTTCTTGCCACAGTAGGAAAGAGAGATTAATTTCACTCAGTTCAAGGGAGGTAGAGTACATGGCATCCAGTGAGGAGGCTGGATGAGGAAGATACTTGTTAGTTTGTTTGGTAGATAGATGGATTTGAAGGTGATAAATTGGGTTAAGGATAATTGAATCAAACTCTAAGTTAATTTAGTTTTTTATGAAAGGTCAAAGCATATTGATATCTGGTATCACCATCCCACATATTTTGTTTAGAGGTGGATTTTATCATTAGAGTACATTCCGAAGCAGGAGTACGATGCAAATACCTTGACGAACGCACTGGAAAGAAGAAAATTCGAATTACATATAGCCAAGATCGATGTACCACATAATACCTTTCTTTTTGAGAGGGTGTGTTGAAATGGCTCCAAGAAACGGAACCAGAATGGGGCTTCTGATTTAATTTTCCTTTAATTAAATTGGAAGAGAAATTGTACTTTCATCTTATGACAACTTGTGTTAGTTAACTAAGTCACGAAGACTGCGTTATGTTAGGAAATCCGAGATGACAAATAGAGAGGAGAGATGTAGTGTTCTTGCATGATTTTAGGGAGTCCAATTATAGTTATTTGTGAGTTCTAATTGGGTAACTCAATTAGTTTTGTTAAAATCAATTTAACTAGTTCTAACTGAGAGAGGATCTACTAAGACGTCCAATGAATTAAATATTATTTAATTCACAGGTAGTGATCAATGATTTAATTGATAATTCATTATAAATAGTTGTTTCATGTTAGCTCTAAGGAAGGCCGAGTAGAGACCGATGTTAAATGAATGATAACTATTAGTTGTATAGTTATAGAAAGGTACATGTGAGTTATAGAGTCATGTGGAATCCTATGATGCATTGCAAAATCAATTGTTAGTAATTTCCTATTTAATACATAAAAACGTTCCTCCACAAATATGTGAGCAAGGTGGGTTGACTAGAGGTTCAGAATTGGTTAAGTAATTGACTCATTTTTCCTAGATCAGAGTGAGATAGTTTGCAGAGTGCATGAGTTTTGGGGTGATAGAAAATAATTGTATTCATTCATGATCTTGACTTTATACAATACACAAATATTGAGGTTTTAGGTAGTGTGCTTTCCCGAGATACATATTGTGCTATACAATTGATTGTATTTTTCTCTTACTTGTTACGTGATTGTGGAATCTTTTTTTTTTCAAATGGTAGAAGGATTCAATATTTTGTTTTAGTACATTACAATATTAGATTCAATCTCATTGTTAGATCTTATACATTTTTTAGTAGAAATATGAGTTTATTTCTTTACATTTTATCAGGTGTATTTCAACAAGGAGAAGAAGACATGATTTTTTTTTGGAAGTAGTAGATAAACTAAGTAAGAAAACACATTTTATGCATCTCCACTCACATTTTGAACAACACATATTGCATGTATTTTCATGACATATATTTTTCACTTACATGGAAGATCGAAAATAGTTACATGAAACAAATATGCTCAGTTTACTTCAAACATCTAGAAGACATTATTTGTAAGAATGTATATGAAACTCCACTTTAGTACAACTTACCATCTTCAAACAAATGGTCAAACAAAAATAATAAATCAAATAGTGAAAGAGGTGTTGAGGATGTATAATATGAATCATCCCATTAATTATGAATATTATTTACACCTACTAGAATTTTCATACAATCATAGATGTTAGGAATCTACCAAAATAATCACATTTGAAGCTATTTAAAGGTGGAAGTGCTACATTCCTTTAAACTGGGACTAAACAAAAGGCAAGTAGGTTGCAGGAGTTGATCTTCACAATGAAATGGAACAAGTGTTAAAGAAAATAAGACATAATTTTAAGACTTCCTATTAGTTCCTATGTCTCTTTATTGAAAAAGTATTTTCATGATAGTTCTGATGCGATTGTTTAGAACCTGCTACATGTGGAAGAGAAACAAGAGTTTGAGGTTAAACCACTATGACTATTACATCACAAAGAGAATATGCTCTGCTGGAGAATATAGCCATAGCCTTGGCTAAAGTGTAATAGAAGCATTTCTTCTCAAAGGTGTTCACCTTGGAGATGGGAGGATAAAAAGCTTGAGGCATTTTAATATTTAAATTAAGATAAATGTTATAATTGTGTTTACAAATGCTCTCCATCCTATAATGGTGGAGATTTTGTAATATAATGTTAAGCATTTTGACTAAGTCAAATTACATAAAATAAAAACTAAATTAAATTAATAAAAAACCAACTAAATAAAAGAGTAATGCAATGTAATGTAAATATTTTAAGTTGGTCAAAATAAAATAAAAAAATTAAATAACCCTATAAAAAAAAAAAAAAATCAACAATAAAAGATGGTATTTAAAAGTCATGGTAATCATGTAGAATATAAGCTATTGAAAATGTGTAAATTAAAGAATCCTATATCTATCTTAACTCTAGATCTCGGAGCACTAAGGCTTATCAAATCTATTGGGATCCAAAGTGAAGATTTATCTTGGTTGGTTTATTTTTCTCTCTTTTAAATAAGCCATATTCCACACAAATACTATAGGTTGTATATTATCAATAACAATTATATTTATTCATATTCATTTAACCCCTAAATATCATATCAAAAATTGAACATTTCAATTCAATAAAAATAGTTTTTAGTAACTAATTTTTAATACCATTTTATTTATAATCTATAGTTAGTTAGAGATTTTAATAAATAATAATATATGAAACATAAATAAATAAATTTAATTTAAATAAAAAATTGTGTTAATTGTTTAATAATTATTTTCATAATTTTAAATAAATAAATAAATATAATACAAAAATTCTGATTAAGATAACTAGTAAAATAATCTAAATTTTATTTTGACACAAATATTTATCTAATCACTAAAATTAATAGTAAATCGTGAATCATTTCCTCTTACTTCTGGTACAAACTAGGCCTCATCCAATGAGGATTCCTTGATAATACTATTCACTGGGTAAAAAATAAGAACTTATTAAGGGACTACTTGAAATTAATTAATAGTAAATTGTGAATAGTTTCCTTTTACCTCCGGTACAAACTAGGCTTGATCCAATGAAGATTCCTTCATAATACTATTCACCGAAAGTAGACAAGGGTAAAAAATAAGAGCTTGTTAGGAGAATAATTAAAATTATTAAAAACTATATACAAATAAAGTAAAATTTACCAGGCCTATCTCACTCCAATGGCAGGATCTAGGGTCTCATTTAAGAAGACCATTCCGGTTCGAAGCCTTTTGGCTGACTCATCCCTCCTTTAAAGAAATGGTTCAGGGAGCCTGGAGAGACTTTCAGCCACCAAAGGGATCCAAAATGTATCAGTTCCAGCAGAAGCTCAAATACATAAAACACCATATCAAACATTGGAATCTTACTGTCTTTGGTAATATTTTCAAGGAAAAGAAAGTCCTCGAGCAAAGCATGCAAGAACTGCAACAGGATATCATAACTCAAGGCCGGACGGAGATGCTAGCAGAGAAGGAAAAGACCCTTCAAATCCAGCTGGATGAGAGATACAAACAGGAAGAAATACTCTGGCGACAGAAATCCAGAGTCCGATGGTTAAAAGAGGGAGAAAAAAATACCAAGTTCTTTCATGCCTCCACTGTGCAGCGCAAGATGCAGAACAGAATCAATCACATTCTCAGTCCGCAGGGGGAAAGGAAGGAAACGCATGAAGAAATGCAACAGGAGCTGGTTGATTATTTCAAAGGCATTCACCAAGAGCCTCAAATAAATCGACAACATGATATTCATCAAGTCACTCAGAACATCCCCAAGCTGATCACTGAGGAGCACAACAAAATGCTGCTCAGACCTGTCTCACCTCAAGAAGTGGATGAAGCAGTAGCGCAGTTCAAAGATGGGAAAGCTCCAGGTCCTGATGGCTTTACCTCTAACTTCTTCCACCAATTCTGGGATCTCATTAAAACTGAGGTTTGGCAACTTGTAGAAGAATCCAGAGCTACGCATTGGCTTCTCCCCTCTCTCAATTCCACCTTCATTGCGTTGGTTCCCAAAGAAGATCAGCCCAATACTCCGGACAAGTTCCAACCCATAGCTCTTTGTAATGTCATATACAAAATCATCTCCAAAGTTATTGCCAATCGTCTCAAACCGCTCCTCCCTCTTCTAATCTCGCCAGAGCAGACGGGCTATGTGGAAGGGCGCCAAATTCTGGATGGCATCATCCTAACCCATGAAATCATGCACTCGTTGAAGATTTGTAGAAAACCAGGTATGCTTCTCAAGCTCGATCTCTCCAAAGCCTTTGATAAGTTGAATTGGAATTACATCCATCATACCTTAAATGCCTTTGGTTTTGATCAAATGTGGATTAGATGGGTAATGAGCCTCGTCACCTCTACCTCCTTTTCTCTTCTTGTCAATGGTGTTCCCTCTCCTCCTTTTCATCCTTCAAGAGGCATTAGACAAGGGGATCCTCTCTCCCCTTTTCTCTTCGTGCTAATGACCGAAGGACTTGGCCGTTTAATCAATAAGGAGGTCCATTCCCAGCACTTACGAGGTATCTCTCTTCATGGGGCCCCTATCACCACTCATCAGCAATTCGTGGATGACAACATGCTCTTTGGCCATCCCTCTGTGCAGGAAGCTCGAGCCTTCAAAGCCATTCTTCGTCTCTTTTCCGCAGCCTCGGGTCTGACCATCAATAACACCAAATCCCAGATCTTCTTCTTCAACACCCCCCCTCTCACCCAAGCCAATATTTCTCGCATCCTTGGTTTCTCTATTGCATATCTTCCAGACAAATATCTTGGTGCTCCCCTGGTTGATTCCTCCATCCGGAACTCCTCCTGGACCAAGCTTCTTGATAATTTGGAGAAAAGACTTACCTCTTGGACTTTTAGAGCTCTAAATCTGGCCAGTAGACTTGTCCTTATCAAATCAGTGCTTCAGTCAATGCCTATGTATCTTTTTTCCGTTCTAGCAGCGCCCAAGTGGGTCCTCAAACAAATCAAATCTTTGCAACGCAACTTCCTTTGGGGCTCATCTAGCAGAAATAAAAAATGGGCCTTAGTCAGATGGGATTTGGTCTGCACACCCAAAGATGCAGGCGGTCTGAACCTTCGCGATCCTCAACATAGCAACGACGTAATGGCTGCTCGCATCTGGTGGAACTGGACGTCCAGACCCCACACTCCTTGGGCCAAATGGTGGAATGCTAAATATGCCAACAATAGACCCACGGCTGAGCTCATCAGATTCACTCCGCAGCAACAGGGCTCTCTCATATGGAATACAGCTAAACAGCATCATCTTCTCATACAACAACATAGCTTTTGGGAAATCCGCAATGGTGTTTCAGCAAGATTTTAGCAGGATTCATGGCAGCAAAATCCTACTCTTATTGAGACATTCCCTGACATCAATATAGAGGACAACAGCAATGTACAAGACATCCGGGTCTGTCATCAATGGCAAGATACCAACAGTAACGGATTCAGACAGTGGAAGGCTCCTCAAGCTATTGCGCCTCAAGCCAGCGGCCCTGACTTAGAAGCTCTCAATGCTGAACTCTGCAGAAGACAAATCAGAAGTGCAGATGAGCCTGACATTATAAGATGGGGCAATACCACCAAAGGCATGTTCTCCACAAAAGAAGCCTACACCATTCTGCATCCCAAACCTCTCCCGAGTGATCCTCTCTGGATTAATATTTGGAACAATCTCAATTGGCCTAAAGTCTCCACTTTTCTTTGGCTCCTCAGTCACAAAAGAATTCTCACCTGGGATAATCTTGCTAAACGAGGTTTCTTCGGCCCCTCCCAATGTCCCAACTGCCTTCAGTCTGAGGAAACCATCCATCACCTTTTATTGCTTTGCCCCTTAGCTAATACCTTTTGGGAGAAATGCAGCTTCAGGTGTCAGAAAGCCAAACCCTTGGGAGAAATCACCAACATTCTCCGCAGATGGCCCTCCCGCCCCTTCCTCTCTCCCATCCTCAATGCTATGTGGTTGCTGATTCCAGGCTTAGTATTCTGGACTTTATGGAAAGAAAGAAACAAACGAATCTTCAAAAATCATGCTTCCAATCTAGACCATTTATGGACTTCCTTCTGCAATAATATTCAGGAATCCCTCGCCCTCTGTTCATGGAATGAAGATGACTTTCCTAACAATCCCAAGGAAATCTCCATTTGGCAAAGCTGGAACCTCCGCATTCCTTTTACCCCTTCTCCCTCTGTCCATCCTCCTCCCTCTCCCCCCCCTTGTTGGTCCCCTCCCCCTGAAGGAGTTTCAAGCTTAATTTTGATGGAGCCTCTAAAGGAAACCCGGGGCCTGCGGGCTTTGGAGGCATCATTCGAAATCACAAAGGAGAGACTCAGATCATCTTTTATGGCGCCATTGGATGGGACTCCAATAATTCGGCTGAATTAGAAGGACTGTGGCAAGGTCTTTGTCTGACTCATCTCCACAATTTCTTTCCCATTATCATTGAAGGAGACTCCCAAATCTTGATCAACATGGCCAAAAGACTTCTATGGGGCTCCACTCCGGAGAAAGTTGCCCATAGTTGGCGTCTGGAGGCTAGAATCAAGCGTTTAAGTGATTGGTTAATGCAGCATAGAGCTATCTCTTTCAGTCATACCAAAAGGGAAAACAATAAAATTGCTGATCTGCTGGCAAATTTTGGAACTGAGAGCATGAGCACCCTCACCCAGGGCCCTCTTCACAATATTCCCGATGAAGCTCTGCTACAACAATGTACTGCACAGGTGCACAACGATAACACCACGCCGGATGCGGCTGATTAAAGACCACCCGGGAACGTGGCACTCAGACCACTTCCCGATGGCCCTCGCCGGTGCAGCCCACATGGCTCCCGGTACTATCATTAACTATAGTCTTAATGTCTTGCCTGATGCGAATTATCGCTGCCTTGAAAGGCTCACTTGGCTCCCAGACATGGTTATTGCGTTTGGAATGGACGGTTTACGCTGCAATTTGAATGGAGATGGGAACGGCTTCTGCTATCCTCAGCCACTGCAGGTAATCTGCTCGCCTGCGAGCATTGAAGCCTCCATCAAAAAAACTACAGGGAAACGTTGCTGGATTGTGGCCTGCTTCGAACCTGCTCCTAATTGCCATTTCTCTCATAGTCCCTGGTGCAGTCGCAAAGCTTGGAACTCTGCCAACATTGCTCAGACAGGTAATTCCGCCACTTCCTCTGTCAGTTTGCTTCGTGGTTTCAGTAGTTCTTCTCTGAATTCGTCTGCTCAGGAAAGGGGTAGCCAGCTCTCTCAATCTCCCTCCGTCTCCTTGGGGCTTCTCGCTCAGACTCGTTCTGCTTTTATCACCATGCCCCGCCTCCGCGAGCGCATGCGAGCCCGGAGGGGCTCCTCTCGTGGTCGGCTTCCTAACCATCGTGTGCCTCCCTCTCCTGCTCCCTTGTCTGAAAATGCCTCTGGCTTATCCCCTGACGCCTTTTCTACCCAGCCCGCTCCCCTTGAGCCTCCTGCCGTTGTCAGTTCCCTTCGTCCCTCTATTCGTCAGACCTCTCAGCGCTCTGAGCTGAGGTTCGAATGCACCTCATGTGATGCCACTCTCACCACGTTCATCACTGTGACTCTGAGGGAAACTGTCCCGAATTTCACTCCACCTAGCTCCTCGACGATGACCGCTCCCTCCTTCAGCCACAGCTCTCCATGAGATGGCCCTGCTCTCTCAGCTCCTCAGCTCAGGCCTTCAATGGAGATTGCGCGCGAGGATGGTGGAAATGTTCCAGGTGAAGCTCAGGCGAACAACAATGAGCAGTACACATGCAGAATTGTTGAAGAAGACCCCTCTCTTCCTCATGGGTCTTAGCTGTTATAGCTTCCAGGTTTTTTTAAGTCCTAGGCAAAAATATAAGCATCTTAGCTACACTGCTTTGCTGTACAGGCAGTTTACTTATTTCAGCTATAGTTTCATTTTGTTTTTTGCAAATCTAAAGCCGGTTTCCCTATTATGGGCGGCTAAGACATTATGGATTACTGGACTGGTTTCCCGTAATGGGCAGTCCCGACTATGCTTGTCTTGCTTGACCATCAGGCACAGCGTTCAGGCTTCCCTAGCTGACGCTGGTGCAGTTTTGTACTAATATTTTATACATAATAGAACTTAGCCTTACGTAGAAAAAAAAAAAGTAAAATTTACCAGGGATTGAAGAGCTGTAGGCTATGATTTAGTTTTCATATTTAGAGGAGGACCCTTGGATGGAAGTTTTTTTTCTTTCCTTCTCTTGTCGGAGTGAATGTTTTGGATCCATTAAAAAACACTATTCTCTTCCCTTTCTCTGTAGTGTTTGAGTGAAACCACAATATCTGTAACGTCTTCAGGATTAGGGATAAGGAGACCTGCTGAGAATAATTCCTTCAGAAGCTTTTTATGCTTTTCTGTTAGTACTTAGCTAGGTGATGAATTTGATTCATTTCCTCTTTTAATATTGGGTCTAAATATATTACAAATTCAGATAAAGAAAATGAAGCAATTTCATGCCTAGCTAGAAACCTTCAAGAATTATTGTGGGTTTACCCAACTCCTTAACCTTAGTTAGGAAAACTTGATAGATATTGTGAGTTACTCAAACTCTACAAAGATGTGAAAGAAAAAGGTATTTTTTACTGGTTTCAAAACACTGATTCCAGCTAGAGAGTGAACACTCATTTATGATTAGGAAACGATTCATGATTTATGTATATTCATTTGTGTAGAAAAAATAAACTGATATATTTTGAAGACTCCATAATACTATTCACCAAAAGTAGAGAAGGGTAAAAAATAAGAACTTAATAGGAGAATAATTAAAAGTATTTAAAACTATAGACAAATAAAGTAGAGTCTACCAGAGATTGAAGAGGTGCAGGTGATTTAGTTTTCAAATTTAGAGGAGGACCCTTGCATGGAAGTTTTTTTTCTTTCCGTCTCTTATCTGAGTGAATGTTTTGGATCCATTAAAAAACACTATTCTCTTCTCTTTCTCCATAGTGTTTGAGTAAAACCACAATATCTGTAACATCTTTAGGATTAGGGTTAAGGAGACGTACTGAGAATAATTCTTTCTAAAGTCTTTTATGCTTTTCTGTTAGTAGTTAGGGAGGTGATGAAGTTGCTTCATTTCCTCCTTTAATACTGGATCTCCACATATTATAAATTCAGATGAAGGAAATGAAACAACTTCATTGCCTAGCTCGAAACCTCCAAGAATTATGTGGGTTTACCCAACTCCTTAACCTTAGTTCAGAAAAAGTGACAGATATTGTGAGTTTACTCAAACTCTACAAAGATGTGAAAGAAAAAAGTATTTTTTACTGGTTTCAAAACACTGACTCCAGCTAGAGAGTGAACACTCATTTATGACTAGGAAACGATTCATGATTTATGTATATTCATTTGTGTAGAAAAAAGAAACTGATATATTTTAACTTGTGATTTGGAAGAGGCATCTTGTACAGTAATAGGCATTCAGTACAGTAATAGAGGAGCACACTAATTAGTCTCGTAATCAGACAACATTTCGATGATAACAAAACATTAACATTAGAATTAACAAAACTCCAGCTCTGCTAAGTTGACCATTAAGCATTAACGAAACTCGACCAATGGTAGTTGTTTTTAGTTGCCTTACCGCATTGAATTGTTTTTAGTTGCATTGTTCAGCGAATTTCAACCAGATCAAATACTGCGCAGTCTACTCACTCCAGCCGCAAACTTTCACGTCAAATTTTAGTCGATCTCTGTGCCTTGTGTGAAAAAGCCAAGAGATGACATCGAATTGGTAAAGAATTTTGTAAAAATTCGATGTCATTTGCGGTTCGTTTTAGAGAAGACAGAGAGATCTACAAAGTAAGCTAAAGTTATGTGGCTGGTGATTCAAGTGAGGTGCACTCTCTCTAGTTGATTCGGTGGGTGCACTCTCTCCCACTCAAATTTCGCTGTTGATGCCAACATAACATCACAACACGATATTGAATGTAGTGAATTCGAAGGCTATTGAGAATGTGATTCGAAGGCAAGTTCGTTCATTCTATGGGCATTTTGGTCTCCTCCGAGTGGCTAATAGCCGTAATGAAACACACTGGCTTTAGAGGGATTGAAGATGCATCTTAGTATATAATTTTTTGAACATTTATATATATTTTACATTTTAAATTGCTAAAAGGGCATTGGGCCGTTCTATCCAAGCCAACCCTCTCTACAATTCGTCCTAACAAGAATTATAAGAACCAAAAGACTAAATTGAATTAAATTTCATAGAGTCAATTATATTATATTCATGTTAGATAAATAATTATTTAATGAATTATCTCAGCATCAAAAACTTGAGAAATAAAAAGTATTGGATAATAAATTGAACATTTGTATAGAAAAGTGACCTAACAATTATTATAAGGTCAATAGACATAGATATAATGTTCAGTTGATTCAGCTACAATGAATCAATAGGATTTACAATTAGGAAAGCTAATGTAGCTATAGTCAATACAATAATTGAGCTTTTGTCCAACTAGTGCATGTGCTAGGGGTTACTATATCTTAATGGGATGGAAAATATGATAGGGTAAGTGGCTATAAACACCCACAACATTTATGATGGGATATAATAGACCTAGGGACGAGATCGATTGGTGAACTGATGGGAGAATGTGGCCTTGGAATGAACTAGCCCTATAGCCTAAGGCATATGGGGTTCCTATATGAAGATGAAAAAAAGGTGCACTAGTCAATGAGTGGAGAATGAACAACAATTCATACACATTTATGATAACTTTTCTATTACATAAATATAAAATCAATTCCAAATAAAAGATAATGGTATTTTTATTTGAAATAACAAAATTACAGTGAATAAATTAGAAAAAAAGACTATGCCTAAGGGGATGGTCCAAAATTAACTTAAAACATCAAATGAATAGAGAAAGGAATTTTTAAATAACTATCCATTAGGTAAATGGAAAGGCGACAAGTACATATTTATTGAAGCAACCTTTTGAGGATTCTCTTTCACTTAAGGAGATAATTTTTTTCCAATAATAAAATAGTAGGAACAATAAAGCTCAAAAATAAAAATGAGTAGAAATATAAAAATACATATAAAGATATAAACATTGAAATTTACAAAGTGAAAGAATATGCTTAGTAAAAATCTAACTTCAAACCTAAAAAGATTCGAGCATAGCCACATCCATAAAAACATAAATGAAACAAAATGTAATAAATCTAAAGTGAAACTTGACTACTGCATGAAAACATCAATCTTAAACTCTTTATAAAGAAAAAACTTTGAAATAAAAGGTGATAAATCGAATGTGAAACATGACACACCTCCATAGACACCTCCATGAAATCATAAAATCTTAACCTCTTTATAAAGAAAAAACTTTGAAATAAAATATGCTGTGTTTTTCACGGTACTATCTAGCCTTTTTAATATACAAAAGATATCAAGGAACTATATCAAAATAATACATGTGGGATAATGTGATTTCACCTTGTTATATAAAAAATGTTTAAAATGTTATTTAGGTGATGATGAATGTGGGATTTACATATTTTACATGAAATTAGAGTTTATTTTCAGGTAATCTAAACATTATTAATTCACAAAGAAACACATTCTAATTGTGTTCATGCTTCTACCTTCAAAATAAGGTTAATTATATATTTTCTAAGACAAGAAAAGCTAACAACATTTTTATAATTTTATTTCTACAATTTATTAATACATTTGGAAAATAGTAGTTTCTATTTCAAGCCAATAAACATCACCATAGATGGTAGTGTAAGTTAAGAGAGTGCTAAGGTTACATGGGGCAGGAGGATGGGTCATCTTTTGTGGGATGGTGATTCAAAGAAAACTAAACATGACTAGTGAACTCATTATTCGTCTTTGATAGTAAGATCAATTTAATATCAAATTGAATTTGATTAGAAGGATTACACATATACATAACAAAATTTTTAAATTGTCCCCAATATCAATGAAAGTTCAAATAAATTATCCAATAGAGGTAATCAATTCACAAATAGGGCTATATTCTTATATATGTTATTCCCATTCCATGATGAAATATAGTTAAGAGGACATCCTGGTATAGATAACAACTTGGTAGATTTAGTTTCTTGTATACAATTATAAATGGAAAATGTTAGAAATTTTACTATGTATCTATGGACTAGACATGATACTAGGCAATTAATGATTATCTAATACAAATTTCTGCTTTTCATCATGGTGATGATCATTTTTTCACACTCTCACTTGGAATCCTACCTCATGTTGTGATATTGTCTAATAACCTTCTCTTTCCTTTAGATGGTATGTTCTTTAAGAGTTGTCGAAAAAAATGAACAAATATTTATATGTGCATTTTATTATATGAAAGGAAGTAAAAAATGATGTCACAATGATAATGCTAATTTAACAATAGCATTGAGCCCTTTTATATGAGGTTTGATGATATTTTGATCTCTTTATTCCTAAATACTCTTAATTAATATATATTTAATTTTTATATATAACATTTCCTTCTTCTAAAGAAAATATTTTTCCTAAAATTTTAAGTAACCATGGATACTTTTGACTAAAAATTTACATTTCCTAAGATATATTTTCTTGTCCTAGGTTCTTCATTACTCAAGAATGGAATCACTTTTCTATTGTGGAAATGATAGTTTATATTTCCACTACATCTTCTCCTTCATTATTCAATTTAGGAAGTGGTGTTTGATGCTTTCTTAACCTATTTTTTGAAAAAAAAAAATGGAAAATGTTACGGATGACACTTGTTTCAATTAGTTTGAAATAATAACTTACTCGAATTATTTTCTTATAATTTTGATATCGTCCATAGTATTGATTCTAGCTTGTTTGTTCCTTATTGTTTTAATGATAGTTGTTTGTAAGGTTGAAGATTGACATAGTTGTTTATATTTAGGATCTATGTTTGTAATCTTGTTGTTTCATATGGTTCCATGTAATATTTAATTTCTTTTTTTAGTTTATGAATTTTTTTTGGTTGGGCTCTAGTTTAGGGTTTATTCCTAAAAATTTTAAATGATTTATGGCTAACTCCTTCCATTCACCAAGTTCATAACAATATAGAGATAAAAATGGCGTATTTTTTCTTGAGTATCATAGTTGGAGTTGTACCACCATTCTTCTAGATGTAACTATTCAAACGATAAGTAGTGTTTGTTTGTTAGAAAATAGGTAAGATATGCTATTTATTGATAATTTCAAATTTGACATTTATCTAGGGTGGTAGGATGAGCTCAAGTTGAGATATGTGCCATTTTGTTTGAAGAACTAATTCTTAAATTTTTCTGTAAATTTTCCATTTTGATCACTAATAATGATCTTTGAAAACTCATGCAATTTGTAAATGTCTGAGAAAAATATTTCATCTATTTTGTTTGAGAATATGAACTTTGTATACCCATGAATTGTGAATATTTGGTGATTCAATCTCAAGAAGGATTTTAACCTTCCGATTTCACATGGGTACCCCATCAATGAAGTCCACTATTTCTTATCATTTCTAGTTTGGGCTGTGCACTAAGTTGAGAAATCATGGTCTCAAACTATCTTCATTTTTGTTTCTTAAGAACTTACTACATTTTTCCACATATTTTCAAATTTATTTATACATACACTTTGAAAGAAATGATTGGTATATATTATAGTAGGTTTTGGAGAATCCCGCATGTACAATTTCTATTGAGACATGACACTCCTTGAGAACTTCAATTTTGAATTTGAAGTAGGACCTAGATAAATTCATCCCTTATACCAAAGGATTTAGTTTCTCCATTTGAGTTTTGAATTTTGAATAGGACTATTGATTAGGCTACATATATTTCTATTGTTCAGGTATTCACTTCGAATTTCATCTAGCCATTATGGAACTATAGTTGATATTGTAATTAATGACGGTCTCCTTCCTTTCATAATAAAGCATCAATTGAAACATTATTCTTTCCCATCTTATGGAGTTTTTATGGTTTATCCAATAGTTGTGGTTGTTTTTCTCATATATTTTCTTTGTGTTGTAAAATTTATTGTAGATTATTTTGATCCGTACCTATAATATTTTGTTTCCATTTGGTTAGGGTATGCATGATAGAAAATATATTTTTATCATATGTTGACTTCAAAAGATACTATTATTTAATTTTATGCTCTCAAAAATTGTGGGATGACCATAGTGCATTAGTAATACTCCTAATCAAAACTCGAGAGCATCACATTCAATTACAAAAGGTTGCCTACGTTGAAAACATAACTTTATTTAATATTTAAAAACATCACTATGCTTGATCATCCCATATGAATGAATTTTTCTTTAAAATATTTCTCTAAGGAAAAATTATTAGGGCATAAACAATTATTTGGGAATAATTTGAAATAAATTGAAGGTAATATCGACTCAATGATAAAAATCATCTTAATCCAGAGATGTTAGTGGGTTTAAGTCATTCTTTTATTTTCTGGATATTATTAGGATATACTCTTAATAATTCTTTGGATATTATGTGTCTAAGATACTCTACTTCTTATTTTCCAAAGATTCATTTAGACATATTTGCATAAAACTAATACTCTTCTAGTACATTGAGAAATTGTTGGATATGTTTGAGATGTTCCTTCCATGTTTTACTATATACTAGCATATCATTAAAGAAAAATAGTAAGAAACTCGTGAGTATTGTCAAAATTCTTCATTCATGGTGGCCTTGAAGGTCTCTAGAGAATTGGTTAACCCAAAATGAATTACCTTAAATTCGTGATTACCTTCATGAGTGTGAAAGGAAATATTTTGCAATATTATCTAATCTTATTTTGATTTTGTAGTATCTATATCTTTAGTCGAATTTTGAAAATATTCGGCTACATTAATTCATCTAACATTTCATCTGAAAAGGGAATAAGAACAATTTCTTAATCATTATCTTATTCAATCATTTATAATATACATATAGTCTAAATAATTCATCATTCTTGAAAACTACAATCACTAAAGAAACATAGGTACTCTCACTCTTTGTAATGATACGAAATTTTAAGGATCCTCGACCATTCCTTCTATTTAAGTTTCTCGATGATGTGGATATCTATATGGCTTGAGATGGACAAGGAATACCACTTCATTTCATTAATATAAAATACTAAAAAAATACTTAACATAATGGAAAACAAACTAGCTTTCGCAATGATAGCTTATCTATGAGAAGAGATGTTATGGCTACATGTGTATAAATTGTGTTACAAAGAGGCTCCAGGGAATTTTTGTTATTGATCAATAAGAGAAAACCATAGACATCCAAAACCCTAAAATATCCACCTCAACCATTCCTACCACCTTATGAATAAATGGTCCCCATTGCATACAAAGCCTCCATAAGGTAGGGAAAATTCTATTGAACCTTATCCCTAGTGAACAACTTTCCTTGGTGAAGGAGTTGACAAGCTTTGGCAACTGGATACAATTGGATCTTCTATTGGTGAGTGATTTTAAGCTATGTGTCGAGGATCTGATTATTTGTAGCATATTCAATGCAATATCGATTTGACTGTGTTGGGGTGAGTTGTTCTGCAATGTCGGATCTGTCAAATAATGGTGGAAGGTATGGCTGAAGTCTACCCACGTTGAACACTAGGTGAACACTTAGGAATGGTAGAATGATAAGCTCAAAATAATTGTCTCCTATGGCCTTGGTAATGGTATATGGGCCATATCAGAGTTGAATAACTTGTCGTGGTGTCCAGAGAGGTGCTCCTTCTACAAATATAACCACACTTTGTCGCCCACCTCGAAGCGGTGTGACACCCGATGATGATCATGTTGTTGCTTGTACTTAGCACTAGCTCTGTCCAAAATGTCATGAAACTCTTGGTAGATGCATTGAATGCACTTAATGAAGTTGTTCGCCTTGTCAAATTCAGAGTGTACATGAGTCAAATCTGCTTGAGTAGCCGCAAATGACATGGCTACAACAATGGGACATAGTGGCTAGAATCCCATGCCCGCCTGTAAGGGGTTGTGGCCATTTGAGTTGTGGCCATTATAGATATGTTGTAAATAGGGGAGGTAGTGATCCCATGTGCCTATATGATTTGAGTTGTACATGCATGTAATGTGTACGATCATCCTATTGATGACGTCGGTCTATCCATCGGTTTATGGATGGAAAGAAGTGGACGCAGTGTGCTTGGTGTCCAACATCAACCAGAGACTACACTAAAATGTACTAGGGAACCTACTATCCTGATTTGAGATGATAGATTGTGGGATCCCAAAGTGCACCCACACTCGTTCAAAGAAGAGTTTAGGAATGGATTCTATTGTGATATTCTTCTTATAGGATTCCTTAATGGCCACTTTCGAGAATCTATCGATGACCAAAAAAACTCAGTCACTTCCATGGTTAGTAGAAGGATGACCCGACATGTAACTAGTGGAGATGTATTCTGAGCATCGACTAGGGGTAGGTAGAAGAGTATAAATACCTTGCTTCTTGATGGTTGGTTTGGAAATGGCGTATGGAGGTGAATATTTGATTTACTTCCTGATATTTTGTCAAAGTTTTAGCAAATAGAAATAATTCTGTAGTATTGCCACTATGTTCTCTACCCAGAAATGCCCAGCAACCCAACTGTAGTGCACCTCCCAAAAAATCTTGGCATGCTCGATTGAACGAACACAAAGGTGTCTCAGGTGACATAACAGTGCATTATGGAGGTACACAATTGGAATTTTCTTACCTACCAAGAGTGTCTTATATGTGTGCCCAAATTTTGGATCGCTTTTTTAGAGAAGTTACCAACCAAAATTCTTGTGCCAACAAGAGTTAGACACAGTGGTTAGCGCCACGATAGATGGTCAGTTGAGGCAGCTAACAACATTATTAGCATTTCCCTTCTTCTACTTGATTTTCAAATGACATTGTTTCACGTATATGGACAACTTATGATGAAAATCGTTTTGGAACTTTGTTTTTTTTGTATGAACAACACGGGTTAGTGGTTTGTGTGGATGAGAGTTTCCTTCCCCAAAATCTAATTATTTCATTGTTGGAAAGGCTTCATAAAGGATATTTACGAACTATGTTGGAAAGTGTCTCACTGTGATATCCCACTCAATGCTCATGTTGAGTAAGGACTACCCAAATAGCATAGTCAAAGGCATTTTTCACGACCTTGAATTGTTGCTTCAACTCTAATAGTGTGAGCACTAGTGCAGAGCAGAGATGATGTTTAGACTCTATGACCGCCTTCTATTTATATTCAGACCAAAATAAATTTTCATTCGCTCATCCCTTGGTCACTTGACTGAAGGGTCAACTGATATTAGAGAATGCCAACAGGAATGTGCGATAGAAATTTGTAATACCCAAAAAATTGTGGAGCTCTATTAGAGTGGTTGGGGCCGGAAAATCCTGAATTACCTCGATCTTGGTTGGATCCACATGCACCCCCTGCTCATCAATTATGTATCACAGATACTGAACCTCGATAATGACAAAAGTGTGTTTCTCCAAATTTCCACACAACTTGTGTTTCTACACTATTTGGAGGACCTGTCGAATGTGGTAGAGGTGTTCTTCCCAAGTCAAAAAGTTAAGACACCACATATAGAAGGGTATGGGGCTTTCGTTACTGCAATCCCTTGAACACTATTGGCTTGACGAGTGTTGTCCCACATTCAGAGTTAGTTCGTAACCAAAAAAACCCTCTCACTACAGGGCCTTTCGGCAATGACTTACTTGCGGAGGCCAAAGTCTCACCTGAAGCAGTATGAAGGGGTGATGAAACTAAGTTTCAACACCCTGAGAGAGAATTAAATGAAGTGGGTGGCCTTAGATATATTTATTAGCAAACTCTCTTATGTACTAGAAACTGTAAGGAGAAACTGTAACCAGAAAACTTACCGAGAAGCCCTAGGTCAACTTACACAAGATAAAATTGCATGCACACAGGTAGTAGATATGCAATCCCTTTAAATATTCTAACAAGATGATATTCAGCCCTTACAACACTAGATCCATGCAATTAGCATTCATGTTCACAGTAAAACACATACGCAACCGATCCAATCACATGTATTATAAATCATAAGCATGAAACAGAAATCATGAGTAGAAACAGATCAAAGAAACATATTGAGATGCATTTATTACTCAAAGTTACCCAAAAAATATATTTACTCATAATATGTTCTTAGAAGCCTTTTACAGTCCAAAGAAACCCTTACAATTCTTCAGATCTACTCGTGCACACAACTAGTGGGGTCTGCACACAGTCGGATTAAGATCTCCGTGCGCACAACCAATAAGAATATTTTATGCACAGGATATTACACATATACTCTTCAGAGCTTAACGATTCATCAAATCTTACAAAAAATTCTCTATCCGACTTGATCTAGACTTCTAGTTATACCTCCCGCTCACACTCATACTGTGGTCCTCAAACCGTGGTTTGAGACCCATAGTTTACCCATTAGCCCAATTACAATGCATGAAGGGGCTTTAACCCATCCCAAAGCCCCTTGACTCTTTATAGCACACTACGCAGGACTAAAAAATACAAAAATGCTATGAGTGAGCCCCAAAAATGTAGTCCTAAGGGGTCGTCCTCCAACAATCCCCCAAAACAATCTTGTGAGTTGCCCTAAGTCACAGAGGCATTAGGTTCTTCATATTCATATTTATATCCTCGGTGGCAGTGGTAAAGGGTGCAAGGATGCTTTCACAATGATCAATAGCACTCTGAGCCATGTCGACCAGCTTCAGAGAGGTAAAACCTTCTACTCCAAGGTTGATGCTCTGGTATGTCCAGCTTATGCCTTGAATCATGAAAACCCTTAATGCGCCATTTTCTCTAAGAAAAATATGAAAAAATGCAATTAAATTTCCGAGAGAGATAATAATTAAGCTAAAATTTTTGAAATTAACCCCTTAGAATACACGTAATGATGGTGTTCATCATAATGTAGCAAAGACAATAATGATATTGCTAGTGGGAGATCGATATCATATTGTATTGAGTCTCCACACGAAGGAGACTCCATATGATATGTGGAAGGACTTAAAATATCTATATCATAATCATAACAACCATAGGAAGTTGGCAATAAAATACAAGTTAAGGAATAAAAATGTAGAAGGGAGAGAGGATCCAAAAATACTTGAAGAAGTTCACTCAATGTCGAGATGAGCTTGGAAGTGTGGGGATAATTTTTTTCGCAGATGATTTGGTGAGCGTAGATATTTTATGCCTTCCCAAGAGCTGGTATAGCTAATAGGACTCTATGAATGGGAGGGAGAAGCTATCAAATTGGGAGCGACTACGGTCCGATCACGCACAAGAAGAAATTTGGTAGAGCAGCAAGTATGTATCCTCATCAAATATTGATGATGATGAGAGTTGGGCCTTTGTTGTAAAGGAAAATAAAGGAGAAGGTAAGGTGTCCCATTCCAAATTGAAGTCTAGCAAGGTAGCCAAGAAGTGATACTTGTCAAAAGAAAAATGTTTCAACTGTCATGAGAATGGAAAATATGCCACAAATTGTCCACAAAATAATACTAGCAAGAAGGCGTATTAGCTTAGGTATATGGGCCATATCAGAGTGGAAGTAAACCCATACCGAGTCCTCTAACAAGGAACTCGAGGAAGTAGGATGCTACTTCAGGAAAAGTACGAGATGCTAAGATTTACTGGTAGCTTGTGGGTTAACTCATGTATTTGGTGAACGCACAACCTAGCATATGCTACGCAGTTAACTAGCTTATTAAAGCTATGGTTAATCCTACAAAGATATTTTGGAAGGCATGAAAGCATGCGTTGAGATATCTGAAAGGCCCTACAGAGTATGTATTATGGTATAGATGGGCAAAGGGAGTGAATCTTCAAGGATTCACTGATGCAGACTAGGCAGGGATACCCTCGAACAAGAAGAGCACATTAGGAGGCACCTTCAACATAGGATCAACAACAATTTCTTGCAACAATAGGAAAGAGAGATTAATTTCACTCAGTTCAAGGGAGGTAGAGTACATGGCATCCAGTGAGGAAGCATACGACAAAATCTGGATGAGGAAGATACTTGTTGGTTTGTTTGGTAGATAGATGGATTTGAAGGTGATAAATTGGGTTAAGGATAGTTGAATCAAACTCTCAGTTAATTTAGTTTTTCATGAAAGGTCAAAGCATATTGATATCTAGTATCACCATCCCACATATTTTGTTTAGAGGTGGATGTTATCATTAGAGTACATTCTGAAGGAGGAGTACGATGCAAATATCTTGACGAATGCACTGGAAAGAAGAAAATTTGAATTACATATAGCCAAGATCGATGTACCACATAATACATTTCTTTTTGAGAGGGTGTGTTGAAATGGCTCCAAGAAACGGAACGAGAATGGGGCTTCTGATTTAATTTTCCTTTAATTAAATTGGAAGAGAAATTGTACTTTCATCTCATGACAACTTGTGTTAGTTAACTAAGTCAGGAAGACTGCGTTTTGTTAGGAAATCTGAGTTGACAACTAGAGAGGAGAGATCTAGTGTTCTTGCATGATTTTAGGGGGTCCAGTTATAGTTATTTGTGAGTTATAATTTGGTAACTCAATTAATTTTGTTAAAATCAATTTAACTAGTTCTAACTGAGAGAGGAGCTACTGAGACGTCCAATGAATTGAATATTATTTAATTCACAAGTAGTGATCAATGATTTAATTGATAATTCACTATAAATAGTTGTTTCATGTTAGTTCTAAGGAAGGCCGAGTAGAGAATGACGTTAAATGAATGATAACTATTAGTTGTATAGTTATAAAAAAGTACATGTGAGTTATAGAGTCATGTGGAAGCCTATGATGCATTGCAAAATCAATTGTTAGGAATTTCCTATTTAATACATAAAAACGTTCCTCCACAAATATGAGTTTATTTCTTTAGATTTTATCAGGTGTATTTCAACAAGGATAAGAAAACATGATTTTGTTTTGGTAGTGGTGGATAAACTAAGTAAGAAAACACATTTTATGCATCTCCACTTGACATTTTGAACAACACATATTGCATGTATTTCCATGAGATATATTTTTCACTTACATGGAAGATCCAAAATAGTTATGTGACAAAAATATGCTAAGTTTACTTCAAACATCTAGAAGACATTATTTGTAAGAATGTATATGAAACTCCACTTTAGTACAAATTACCATCTTCAAACGTGGTCAAACAAAAATAATAAATCAAATAGTGAAAGAGGTGTTGAGGATGTATAATATGGATCATCCCACTAATTGGGAAGATTATTTACACCTACTAGAATTTGCATACAATCATAGCTGTTAGGAATCTACCAAAATAATCACATTTGAATCTATTTAAAGGTGGAAGTGCCACATTCCTCTAAACTGGAACTAAACAAAAGGCAAGTAGGTTGCAGGACTTGATCTTCATCATGAAATGGAACAAGTGTGAAAGAAAATAAGACATAATTTTAAGACTTCCTATTAGTTCCTATGTCTCTTTATTGAAAAAGTATTTTCATGATAGTTCTGATGCAATTGTTTAGAACCTGCTACATGTGGAAGAGAAACAAGAGTTTGAGGATAAACCACTACAACTATTACATCACAAAGAGAATATGCTCTACTGGAGAATATAGCCATAGCCTAGGCTAAAGTGTAATAGAAGCATTTCTTCTCAAAGGAGTTCATTTTGGAGATGGGAGGATAAAAAGCTTAAGGCATTTAATATTTAAATTAAGATAAATGTTATAATTGTGTTTAAAAATGCTCTCCATCCTAGAATGGTGGAGATGTTTTAATATAATGTTAAGCATTTTGACTAAGTCAGATTACATAAAATAAAAACTAAATTAAATTAGTAAAAAACCAACTAAATAAAAGAGTTATGCAATGTAATGTAAATATTTTAAGTTGGTCAAAATAGAATAAAAAAAATTAAATAACCCTATAAAAATAAAATAATAATCAACAATAAAAGATGGTATTTAAAAGTCATGGTAATCATGTAGAATATAACCTATTAAATGTGTAAATTAAGAAAATCTTTATATCTATCTTAACTACAGATCTCAATGATAGAAACATCAAATCTATTGGATCTGGTAGACAAATACTTGGTTGGTTTACTTTTCTCTCTTTTAAATAAGCCATATTCCACATAAATACTATAGGTTGTATATTATCAATAACAATTATATTTATTCATATTCATTTTACCCCTAAATATCATATTAAAAATTGGAAATTTAATTTCAATAAAGATAGTTTTTAGTAACTAATTTTTAATAACATTTTATTTATAATCTATAGTTAGTTAGAGATTTTAATAAATAATAATGAATGAAAGATAAATAAATAAATTCAATTTAAATAAGAAATTGTATTAATTGTCTAATAATTATTTTCATAATTTTAAATAAATAAATAAAAATAATACTAAAATTCTGATTAAGATAACTAGTAAAATAATCTAAATTTTATTTTGTCACAAATATTCATCTAATTACTAAAATTAATAGTAAATCGTGAATCATTTCCTCTTACTTCTGGTACAAACCAGCCCTCATCTAATGGGGATTCCTTGATACTCTCACTATTCTTGGGTAAAAATAAGACCTTCTTAAGGGACTGCATGATATGGCAATAAATAATTTAATGAATAGTTTCCTTTTATAAATTTACAAGCAGGCTTGATCCAATGAATATTTCTTCATAATACTATTCCCCAAAGTAGACAAGGGTAAAAAATAAGAGCTTATTAGGAGAATAATTAAAATTGTTGAAAACTATAAATAAATAAATGAGTTTACAGGGATTGAAGAATTTTATGAGAATTTTGTGATTTAGTTTTCATGTTAAGGAGGACCCTTGGATGGAGATTTTTTTTTCTTTAAATACTTGTTGGAGAGAATGTTTTTGGATACAGTAAAAAACACCATTCTCTTTATGCCTATACTGTAGTGTTTGGGACAACCCCAATATACATAACGTCTTCGGGATTAGGGATAAGGAGACTGCTGAGAATAATTCCTTCACAAGCTTTTTATGCTTTTCTGTTAGTACTTAGCTAGGTGATGAAGTTGCTTCATTTCCTCTTTTAATATTGGGTCTCCATATATTATAATTTCAGATAAAGGAAATGAAGCAATTTCATTGCCTATCTAGAAACCTTCAAGAATTATTGTGGGTTTACCCAACTCCTTAACCTTAGTTCGGACAACTTGACGAATATTGTGAGTTACTCAAAATCTACAAAGATGTGAAAGAAAAAAGTTTTTTTTTACTGGTTTCAAAACACTGATTCCAGCTAGAGAGTGAACACTCATTTACGATTAGGAAACGATTCATGATTTATGTATATTCATTTGTGTAGAAAAAATAAACTGATATATTTTGAAGACTCCTTCATAATACTATTCACCAAAAGTAGAGAAGGGTAAAAAATAAGAACTTAGTAGGACAATAATTAAAAGTATTGAAAACTATAGACAAATAAAGTAGAATTTACTAGAGATTGAAGAGGTGCAGGTGATTTAGTTTTGAAATTTAGAGGAGGACCCTTGCACGGAAGTTTTTTTTCTTTCCGTCTCTTATCTGAGTGAATGTTTTGGATCCATTAAAAAACCCTATTCTCTTGCCTTTCTCCATAGTGTTTGAGTAAAACCACAATATCTGTAACATCTTTAGTATTAGGGTTAAGGAGACCTACTGAGAGTAATTCTTTCGAAAGCCTTTTATGCTTTTCTGTTAGTACTTAGGGAGGTGATGAAGTTGCTTCATTTCATCCTTGGATCTCCACATATTATAAATTCAGATGAAGGAAATGAAACAACTTCATTGCCTAGCTCGAAACCTCCAAGAATTATTGTGGGTTTACCCAACTCCTTAACCTTAGTTCAGAAAAAGTGACAAATATTGTAATTTTACTCAAACTCAACAAAGATGTGAAAAAAAAAGTATTTTTTTACTGGTTTCAAAACACTGACTCCAGCTACAGAGAACACTCATTTATGATTATGAAACGATTCATGATTTATGTATATTCATTTGTGTAGAAAAAAGAAACTGATATATTTTAACTTGTGATTTGGTAGAGGCATCTAGTACAGTAATAGGCATCCAGTACAGTAATAGAGGATCACACTAATTAGTCTCGTAATCAGACAACATTTTGATGATAACAAAAAAGTTAACATTAGAATTAACGAAACTCCAGCTCCGCTAAGCCGACCATTAACCATTAACGAAACTCGAGCAATGGTAGTTGTTTTTAGTTGCCTTACCGCATTGAATTGTTTTTACTTGCATCGTTCTGAAAATTTCAACCAGATCGAATACTACGCAGTCTACTCACTCCAGCCGCAATCTTTCACGTCAAATTTTAGTCGATCTCTGTGCCTTGTGTAAAAATTCGATGTCATTTCCCGTTCGTTTTAGAGAAGACAGAGAGATCTACAAAGTAAGATAAAGTTGTGTGGCCAGTGATTCAAGTTAGGTGCACTCTCTCTAGTTGATTCGGTAGGTGCACTCTCTCTAGTTAATATATAATTTTTTAAACATTTATATTATTTTACATTTTAAAGTGCTAAAAGGGCATTGGGCTGTTCTATTCAAGCCAATCCTCTCTACAATTCGTCCTAATAAGAATTATAAGAACCAAAAGATGAAATTGAATCAAAGATAAATAATTATTTAATGAATTATCTCAGCATCAAAAACTTGAGAAATAAAAAGTATTGGTTAATAAATTGAACATTTGTATAGAAAAGTGACCTATCAATTATTATAAGGTCAATAGATATAGATATAATGTTCAGTGGATTCAGCTACAATGAATCAATAGGATTTACAATTAGGAAAGCTAATGTAGCCATAGTCAATACAATAATTGAGCTTTTGTCCAACTAGTGCATGTGCGAGACGGTTACTATATCCTAATGGGATGGAAAATATGATAGGGTAAGTGGCTATAAACACCCACAACATTTATGATGGGATATAATAGACCTAGGGACGAGATGGATTGGTGAAGTGATGGGAAAATGTGGCCTTGGAATGAACTAGTCCTATAGCCTAAGGCATATGGGGTTCCTATATGAAGATGAAAAAAAGGTGCACTAGTCAATGAGTGGAGAATGAACAACAATTCATACACATTTATGATAACTTTTCTATTACATAAATCTAAAATCAATTCCAAATAAAAGATAATGTTAGTTTTATTTGAAATAACAAAATTACAGTGAATAAATTGGAAAAAAAGACTCTGCCTAAGGGGATGGTCCAAAATTAACTTAAAACATCAAATGAATAGAGAAAGGAATTTTTAAATAACTATGCATTAGGTAAATGGAAAGGGGACAAGTACATAATAATTGAAGCAACCTTTCAAGATTCTCCTTCACTTAAGGAGGTAATTTTTTTCCAATAATAAAATAGTAGGAACAATAAAGCTCCAAAACGAAAATGAGTGGAAATATAAAAATACATATAAAGATATAAACATTGAAATTTACGAAGTGAAAGAATATGATTAGTAAAAATCTAACTTCAAACCTAAAAATATTCGAGCATAGCCACATCCATAAAAACATAAATGAGACAAAATGTAATAAATCTAACGTGAAACTTGACTACTCCATAAAAACATAAATCTTAAACTCTTTATAAAGAAAAAACTTTGAAATAAAATGTGATAAATCTAATGTGAAACATGACACACCTCCATAGACGCCTCCATAAAATCGTAAAATCTTAACCTCTTTATAAAGAAAAAACTTTGAAATAAAATATGATCTGTTTTTCACTGTACTATCTAGCCTTTTTTATATACAAAAGTTATCAAGGAACTACATCAAAATAATACATGTGGGATAATGTGATTCCACCTTGTTATATAATAAATGTTTAAAATGTTATTTAGGTGATGATGAATGTGGGATTTACATATTTTACATGAAATTAGAGTTTATTTTCAGGTAATCTAAACATTATTAATTCGCAAAGAAACACATTATAATTGTGTTCATGCTTCTACCTTCAAAATAAGGTTAATTATATATTTTCTAAGACAAGAAAAACTAACAACATTTTTATAATTTTATTTCTACGATTTATTAATACATTTAGAAAATAGTAGTCTCTATTTCAAGCCAATAAACATCACCATAGATGGTAGTGTAAGTTACGAGAGTGCTAAGGTTACATGGGGAAGGAGGATGGGTCATCTTTTGTTGGATGGTGATTCAAAGAAAACTAAACATGACTAGTGAATTCATTATTCGTCTTTGATAGTAAGATCAATTTAATATCAAATTGAATTTGATTGGGGATTTTATATATCCATGTTTTAAAATTTTAAATTGTCCCACAAAATATCAAAGAAAGTTCAAATAAATTATCCAATAGAGTAATCAAATTCACAAATAGGGCTATATATTCTTATATATATTACCAACCCACTCCATGATGAAATATAGTTAAGAGGACATTGTGGTATAGATAACAACTTGGAAGACTCGGTTTCTTATATACAATTATAAATGGAAAATGTTAGAAATTTTACTATGTATCTATGGACTAGACATGATACTAGGCAATTAATGATTATCTAATACAAATTTTTTCTTTTCATCATGGTGATGATTGATTTTTCACACTCTCACTTGGAATCCTACCTCATGTTCTGATATTGTCTAATAACCTTCTCTTTCCTTTAGATGGTATGTTCTTTCAGAGCTGTCGAAAAAAATGAACAAATATTTATATGTGCATTTTATTATATGAAAGGAACTAAAAAATGATGTCACAATAATAATGCTAATTTAACTATAGCATTGAGCCCTTTTATATGAGTTTTGATGATATTTTGATCTCTTTATTCCTAAATACTCTTAATTAATGTATATTTAATTTTTATATATAACATTTCCTTCTTCTAAAGAAAATATTTTTCCTAAAATTGTAAGTAACCATGGATACTTTTTACTAAAAATTTACATTTCCTAAGACATATTTTCTTGTCCTAGGTTCTTCATTACTCAAGAATGGAATCACTTTTCTTTTGTGGAAATGATAGTTTATATTTCCACTACATCTTCTCCTTCATTATTCAATTTAGGAAGTGGTGTTTGATGCTTTCTTAACCTATTTTTTGAAAAAAAAAATGGAAAATGTTATGGATGACACTTGTTTCAATTAGTTTGAAACAATAACTTACTCGAATTATTTTCTTATAATTTGAGATCATCCATAGTATTGATTCTAGCTTGTTTGTTCCTTATTGTTTTAATGATAGTTGTTTGTAAGGTTGAAGATTGACGTATACCCAATCTCCTTAGCTAAATTATATTTAGGATCTATGTTTGTAATCTTGTTGTTTCATATGGTTCCATGTAATATTTAATTTCTTTTTTTAGTTTATGATTTTTTTTTTGTTTGGCTCTAGTTTAGGGTTTATTCCTAAAAATTTTAAATGATTTATGGCTACCTCCTTCCATTTATCAGGTTCATAACAATATACGGATAAAAATGGTGTATTTTTTCTTGAGTAGCATAGGTGGAGTTGTACCACCATTCTTCTAGATGTAACCATTCAAACCATAAGTAGTGCTTGTTTGTTAGAAAATAGGTAAGATATGCTATTTATTGATAATTTCAAATTTGACATTTATCTAGGGTGGTAGGATGAGCTCAAGTTGAGATATGTGCCATTTCGTTTGAAGAAATACTTCTTAAATTTTTCCTTAAAATTTTCCATTTTGATCACTAATAATGAGCTTTGAAAACTCATGCAATTTGTAAATGTTTGAGAAAAATATTTCATCTATTTTTTTTGAGAATATGAACTCTGTATACCCATTAATTTTGAATATTTGGTGATTCAATCTCAAGAAGTAGTTTAACCTTCCCATTTCACATGGGTACCCCATCAATGAAGTCCACTATTTCTTATCATTTCTAGTTTGAGCTGTGCACTAAGTTGAGAAATCATGGTCTCAAACTCTTTTCATTTTTGTTTCTTAAGAACTTACTACATTTTTCCACATATTTTCAAATTTATTTATACATACACTTTGAAAGAAATGATTGGTATATATTATAGTATGTTTTGGAGAATCCCACATGTACAATTTCTATTGAGACATGACACTCCTTGAGAACTTTAATTTTGAATTTGAAGTAGGACCTAGATAAATTCATCCCTTATACCAAAGGATTTAGTTTCTCCATTTGAGTTTTGAATTTTTGAATAGGACTATTGATTAGGCTACATATATTTGGATTGTTCACGTATTCACTTCGAATTTCATCTAGCCATTATGGAACTATAGTTGATATTGTAAGTAATGACTGGTCTCCTTCCTTTAGTAATAAAGCATCAATTGAAACATTATCCTTTCCCATTTTATGGAGTTTTTATGTTTTGTCCAACAGTTTTCGTTGTTTTTCTCATAAATTTGTAAAATTTATTGTAGATTATTTTGATCCATACCTATAATATTTTTTTTCCATTTGGTTAGGGTATGCATGATAGAAAATATATTTTTATGATATGTTGACTTCAAAGGCTCCTGTTATTTAATTTTATGCTCTCAAAATTTATGGGATGACCATAGTGCATTAGTAAGACTCCTAATCAAAACTCGAAAGCATCAAATTTAATTAAAAAAAGGTTGCCTATGTTGAAAACATAAGTTTATTTAATATTTAAAAACTTCGTTATGCTTGATCATCCCATATGAACGGATTTTTCTTTAAAATATTTCTCTAAGGAAAAATTATTAGGGCATAAACAATTATTTGGGAATAATTTGAAATAAATTGAAGGTAATATCGAGTCAATGATAAAAATCATCTTAATCTAGAGATGTTAGTGGGTTTAATTCATTCTTTTATTTCCTTGATATTATTAGGATATACTCTTAATAATTCTTTGGATATTATGTGTCTAAGATAATCTACTTCTTATTTCCCAAAGATTCATTTAGAGATATTTGCATAAAACTAATATTCTTCTAGTACATTGAGAAATTGTTGCATATGTTTGAGATGTTCCTTCCATGTTTTACTATATACTAGCATATCATCAAAGAAAAATAGTAAGAAACTCCCCAAGTATTGTTAAAATTCTTCATTCATGGTGGCCTTGAAGGTCTCTAGATAATTGGTTAACCCAAAATGAATTACCTTAAATTCGTGATTACCTTCATGAGTATGAAAGGAAATATTTGCAATATTATCTAATCTTATTTTGATTTTGTAGTATCTATATCTTCAGTCCAATTTTGAAAATATTCGGCCACATTAATTCATCTAACATTTCATCTGAAAAGGGCATAAGAAGAATTTCTTAATCATTATCTTATTCAATCATTTATAATATACATATAGTCTAAATAATTCATCATTCTTGAAAACTACAATCGCTAAAGAAACATAGGTACTCTCACTCTTTGTAATGATACGAAATTTTTAGAGATCCTCGACCATTCCTTCTATTTAAGTTTATCGATGATGTGGATATCTATATGGCTTGATATTGAAAGTTGATTGAGACTTATGCAGAAAAAAATACATAAATAAACAAAACTGGAGAGATGGACAAGGAATACCACTTCATTTCATAAATATAAAATACTAAAAAAATACTTAACATAATGGAAAACAAACTAGCTTTCGCAATGATAGCTTATCTATGAGAAGAGATGTTATGGCTACATGTGTATAAATTGTGTTACAAAGAGGCTCGAGGGAATTTTTGTTATTGATCAATAAGAGAAAACCATAGACATCCAAAACCCTAACCTGAGGAGACGTAACACTGAGAGTTTATGGAAACCATTGGGTTTAGTTGCGCAACCAACATGGAGGGGTCATAACTTGGCCATATTATCTCTATTTGGTGCGTATGATACCTCGTTCGAAGTATATCTTCGATGACTACAGCTCCTAATGTAATTTATTTTAAATTTTTGTAATAATCATAACCAAAAATGTTGTTTAGGGCCCGAGATGGCTCCGAAAGTTAGGGACCCAAAAAAATTCTAAAATTAGTAAACGGGAAAACCGATGAAAATGATTAGGTCTAATAGGTGGGTGGCCAACAATATCCACCTCAACCATTCGTACCACCTTAGGAATAAATGGTCCCCATTGCATACAAAGGCTCCATGAGGTAGGGAAAATTCTATTGAACCTTATCCCTAGTGAACAACTTTCCCTGGTGAAGGAGTTGACAAGCTTTGGCAACTGGACACAATTGGATCTTCTATTGGTGAGTGATTTTAAGCTATGTGTCGAGGATCCGATTAGTTGTAGCCTATTCAATGCAATATGGATTTAACTGTGCTGGGGTGAGTTGTTCTGTAATGTCGGATCTGTCAAATAATTGTGGAAGGTATGGCTGAAGTCTACCCACGTTGAACACTAGGTGAACACTTAGGAATGGTAGAATGATAAGCAAAAAAGAATTGTCTCCTATGGCCTTGGTAATGGTATATGGGCCATATTAGAGTGGCATAACTTGTTGTGGGGTCCAGAGAGGTGCTCGTTCTACAAATATTACCACACTTTGTCGCCCACCTCGAAGCGGTGTGACACGCGATGATGATCATGTTGTTGCTTGTACTTAGCACTAGCTCTATCCAAAATGTCATGAACCTCTTGGTAGATGCATTGAATGCACTTAATGAAGTTGTTCACCTTGTCAAATTCAGAGTGGACATGAGTCAAATCTTCTTGAGTAGCCGCAAATGACATGGCTGCAACAATGGTACATAGTGGCTAGAATCCCAAGCCCGCCTGCAAGGGGTTGTGGCCATTCGAGTTCTGGCCATTATATATATGTTGTAAATAGGGGAGGCTTTGATCCCATGTGCCTCGATGATTTGAGTTGTACATGCACGTAATGTGTACGATCATCTTGTTGATGACGTCGGTCTATCCATCGGTTTATGGATGGAAAGCAGTGGACGCAGTGTGCTTGGTGTCCAACATCAACCAGAGACTACACTAAAATGTACTAGGGAACCTACTATCTTGATTCGAGATGATATATTGTGGGATCCCAAAGTGCACCCACACTCATTCAAAGAAGAGTTTAGGAGTGGATTCTATTGTGATATTCTTCTTATAGGATTCCTTCATGGCCATTTTCGATAATCTATCGACGACCAAAAAAACTCAGTCACTTCCATGGTTAGTAGAAGGATGAGTCAACATGTAACCAGTGGAGATGTATTCTGAACGTCGACTAGGGGTAGGTAGCAGAGTATAAATACCTTGCTTCTCGATGGTTGGTTTGCAAATGGCGCATGTAGGTCAATATCTGATTTACTTCCTGATATTTTGTCAAATTTTTAGCAAATAGAAATAATTCTGTAGTACTGCCACTATGTTCTCTACCCAAAAATGCCCATCAACCCAACTGTAGTGCACCTCCCAAAAAATCTTGGCATGCTCGATTGAAGGAACACAAAGGTGTCTCAGGTGACATAACAGTGCATTATGGAGGTCAACAATTGGAATTTTCTTACCTACCAAGAGTGACTTATATGTGTGGCCAAATTTTGGATCGCTTTTTTAGAGAATTTACCAACCAAAATTCTTGTGCCAAAAAGAGTTAGACACAGTGGTTAGCGCCACGATAGATGTTCGGCTGAGGCAGCTAACAACATTATTGGCATTGCCCTTCTTCTACTTGATTTTCAAATGACATTGTTTCACGTATATGGACCACTTATGATGAAAATCGTTTTGGAACTTTGTTTTTGTTTGTATGAATTACACGGGTCAGCGGTTTGTGTGGATGAGAGTTTCCTTCCCCAAAATCTAATTATTCCATTGTTGGAAAGTCTTCATAAAGGATATTTACGATCTATGTTGGAATGTGTCTCACTGTGATATCCCACTCAATGCTTGTGTTGAGTAAGGACTACCCAAATAGCATAGTCAAAGGAATTTTTCATGACCTTGAATTGTTGCTTCAACTCTAATAGTGTGAGCACTAGTGCAAAGGAGAGATGATGTTTCGACTCTATGACCTCCTTCTCTTGATACTCAGACCAAAATAAATTTTCATTCGCTCCTCCCTTGGTCAGTTGACTCAAGGGCCAACTGATATTAGAGAATGCCAACAGGAACATGCAATAGAAATTTGTAAGACCCAAAAAATTGTGGAGCTCTATTAGAGTGGTTGGGGCTGGAAAATCTTGAATTACTTGGATCTTGGTTGGATCCACATGCATCCCCTGCTCAATAGCTATGCACGAGATCTTGAACCTCGATAATGAAAAAATGTGTTTCTCCCAAATTGCCACAGGTGAGCCTTCCTCTTTGAGAGACAATAATAAATGGATGAGGTGCTCTTACGGGCCCTGAAAAAATTCCGTTGTCCATATAGAAAGGTATGGAGCCATCGTTACTACAATCCCTTGAACACTATTGGCCTGACAGGTGGTGACCCACGTTCATAGTTAGTGCGTAACCAAAATAACCCTCTTACTACAGCGCCTTTCGGCAATGACATACTTGCGGAGGCCAAACTCTCACGTGAAGCAGTATGAAGGGGTGCTGAAACTAAGTTTCAACACCCTGAGAGAGAATTAAATGAAGTGGGTGGCCTTAGATCTATTTATTAACACACTCTCTTACGTACTAGAAATTGTAACCAGAAACCATAAACAAAAAACTTACCGAGAAGCCCTAGGTCAACTTACACAAGATAAACTTGCATGCACACACATAGTAGATATGCAATCCCTTTAAATATTCTAACAAGATGATATTCAACCGTTACAACACTAGATCCATGCAATTAGCATTCATGTTCACAGTAAAACACATACGCAACTGATCCAATCACATGTATTATAAATCATAAGCATGAAACAGAAATCATGAGTAGACACAGATCAAAGAAACATATTAAGATGCATTTATTACTCAAAGTTACCCAAAACATATATTTACTCATCATATGTTCTTAGAAACCTTTTACAGTCCAGAGAAACCCTTACAATTCTTCATAAGTACTCGTGTACACAACCAGTGGGGTCCGCACACAGTGGGACTAAGGTCTCCGTGCACACAACCAATAAGAGCATTTTACACACAGAATCTTACACATATTCTCTTCAGAGCTTAACGATTCATCAAATCTTACAAAAATGCTCTATCTGACTTGATCTAGACTTCTAGTTATACCTTCCACTCACGCTCATACCATGGTCCTCAAACCGTGGTTTGAGACCCATAGTTTACACATTAGCCCAATTACAATGCATGAATGGGCTTTGAACCATCCCAAAGCCCCTTAACTCTTCATATCACACTACGCAAGACTAAAAAATAAAAAAATTACTATGAGTGAGCCCCAAAAATGCATTCCTAAGGGGTCGTGCTCCAACAATCCCCCAAAACAATCTTGTGAGTTGTCCTACGTCACAGAGGCATTAGGTTCTTGATATTCATATTCAGATCCTTGATGGCGGTGTTAAAGGGTTCAAGGATGCTTTCACTCTGATCAATAGCACTCTGAGCCGTGTCGACCAAATTCAGAGAGCTAAGACCTTCTACTCCAAGGTTGATGCTCTGGTATGTCCAGCTGATGCCTTGAATCATGACAACCCTTAATGCACAATTTTCTCTAAGAAAAATATGAAAAAATGCAATTAAATTTCCGAGAGAGATAATAATTAAGCTAAAATTTTGGAAATTAACACCTTAGAATACACGTAATGATGGTGTTCATCATAATGTAGTTAAGACAATAATGATATTGTTAGTAGGAGATCGATATCATATTGTATTGAGTCTCCACACGAAGGAGACTCCATATGATATGTGGAAGGGCTTAAAATATCTATATCATAATCATAACAACCATACGAGGTTGGCAATAAAATACAAGTTAAGGAATAAAAATGTAGAAGGGACAGAGGATCCAAAAATACTTGAAGAAGTTCACTCAATGTCGAGATGAGCTTGGAAGTGTGGGGATAATTGTTGTCACAGATGATTTGGTGAGCCTAGATCTTTTATGCCTTCGCAAGAGTTGGTATAGTTAATAGGACTCTATGAATGGGAGGGAGAATCTATCAGATTGGGAGTGACTACGGTTTGATGACACACAAGAAGAAATTTTGTAGAGTAGCAAGTATGAATCCTCATCAAAGACTGATGATGATGAGAGTTGGCCCTTTGTTGTAAAGGCAAATAAAGGAGAAGGTAAGGTGTCCCATTCCAAATTGGAGTCTAGCAAGGTAGCCAAGAAGCGATACTTATCAAAAGAAAAATGTTTCAACTGTCATGAGAATGGAAAATATGCCACAAATTGTCCACAAAATAATACTAGCAAGAAGGCGTATGAGCGTAGGTATATGGGCCATATCAGAGTGGAAGTAAACCCATAGAGAGTCCTCTAACAAGGAACTCGAGGAAGTAGGATGCTACTTCAGGAAAAGTACGAGATGCTACGATTTACCGGTATCTTGTGGGTTAGCTCATGTATTTGGTGAATGCACAACCCAGCATATGCTACGCAGTTAACTAGCTGAGCAAAGCTATGGTTAATCCTACAAAGATATTTTGGAAGGCACGAAAGCATGCGTTGAGATATTTGAAAGGCCCTACAGAGTATGTATTATGGTATAGATGGACAAAGGGAGTGAATCTTCAAGGCTTCACTGATGCAGACTATGTAGGGATACCCTCGAGCAGGAAGAGCACATCAGGAGGCACCTTCAACATAGGATCAACAACAATTTCTTGGCACAATAGGAAAGAGAGATTAAGTTTACTGAGTTCAAGGGAGGTAGAGTACGTGGCATCCAGCGAGGAGGCATATGACAAAATCTGGATGAGGAAGATACTTGTTGGTTTGTTTGGTATATAGATGGATTTGAAGGTGATAGATTGGGCTAAGGATAGTTGAATCAAACTCTCAGTTAATTTAGTTTTTCATGAAAGTTCAAAGCATATTGACATCTAGTATCACCATCCCACATATTTTGTTTAGAGGTGGATTTTATCATTAGAGTACATTCCGAAGGAGGAGTATGACGCAAATATCTTGATGAACGCACTGGAAAGAAGAAAATTCAAATTACATATAGCCAAGATCGATGTACCACATAATACCTTTCTTTTTTAGAGGGTGTGTTGAAATGCCTCCAAGAAACGGAACCACAATGGGGCTTCTTATTTAATTTTCCTTTAATTAAATTGGAAGAGAAATTGTACTTTCATCTCATGACAACTTGTGTTAGTTAACTAAGTCACGAAGACTGCGTTATGTTAGGAAATCCAAGTTGACAACTAGAGAGGAGAGATGTAGTGTGCTTGCATGATTTTAGGGGGTCCAATTATAGTTATTTGTGAGTTCTAATTAGGTAAATCAATTAATTTTGTTAAAATCAATTTAACTAGTTCTAATTGAGAGAGGAGCTATTGAGACATTTGATGAATTAAATATGATTTAATTCACATGTAGTGATGAATGATTTAATTGATAATTCACTATAAATATTTGTTTCATGTTAGTTCTAAGGAAGGCCGAGTAGAAACCGACGTTAAATGAATGATAACTATTAGTTGTATAGTTATAAAAAGGTACATGTGAGTTATAGAGTCATGTGGAAGCCTATGATGCATTGAAAAATCAATTGTTAGGAATTTCCTATTTAATACATAAAAACGTTCCTCCACAAATATGTGAGCAAGGTGGGTTGACTAGAGGTTCAGAATTGGTTAAGTAATTGACTCATTTTTCCTAGATCAGAGTGAGACAGTTTGCAGAGTGCATGACTTTTGGGGTGAGAGAAAATCATTGTATTCATTCATGATCTTGACTTTATACAATACACAAATATTGAGGTTTTAGGTAGTGTGCTTTCCCGAGATACATATTGTGCTATACAATTGATTGTATTTTTCTCTTACTTGTTACATGATTGTGGAATCTTTTTTTTTTTTTCAAATGGTAGAAGGATTCAATATTTTGTTTTAGTACATTACAATATTAGATTCAATCTCGTTGTTAGATCTTATACATTTTTTAGTAGAAATATGAGTTTATTTCTTTAGATTTTATCAGGTGTATTTCAAGAAGGAGAAGAAGACATGATTTTTTTTTGGTAGTAGTGGATAAACTAAGTAAGAAAACACATTTTATGCATCTCCACTCGACATTTTGAACAACACATATTGCATGTATTTTCATGAGATATATTTTTCACTTACATGGAAGATCGAAAATAGTTATGTGACACAAATATGCTAAGTTTACTTCAAACATCTAGAAGACATTATTTGTAAGAATGTATATGAAACTCCACTTTAGTACAACTTACCATCTTCAACAAATGGTCAAACAAAAATAATAAATCAAATAGTGAAAGAGGTGTTGAGGATGTATAATATGAATCATCCCACTAATTGGGAAGATTATTTACACCTACTAGAATTTGCAGACAATCATAGATGTTAGGAATCTACCAAAATAATCACATTTGAAGCTATTTAAAGGTGGAAGTGCCACATTCCTTTAAACTGGGACTAAACAAAAGGCAAGTAGGTTGCAGGAGTTGATCTTCGTCATGAAATGGAACAAGTGTTAAAGAAAATAAGACATAATTTTAAGACTTCCTATTAGTTCCTATATCTCTTAATTGAAAAAGTATTTTCAATATGATAGTTCTGATGCGATTGTTTAGAACATGCTACATGTGGAAGAGAAACAAGATTTTGAGGTTAAACCGCTACAACTATTACATCACAAAGGGAATATGCTCTGCTAGAGAATATAGCCATAGCCTAGGCTAAAGTGTAATAGAAGCATTTCTTCTCAAAGGAGTTCACCTTGGAGATGGGAGGATAAAAAGCTTGAGGCATTTTAATATTTAAATGAAGATAAATGTTATAATTGTGTTTACAAATGCTCTCCATCCTAGAATGGTGGAGATGTTGTAATATAATGTTAAGCATTTTGACTAAGTCAAATTACATAAAATAAAAACTAAATTAAATTAATAAAAAACCAACTAAATAAAAGAGTAATTCAATGTAATGTAAATATTTTAAGTTGGTCAAAATAAAATAAAAAAATTAAATAACCCTATAAAAATAAAATAATAATCAACAATAAAAGATGGTATTTAAAAGTCACGGTAATCATGTAGAATATAACCTATTGAAAATGTGTAAATTAAAGAATCCTATATCTATCTTAACTCTAGATCTCCAAGCACTAAGGCTTATCAAATCTATTGGGCTCCAAAGTCAAGATTTATCTTGGTTGGTTTATTTTTCTCTCTTTTAAATAAGCCATATTCCACACAAATACTATAGGTTGTATATTATCAATAACAATTATATTTATTCATATTTATTTAACCCCTAAATATCATATCAAAAATTGGAAATTTCAATTGAATAAAAATAGTTTTTAGTAACTAGTTTTTAATACCATTTTATTTATAATCTATAGTTAGTTAGAGATTTTAATAAATAATAATATATGAAAGATAAATAAATAAATTTAATTTAAATAAAAATTTGTGTTAATTCTTTAATAATTATTTTCATAATTTTAAATAAATAAATAAATATAATACTAAAATTCTGATTAAGATAACTAGTAAAATAATCTAAGATTTATTTTGACAAAAATATTTATCTAATCACTAAAATTAATAGTAAATCGTGAATCATTTCCTCTTACTTCTGGTACAAACCAGGCCTCATCTAATGAGGATTCCTTGATAATACTATTCACTGGGTAAAAAATAAGAACTTATTAAGGGACTACTTGAAATTAATTAATAGTAAATTGTGAATAGTTTCCTTTTACCTCTGGTACAAACTAGGCTTGATCCAATGAAGATTCCTTCATAATACTATTCACCGAAAGTAGACAAGGGTAAAAAATAAGAGCTTATTAGGAGAATAATTTAAATTATTGATAACTATAGACAAATAAAGTAAAATTTACCAGGGATTGAAGAGTTGCAGGCTATGATTTAGTTTTCATATTTAGAGGAGGACCCTTGGATGGAAGTTTTTTTTCTTTCCTTCTCTTGTCGGAGTGAATGTTTTGGATCCATTAAAAAACACTATTCTCTTCCCTTTCTCTGTAGTGTTTGAGTGAAACCACAATATATGTAACGTCTTACGGATTAGGGATAAGGAGACCTGCTGATTATAATTCCTTCACAAGCTTTTTATGCTTTTCTGTTAGTACTTAGCTAGGTGATGAAGTTGCTTCATTTCCTCTTTTAATATTGGGTCTCCATATATTACAAATTTAGATAAAGAAAATCAAGCAATTTCATGCCTAGCTAGAAACCTTCAAGAATTATTGTGGGTTTACCCAACTCCTTAACCTTAGTTAGGAAAACATGACAGATATTGTGAGTTACTCAAACTCTACAAAGATGTGAAAGAAAAAAGTATTTTTTACTGCTTTCAAAACACTGATTCCAGCTAGAGAGTGAACACTAATTTATGGTTAGGAAACGATTCATGATTTATGTGTATTCATTTGTGCAGAAAAAATAAACTGATATATTTTGAAGACTCCTTCATAATACTATTCACCAAAAGTAGACAAGGGTAAAAAATAAGAACTTATTAGGAGAATAATTAAAAGTATTTAAAACTATAGACAAATAAAGTAGATTCTACCACAGATTGAAGAGGTGCAGGTGATTTAGTTTTCAAATTTAGAGGAGGACCCTTGCATGGAAGTTTTTTTTCTTTTCGTCTCTTATCTGAGTGAATGTTTTGGATCCATTATAAAACACTATTCTCTTCCCTTTCTCCATAGTGTTTGAGTAAAACCACAATATCTGTAACATCTTTAGGATTAGGGTTAAGGAGACGTACTGAGAATAATTCTTTCAAAAGTATTTTATGCTTTTCTGTTCCACATATTAGAAATTCAGATGAAGGAAATGAAAGAACTTCATTGCCTAGCTAGAAACCTCTAGGAATTATAGTGGGTTTACCCAACTCCTTAACCTTAGTTCAGAAAAAGTGACAGATATTGTGAGTTTACTCAAACTCTGTGAAAGAAAAAAGTATTTTTTATTGGTTTCAAAACAGTGACTCTAACTAGAGAGTGAACACTCATTTATGATTAGGAAACGATTCATGATTTATGTATATTCATTTGTGTAGAAAAAAGAAATTGATATATTTTAACTTGTGATTTGGAAGAGGCATCTAGTACAGTAATAGGCATCCAGTACAGTAATAGAGGAGCACACTAATTAGTCTCGTAATCAGACAACATTTCGATGATAACAAAACATTAACATTAGAATTAACAAAACTCCAGCTCTGCTAAGTTGACCATTAAGCATTAACGAAACTCGACCAATGGTAGTTGTTTTTAGTTGCCTTACCGCATTGAATTGTTTTTAGTTGCATCGTTCTGCAAATTTCAACCAGATCGAATACTGCGCAGTCTACTCACTCCAGCCGCAAACTTTCACGTCAAATTTTAGTCGATCTCTGTGCCTTGTGTGAAAAAGCTAAGAGATGACATCGAATTGGTAAAGAATTTTGTAAAAATTCGATGTCATTTCCGGTTCGTTTTAGAGAAGACAGAGAGATCTACAAAGTAAGTTAAAGTTGTATGGCCGGTGATTCAAGTGAGGTGCACTTTCTCTAGTTGATTCGGTAGGTGCACTCTCTCCCACTCAAATTTCGCTGTTGATGCCAACATAACATCACAACACGATACTGAATGGAGTGAATTCGAAGGCTATTGAGAATGTGATTCGAAGGCAAGTTCGTTCATTCTATGGGCAATCTGGTCTCCTCCGAGTGGCTAATAGCCGTAATGAAAGACGCTGGCTTTAGAGGGATCTAAGATGCATCTTAATATATAATTTTTTAAACATTTATATATATTTTACATTTTAAACTGCTAAAAGGGCATTGGGCCGTTCTATCCAAGCCAATCCTCTCTACAATTCGTCCTAGTAAGAATTATAGGAACCAAAAGACGAAATTGAATGAAATTTCATAGAGTCAATTATATTATATTCATGTTAGCTAAATAATTATTCAATGAATTATATCAGCATCTTTGAGAAATAAAAAGTATTGGATAATAAATTGAACATTTCTATAGAAAGTGACCTAACAATTATTATAAGGTTAATAGATATAGATATAATGTTCAGTTGATTCAGCTACAATGAATCAATAGGATTTACAATTAGGAAAGCTAATGTAGCTATAGTCAATACAATAATTGAGCTTTTGTCCAACTAGTGCATGTGCAAGAGGGTTACTATATCTTAATGGGATGGAAATTATGATAGGGTAAGTGGCTATAAACACCCACAACATTTATGATGGGATATAATAGACCTAGGGACGAGATGGATTGGTGAAGTGATGGGAGAATGTGACCTTGGAATGAACTAGCCCTATAGCCTAAGGCATATGGGGTTCCTATATGAAGATGAAAAAAAGGTGCACTAGTCAATGAGTGGAGAATGAACAACAATTCATACACATTTATGATAACTTTTCTATTACATAAATATAAAATCAATTCCAAATAAAAGAAAATGGTAGTTTTATTTGAAATAACAAAATTACAGTGAATAAATTAGAAAAAAAGACTATGCCTAAGGGGATGGTCCAAAATTAACTTAAAACATCAAATGAATAGAGAAAGGAATTTTTAAATAACTATCCATTAGGTAAATGGAAAGGGGACAAGTACATAATTATTGAAGCAACCTTTCAGGATTCTCTTTCACTTAAGGAGATAATTTTTTTTCCAATAATAAAATAGTAGGAACAATAAAGCTCCAAAATAAAAATGAGTGGAAATATAAAAATACATATAAAGATATAAACATTGAAATTTACAAAGTGAAAGAATATGCTTAGCAAAAATCTAACTTCAAACCTAAAAAGATTCGAGCATAGCCACATCCATAAAAACATAAATGAAACAAAATGTAATAAATCTAACGTGAAACTTGACTACTCAATAAAAACATAAATCTTAAACTCTTTGTAAAGAAAAAACTTTGAAATAAAATATGATGTGTTTTTCACGGTACTATCTAGCCTTTTTTATATACAAAATATATCAAGGAACTATATCAAAATAATACATATGGGATAATGTGATTTCACCTTGTTATATAATAAATGTTTAAAATGTTATTTAGGTGATGATGAATGTGGGATTTACATATTTTACATAAAATTAGAGTTTATTTCTAGGTAAGCTAAACATTATTAATTCGCAAAGAAACACATTCTAGTTGTGTTCATGGTTCTACCTTCAAAATAGGTTTAATTATATATTTCCTAAGACAAGAAAAGCTAAAAACATTTTTATAATTTTATTTCTACGATTTATTAATACATTTAGAAAATAGTAGTCTCTATTTCAAGCCAACAAACATCACCATAGATGGTAGTGTAAGTTATGAGAGTGCTAAGGTTACATGGGGCAGGAGGATGGGTCATATTTTGTTGGATGGTGATTCAAAGAAAACAAAACATGAATAGTGAACTCATTATTCATCTTTGATAGTAAGATCAATTTAATATCAAATTGAATTTGATTGGGGATTTTATATATCCATGTTTTAAAATTTTAAATTGTCCCACAAAATATCAATGAAAGTTCAAATAAATTATCCAATAGAGTAATCCAATTCAAAAATAGGGCTATATATTCTTATATATATTACCAACCCATTCCATGATGAAATATAGTTAAGAGGACATCGTGGTATAGATAACAACTTGGTAGACTTGGTTTCTTGTATACAATTATAAATGGAAAATGTTAGAAATTTTACTATGTATCTATGGACTAGACATGATACTAGGCAATTAATGATTATCTAATACAAATTTTTGCTTTTCATCATGGTGATGATTTTTTTTTCACACTCTCACTTGGAATCCTACCTCATGTTGTGATATTGTCTAATAACCTTCTCTTTCCTTTAGATGGTATGTTCTTTAAGAGTTGTCGAAAAAAATGAACAAATATTTATATGTGCATTTTATTATATGAAAGGAACTAAAAAATGATGTCACAATGATAATGCTAATTTAACAATAGCATTGAGCCCTTTTATATTAGGTTTGATGATATTTTGATCTCTTTATTCCTAAATACTCTTAATTAATGTATATTTAATTTTTATATATAACATTTCCTTCTTCTAAAGAAAATATTTTTCCTAAAATTGTAACCATGGATACTTTTGACTAAAAATTTACATTTCCTAAGACATATTTTCTTGTCCTAGGTTCTTCATTACTCAAGAATGGAATCACTTTTCTATTGTGGAAGTGATATTTTATATTTCCACTACATCTTCTCCTTCATTATTCAATTTAGGAACTGGTGTTTGATGCTTTCTTAACATATTTTTTGAAAAAAAAAATGGAAAATGTTATGGATGACACTTGTTTCAATCAGTTTGAAACGGTAACTTACTCATATTATTTTCTTATAATTTGATATCGTCCATAGTATTGATTCTAGCTTGTTTGTTCCTTATTGTTTTAATGATAGTTTTTTGTAAGGTTGAATATTAACATATACCCAATCTCCTTAGCTAAATTATATTTAGGATCTATGTTTGTAATCTTGTTGTTTCATATGGTTCCATGTAATATTTAATATGTTTTTTTAGTTTATGAATTTTTTTTGGTTCGGCTCTAGTTTAGGGTTTATTCCTAAAAATTTTAAATGATTTATGGCTAACTCCTTCCATTTACCAAGTTCATAACAATATAGAGATAAAAATGGTGTATTTTTTCTTGAGTATCATAGGTGGAGTTGTACCACCATTCTTCTAGATGTAACCATTCAAACTATAAGTAGTGCTTGTTTGTTAGAAAATAGGTAAGATATGCTATTTATTGATAATTTCAAATTTGACATTTATCTAGGGTGGTAGGATGAGCTCAAGTTGAGATATGTGCCATTTTGTTTGAAGAACTACTTCTTAAATTTTTCCTTAAATTTTCCATTTTGATCACTAATAATGATGTTTGAAAACTCATGCAATTTGTAAATGTTTGAGAAAAATATTTCATCTATTTTTTTTGGGAATATGAACTTTGTATGCCCATGAATTGTGAATATTTGGTGATTCAATCTCAAGAGGGATTTTAACCTTCCCATTTCACATGGGTAGCCCATCAATGAAGTCCACTATTTCTTATCATTTCTAGTTTGGGTTGTGCACTAAGTTGAGAAATCATGGTCTCAAACTCTTTTCATTTTTGTTTCTTAAGAACTTACTACATTTTTCCACATATTTTCAAATCTATTTATACATACACTTTGAAAGAAATGATTGGTATATATTATAGTAGGTTTTGGAGAATCCCACATGTATAATTTCTATTGAGACATGACACTCCTTGAGAACTTTAATTTTGAATTTGAAGTAGGACCTAGATAAATTCATCCCTTATACCAAAGGATTTAGTTTCTCCATTTCAGTTTTGAATTTTGAATAGGACTATTGATTAGGCTACATATATTTCGATTGTTCAAGTATTCACTTCGAATTTCATCTAGCCATTATGGAACTATAGTTGATATTGTAAGTAATGACTTGTCTTCTTCCTTTCATAATAAAGCATCAATTGAAACATTATCCTTTCCCATCTTATGGAGTTTTTATGTTTTATCCAACACTTTTGGTTGTTTTTCTCATATATTTTCTTTATGTTGTAAAATTTATTGTAGATTATTTTTTTCCATACCTATAATATTTTGTTTCCATTTGGTTAGGGTATGCATGATAGAAAATATATTTTTATCATATGTTGACTTCAAAGGCTGCTGTTATTTAATTTTAAGCTCTCAAAAGTTATGGGGTGACCATAGTGCATTAGTAATACTCCTAATCAAAACTCGAGAGCATCACATTCAATTACAAAAGGTTCCCTATGTTGAAAACATAACTTTATTTAATATTTAAAAACATCGCTATGCTTGATCATCCCATATGAACGGATTTTTCTTTAAAATATTTCTCTAAGGAAAAATTATTAGGGCATAAACAATTATTTGGGAATAATTTGAAATAAATTGAAGGTAATATCGACTCAATGATAAAAATCATCTTAATCTAGAGATGTTAGTGGGTTTAAGTCATTCTTTTATTTTCTTGATATTATTAGGATATACTCTTAATAATTCTTTGGATATTATGTGTCTAAGATACTCTACTTCTTATTTTCCAAAGATTCATTTAGACATATTTGCATAAAACTAATACTCTTCTAGTACATTGAGAAATTGCTGCATATGTTTGAGATGTCCCTTCCATGTTTTACTATATACTAGCATATCATCAAAGAAAAATAGTTAGAAACTCCTGAAGTATTGTCGAAATTATTCATTCATGGTGGCCTTGAATGTCTCTAGAGAATTGGTTAACCCAAAATGAATTACCTTAAATTCGTGATTACCTTCATGAGTATGAAAGGAAATATTTGCAATATTATCTAATCTTATTTTGATTTTGTAGTATCTATATCTTCAGTCCAATTTTGAAAATATTCGGCTACATTAATTCATCTAACATTTCATCTGAAAAGGGAATAAGAAGAATTTCTTAATCATTATCTTATTCAATCATTTATAATATACATATAGTCTAAATAATTCATCATTCTTGAAAACTACAATCACTAAAGAAACATAGGTACTCTCACTCTTTGTAATGATACAAAATTTTAAGAGATCCTCGACCATTCCTTCTATTTAAGGTTCTGGATGATGTGGATATCTATATGGCTTGATATTGAAAGTTGATCGAGACTTATGCAGGAAAAAATAAATAAATAAACAAAAATGCAGAGATGGACAAGGAATACCACTTCATTTCATTAATATAAAATACTAAAAAAATAATTAACATAATGGAAAACAAACTAGCTTTCGCAATGATGGCTTATCTATGAGAAGAGATGTTATGGCTAAATGTGTATAAATTGTGTTACAAAGAGGCTCGAGGGAATTTTTGTTATTGATCAATAAGAGAAAACCATAGACATCCAAAACCCTAACGTGAGGAGATGTAACACCGAGAGTTTATGGAAACCATTGGGTTTAGTTGGGCAACCAACATGGAGGGGTCATAACTTGGCCATATTATCTCTATTTGGTGCGTATGATACCTTGTTCGAAATATATCTCCGATGACTACAACTCCTAATGTAATTTATTTTAAATTTTTTTAATAATAATAACCAAAAACGTTGTTTAGGGCCCCAAATGGCTCCGAAAGTTAGGGACCCAAAAAAATTCTAAAAATAGTAAATGGGAAAACCGATGAAAATGATTAGGTCTAATAGGTGGGTGGCCAACAATATCCACATCGATCATTCCTACCACCTTAGGAATAAATGGTCCCCATTGCATACAAAGCCTCCATGGGGTAGCAAAAATTCTATTGAACCTTATCCCAAGTGAACAACTTTCCCTGGTGAAGGAGTTGACAAGCTTTGACAACTGGATACAATTGGATCTTCTATTGGCGAGTGATTTTAAGCTATGTGTCGAGGATCCGATTAGTTGTAGCCTATTCAATGCAATATGGATTTAACTGTGTTGGGGTGAGTTGTTCTGCAATGTCGGATCTATCAAATAATGGTTGAAGGTATGGCTGAAGTCTACCCACGTTGAACACTAGGTGAACACTTAGGAATGGTAGAATGATAAGCTCAAAATAATTGTCTCCTATGGCCTTGGTAATGGTATATGGGACATAACAGTGTGGAATAGCTTGTCGTGGGGTCCAGAGAGGTGCTCCTTCTACAAATATAACCACACTTTGTCGCCCACCTCGTAGCGGTGTGACACCCGATGATGATCATTTTGTTGCTTATACTTAGCACTAGCTCTATCCAAAATCTCATGAACCTCTTGGTAGATGCATTGAATGCACTTAATGAAGTTGTTCTTCTTGTCAAATTCAGAGTGGACATGAGTCAAATTTGCTTGAGTAGCTGCAAATGACATGGCTACAACAATGGGACATAATGGCTAGAATCCCAAGCCCGCCGGCAAGGGGTTGTGGCCATTTGAGTTGTGGCCATTATAGATATGTTGTAAATAGGGGAGGCAGTGATCCCATGTGCCTGGATGATTTGAGTTTTACATGCACGTAATGTGTATGATCGTCCTGTTGATGACGTCGGTCTATTAATCGGTTTCTAGATGGAAAGAAGTAAACACAGTGTGCTTGTTGTCCAACATCGACTAGAGACTACACTAAAATGTACTAGGGAACCTACTATCCTGATTTGAGATGATAGATTGTGGGATCCCAAAGTGCACCCACACTCGTTCAAAGAAGAGTTTAGGAGTGGATTCTATTGTGATATTCTTCTTATAGGATTCCTTAATGGCCATTTTCGAGAATCTATCGACGACCAAAAAAACTCAGTCACTTCCATGGTTAGTAGAAGGATGACCTAACATGTAACCAGTGGAGATGTATTCCGAACATCGACTAGGGGTAGGTAGCAGAGTATAAATACCTTTCTTCTTGATGGTTGGTTTGGAAATGGCGCATGTAGGTGAATATTTGATTTACTTCCTGATATTTTGTCAAAGTTTTAGCAAATAGAAATAATTCTATAGTACTGCCACTATGTTCTCTACCCAAAAATGCCCATCAACCCAACTGTAGTGCACCTCCCAAAAAATCTTAGCATGCTCGATTGAAGGAACACAAAGGCGTCTCAGGTGACATAACAGTGCATTATGGAGGTCAACAATCGGAATTTTCTTGCCTACCAAGAGTGTCTTATATGTGTGGCCAAATTCTGGATCGCTTTTTAGAAGAAGTGACCAACCAAAATTCTTGTGCCAAAAAGAGTTAGACACAGTGGTTAACGCCATGATAGATGGTCGGCTGAGGCAGCTAACAACATTATTGGCATCGCCCTTCTTCTACTTGATTTTCAAATGACATTGTTTCACGTATATGGACCACTTATGATGAAAATCGTTTTGGAACTTTGTTTTTGTTTGTATGAACGACACGGGTTAGTGGTTTGTGTGGATGAGAGTTTCCTTCCCCAAAATCTAATTATTCCATTGTTGGAAAGGCTTCATAAAGGATATTTACGAACTATGTTGGAAAGTGTCTCACTGTGATATCCCACTCAATGCTTGTGTTGAGTAAGGACTACCCAAATAGCATAGTCAAACGCATTTTTCACAACCTTGAATTGTTGCTTCAACTCTAATAGTCTGAGCACTAGTGCAGAGGAGAGATGATGTTTCGACTTTATGACTGCCTTCTATTGATATTAAAACCAAAATAAATTTTCATTCACTCAACCCTTGGTCACTTGACTCAAGGGTCAAATGATATTAGAGAATGCCAACAGGAACGTGCGATAGAAATTTGTAATACCCAAAAAATTGTGGAGCTCTATTAGAGTGGTTGGGGCCGGAAAATGCTAAATTACTTGGATCTTGGTTGGATCCACATGCACCCCCTGCTCATCAATCATGTATCATAGATATTGAACCTCGATAATGACAAAAGTGTGTTTCTCCAAATTTCCACACAAGTTGTGTTTCTACACTATTTGGAGGACCTGTCGAATGTAGTAGAGGTGCTCTTCCCAAGTCAAAAAGTTAAGACACCACATATAGAAAGGTATGGGGATTTCGTTACTACAATCCCTTGAACACTATTGGCTTGATGAGTGTTGACCCACGTTCAGAGTTAGTTCGTAACCAAAAAAACCCTCTTACTACAGGGCCTTTCGGCAATGACGTACTTGCGGAGGCCAAAGTATCACCTGAAGCAGTATGAAGGGGTGCTGAAACTAAGTTTCAACACCCTGAGAGAGAATTAAATGAAGTGGGTGGCCTTAGATCACATGTATTATAAATCATAAGCATGAAACAGAAATCATGAGTAGACACAGATCAAAGAAACATATTGAGATGCATTTATTACTCAAAGTTACCCAAAACATATATTTACTCCTCATATGTTCTTAGAAGCCTTTTATAGTCTAGAGAAACCCTTACAATTCTTCAGATCTACTCGTGCAGACAACCAGTGGGGTCTGCACACAGTCGGACTAAGATCTCCATGCACACAACCAATAAGAGCATTTTACGCACATAATCTTACACATATTCTCTTTAGAGCTTAAAGTTTCATCAAATCTTACAAAGAATGCTCTATCTGACTTGATCTAGGCTTCTAGTTATACCTTCCGCTCACGCTCATACTATGGTCCTCAAACCATGGTTTGAGACCCATAGTTTACCCATTAGCCCAATTAAAATGCATGAAGGGGCTTTGACCTGTCCCAAAGCACCTTGAATCTTTATAGCACACTACGTAGGACTAAAAAATACAAAAGTTACAATGAGTGAGGCCCAAAAATGCAGTCCTAAGGGGTCGTGCTCCAAAAATCCCCCAAAACAATCTTGTGAGTTGCCATAAGTCACAGAGGCATTAGGTTCTTCATATTCATATTTATATCCTCGGTGGTAGTGTTAAAGGGTGCAAGGATGCTTTCACTCTGATCAATAGCACTGTGAGCCGTGTCGACCAACTTCAGAGAGGTAAGACATTCTACTACAAGGTTGATGCTCTCGTATGTCTAGCTCATGCCTTGAATCATAAAAACCCTTAATGCGCCATTTTCTCTAATAAAAATATGAAAAAATACAATTAAATTTCCGAGAGAGATAATAATTAAGCTAAAATTTTGGAAATTAACCCCTTAGAATAGACGTAATGATGGTGTTCATCATAATGTAGCAAAGACAATAATGATATTGCTAGTGGGAGATCGATATCATATTGTATTGAGTCTCCACACGAAGGAGACTCCATATGATATGTGGAAGGGCTTAAAATATATATATCATAATCATAACAACCATAGGAAGTTGGCAATAAAATACAAGTTAAGGAATAAAAATGTAGAAGGGAAAGAGGATCCAAAAATACTTGAAGAAGTTCACTCAATGTCGAGATGAGCTTGGAAGTGTGGGGATAATTGTTGTCGCAGATGATTTGGTGAGCCTAGATATTTTATGCCTTCCCAAGAGCTGGCATAGCTAATAGGACTCTATGAATGGGAGGGAGAAGCTATCAAATTGGGAGCGACTACGGTCCGATCACGCACAAGAAGAAATTTGGTAGAGCGGCAAGTATGGATCCTCATCAAATATTGATGATGATGAGAGTTGGGCCTTTGTTGTAAAGGAAAATAAAGGAGAAGGTAAGATGTCCCATTCCAAATCGAAGTCTAGCAAGGTAGCAAAGAAGCGATACTTGTCAAAAGAAAAATGTTTCAACTGTCATGAGAATGGAAAATATGCCACAAATTGTCCACAAAATAATACTAGCAAGAAGGCGTGTGAGCATAGGTATATGGGCCATATCAGAGTGGAAGTAAACCCATAGCGAGTCCTCTAATAGGGAACTCGAGGAAGTAGGATGCTACTTCAGGAAAAGTACGAGATGCTATGATTTACTGGTAGCTTGTGGGTTAACTCATGTATTTGGTGAACGCACCACCTAGCATATGCTACGCAGTTAACTAGCTTAGCAAAGCTATGGTTAATCCTACAAAGATATTTTGGAAGGCATGAAAGCATGCGTTGAGTATGTATTATGGTATAGATGGACAAAGGGAGTGAATCTTCAAGGCTTCACTGATGCAGACTAGGCAGGGATACCCTCGAACAGGAAGAGCACATCAGGAGGCACCTTCAACATAGGATCAACAACAATTTCTTGGCACAATAGGAAAGAGAGATTAATTTCACTCAGTTCAAGGGAGGTAGATTACATGGCATCCAGTGAGGAAGCATACGACAAAATCTGGATGAGGAAGATACTTGTTGGTTTGTTTGGTAGATAGATGGATTTGAAGGTGATAAATTGGGTTAAGGATAGTTGAATCAAACTCTGAGTTAATTTAGTTTTTCATGAAAGGTCAAAGCATATTGATATCTAGTATCACCATGCCACATAATTTTTTTAGAGGTGGATTTTATCATTAGATTACATTCCGAAGGAGGAGTACGACGCAAATATCTTGACGAACGCACTGGAAAGAAGAAAATTTGAATTACATATAGGCAAGATCGATGTACGACATAATACCTTTCTTTTTGAGAGGGTGTGTTGAAATGGCTCTAAGAAACAGAACCAAAATGGGGCTTCTGATTTAATTTTCCTTTAATTAAATTGGAAGAGAAATTGTACTTTCATCTAATGACAACTTGTGTTAGTTAACTAAGTCAGGAAGACTGCATTATGTTAGGAAATCCGAGTTGACAACTAGAGAGGAGAGATGTAGTGTTCTTGCATGATTTTAGGGGGTCCAATTATAGTTATTTGTGAGTTCTAATTAGGTAACTCAATTAATGACGTTAAATGAATGATAACTATTAGTTGTATAGTTATAAAAAGGTACATGTGAGTTATAGAGTCATGTGGAAGCCTATGATGCATTGCAAAATCAATTGTTAGGAATTTCCTATTTAATACATAAAAACGTTCCTCCACAAATATGTGAGCAAGGTGGGTTGACTAGAGGTTCAGAATTGGTTAAGTAATTGACTCATTTTTCCTAGATCAGACTGAGACAGTTTGCAGAGTGCATGAGTTTTGGGGTGGGAGAAAATCACTGTATTCATTCATTATCTTGACTTTATACAATACACAAATATTGAGGTTTTAGGTACTGTGCTTTCCCGAGATACATATTGTGTTATACAATTGATTATATTTTTCTCTTACTTGTTAAGCGATTGTGGAATCTTGTTTTTTTTTCTTCAAATGGTATAAGGATTCAATATTTTGTTTTAGTACATTACAATATTAGATTCAATCTCATTGTTAGATCTTATACATTTTTTAGTAGAAATATAATATGAGTTTATTTCTTTAGATTTTATCAGGTGTATTTCAACAAGTAGAAGAAAACGTGATTTTGTTTTGGTAGTAGTGGATAAACTAAGTAAGAAAACACATTTTATGCATCTCCACTTGACATTTTGAACAACACATATTGCGTGTATTTCCATGAGATATATTTTTCACTTACATGGAAGATCGAAAATAGTTATGTGACACAAATATGCTAAGTTTACTTCAAACATCTAGAAGACATTATTTGTAAGAATGTATATGAAACTCCACTTTAGTACAACTTACCATCTTCAAACGAATGTTCAAACAAAAATAATAAATCAAATAGTGAAAGAGGTGTTGAGGATGTATAATATGGATCATCCCACTAATTGGGAAGATTATTTACACCTACTAGAATTTGCATACAATCATAGCTGTTAGGAATCCAAATCTACCAAAATAATCACATTTGAATCTATTTAAAGGTGGAAGTGCCACATTCCTTTAAACTAGAACTAAACAAAATGCAAGTAGGTTGCAGGACTTGATCTTCATCATGAAATGGAACAAGTGTTAAAGAAAATAAGACATAATTTTAAGACTTCCTATTAGTTCTTTTATACTTTTCATGATGATTCTGGAGAATAGATTGTTTAGAACCTTCTACATGTGGAAGAGAAACAAGAGTTTGAGGTTAAACCACTACAACTATTACATCACAAAGAGAATATGCTCTACTGGAGAATATAGCCATAGCCTAGGCTAAAGTGTAATAGAAGCATTTCTTCTCAAGGGAGTTCATTTTGGAGATGGGAGGATAAAAAGCTTGAGGCATTTAATATTTAAATTAAGATAAATGTTATAATTGTGTTTACAAATGCTCTCCATCCTAGAATGGTGGAGATTTTTTAATATAATGTTAAGCATTTTGACTAAGTCAGATTACATAAAATAAAAACTAAATTAAATTAGTAAAAAACCAACTAAATAAAACAGTTATGCAATGTAATGTAAATATTTTAAGTTGGTCAAAATAAAATAAAAAAATTAAATAACCCTATAAAAATAAAATAATAATAAACAATAAAAGATGGTATTTAAAAGTCATGGTAATCATGTAGAATATAACCTATTGAAAATGTGTAAATTAAAGAATCCTATATCTATCTTAACTCTAGATCTCCAAGCACTAAGGCTTATCAAATCTATTGGGATCCAAAGTCCAGATTTATCTTGGTTGGTTTAATTTTCTCTCTTTTAAATAAGCCATATTCCACATAAATACTATAGGTTGTATATTATCAATAACAATTATATTTATTCATATTCATTTAACCCCTAAATATCATATTAAAAATTGGAAATTTCAATTCAATAAAAATAGTTTTTAGTAACTAATTTTAAATAACATTTTACTTATAATCTATAGTTAGTTAGAGATTTTAATAAATAATAATGAAAGAAAGATAAATAAATAAATTCAATTTAAATAATTTTTTTTATTAATTGTCTAATAATTATTTTCATAATTTTAAATAAATAAATAAAAATAATACTAAAATTCTGATTAAGATAACTAGTAAAATAATCTAAATTTTATTTTGTCACAAATATTCATCTAATCTCTAAAATTAATAGTAAATCGTGAATCATTTCCTCTTACTTCTGGTACAAACGAGGCCTCATCCAATGAGGATTCCTTGATAATACTATTCACTGGGTAAAAAATAAGAACTTATTAAGGGACTACTTGAAATTAATTAATAGTAAATTGTGAATAGTTTCCTTTTACCTCTCGTACAAACCAGGCTTGATCCAATGAAGATTCCTTCATAATACTATTCACCCAAAGTAGACAAGGGTAAAAGATAAGAGCTTATTAAGAGAATAACTAAAATTATTGAAAACTATAGACAAATAAAGTAGAGTTTACCAGGGATTGAAGAGTTGCAGGCTGTGATTTAGTTTTCATATTTAGAGGAGGACCCTTGGATGGAAGTTTTTTTTCTTTCTCTCTCTTGTTGGAGAGAATGTTTTGGATCCATTAAAAAACACTATTCTCTTCCCTTTCTCCGTAGTGTTTGAGTTAAACCACAATATCTGTAAAGTCTTCAGGATTAGGGATAAGGAGACCTGCTGAGAATAATTCCTTCACAAGCTTTTTATGCTTTTCTGTTAGTACTTAGCTAGGTGATGAAGTTGCTTCATTTCCTCTTTTAATATTGGGTCTCCATATATTAGAAATTCAGATAAAGGAAATGAATCAATTTCATTGCCTATCTACAAACCTTCAAGAATTATTGTGCGTTTGCCCAAATCCTTAACCTTAGTTCGGAAAACGTGACGGATATTGTGAGTTACTCAAAATATACAAATATGTGAAAGAAAAAAGTATTTTTTATTGGTTTCAAAACACTGATTCCAGCTAGAGAGTGAACACTCATTTATGATTAGGAAATGATTCATGATTTATGTATATTCATTTGTGTAGAAAAAATAAACTAATATATTTTGAAGACTCCTTCATAATACTATTCACCAAAGGTAGAGAAGGGTAAAAAATAAGAACTTAATAGGAGAATAATTAAAAGTATTTAAAACTATAGACAAATAAAGTAGAATTTACCAGAGATTGAAGAGGTGCATGTGATTTACTTTTCAAATTTAGAGGAGGACCCTTGCATGAAAGTTTTTTTTCTTTCCGTCTCTTATCTGAGTGAATGTTTTGGATCCATTAAAAAACACTATTCTCTTCCCTTTCTCCATAGTGTTTTAGTAAAACCTCAATATCTGTAACATCTTTAGGATTAGGGTTAAAGAGACCTACCGAGAATAATTCTTTCGAAAGCCTTTTATGCTTTTCTGTTAGTACTTAGGGAGGTGATGAAGTTGCTTCATTTCCTCCTTTAATACTGGATCTCCACATATTAGAAATTCAGATGAAGGAAATGAAACAACTTCATTTCCTAGCTCGAAACCTCCAAGAATTTTTGTGGGTTTACCCAACTCCTTAACCTTAGTTCAGAAAAAGTGACAGATATTGTGAGTTTACTCAAACTCTACAAAGATGTGAGATAAAAAATTATTTTTTACTGGTTTCAAAACACTGACTCCAGCTACAGAGTGAACACTCATTTATGATTAGGAAATGATTCATGATTTATGTATATTCATTTGTGTAGAAAAAAGAAACTGATATATTTTAACTTGTGATTTGGTAGAGGGATCTAGTACAGTAATAGGCATCCAGTACAGTAATAGAGGAGCACACTAATTAGTCTCGTAATCAGACAACATTTCGATGATAACAAAACATTAACATTAGAATTAACGAAACTCCAGCTCTGCTGAGTTGACCATTAAGCATTAACGAAAATCGAGCAATGGTAGTTGTTTTTAGTTGCCTTACCGCATTGAATTGTTTTTAGTTGCATCGTTCTGCAAATTTCAACTAGATCGAATACTGCGCAGTCTACTCACTCCAGCAGCAAACTTTCACGTCAAATTTTAGTCGATCTCTGTGCCTTGTGCGAAAAATCCAAGAGATGACATCTAATTGGTAAAGATTTTTGTAAAATTTCGATGTCATTTCTGGTTCGTTTTAGAGAAGATAGAGAGATCTACAAAGTAAGCTAAAGTTGTGTGGCTGGTGATTCAAGTGAGGTGCACTCTCTCTAGTTAATTCGGTAGGTGCACTCTCTCTAGTTAATATATAATTTTTTAAACATTTATATATATTTTACATTTTAAAGTGCTAAAAGGGCATTGCGCCGTTCTATCCAAGCCAATCCTCTCTACAATTCATCCTAATAAGAATTATAAGAAACAAAAGACGAAATTGAATCAAATTTAGATAAATAATTATTTAATGAATTATCCCAGCATCAAAAACTTGAGAAATAAAAAGTATTGGATAATAAATAGAACATTTGTATAGAGAAGTGACCTAACAATTATTATAAGGTCAATAGATATAGATATAATGTTCAGTTGATTCAACTACAATGAATCAATGGGATTTACAATTAGGAAAGCTAATGTAGCCATAGTCAATACAATAATTGAGCTTTTGTGCAACTAGTGCATGTGCGAGAGGGTTAATATATCTTAATGGGATGGAAAATATGATAGGGTAAGTGGCTATAAACACCCACAACATTTATGATGGGATATAATAGACCTAGGGATGACATGAATTGGTGAAGTGATGGGAAAATGTGGACTTGGAATCAACTAGCCCTATAGCCTAAGGCATATGGGGTTCCTATATGAAGATGAAAAAAAGGTGCACTAGTCAATGAGTGGAGAATGAACAACAATTCATACACATTTATGATAACTTTTCTATTACATAAATATAAAATCAATTCCAAATAAAAGATAATGGTAGTTTTATTTGAAATAACAAAATTACAGTGAATAAATTAGAAAAAAAGACTATCCCTAAGGGGATGGTCCAAAATTAACTTAAAACATCAAATGAATGGAGAAAGGAATTTTTAAATAACTATCCATTAGGTAAATGGAAAGGGGACAAGTACATAATTATTGAAGCAACCTTTAAAGATTCTCTTTCACTTAAGGAGATAATTTTTTCCAATAATAAAATAGTAGGAAAAATAAAACTCCAAAATAAAAAATGAGTGGAAATATAAAAATACATATAAAGATATAAACGTTGAAATTTACGAAGTAAAAGAATATGCTTAGTAAAATCTAACTTCAAACCTAAAAAGATTCAAGCATAGCCACATCCATAAAAACATAAATGAAACAAAATATAATAAATCTAATGTGAAACTTGACTACTCCATAAAAGCATAAATCTTAAACTCTTTCTAAAGAAAAAACTTTGAAATAAAATGTGATAAATCTAACGTGAAACATGACACACCTCCATAGCCACCTCCATAAAATCATAAAATCTTAACCTCTTTATAAAGAAAAAACTTTTAAATAAAATATGATTTATTTTTCACGGTACTATCTAGCCTTTTTTATATACAAAAGATATCAAGGAACTATATCAAAATAATACATGTGCGATAATGTGATTTCACCTTGTTATATAATAAATGTTTAAAATGTTATTTAGGTGATGATGAATGTGGGATTTACATATTTTACATAAAATTAGAGTTTATTTTCAGGTAATCTAAACATTATTAATTCGCAAAGAAACACATTCTAATTGTGTTCATGCTTCTACCTTCAAAATAAGGTTAATTATATATTTTCTAAGACGAGAAAAGCTAACAACATTTTTATAATTTTATTTCTATGATTTATTAATACATTTAGAAAATAGTAGTCTCTATTTCAGGCCAATAAACATCACCATAGATGGTAGTGTAAGTTATGAGAGTGCTAAGGTTACATGGTGCACGAGGATGGGTCATCTTTTGTTGGATGGTGATTCAAAGAAAACTAAACATGACTAGTGAACTCATTATTCATCTTTGATAGTAAGATCAATTTAATATCAAATTGAATTTAATTGGGGATTTTATATATCCATGTTTTAAAATTTTAAATTGTCCCACAAAATATGAATGAAAGTTCAAATAAATTATCCAATAGAGTAATCCAATTCACAAATAGGGCTATATATTCTTATATATATTACCAACTCATTCCATGATGAAATATAGTTAAGAGGACATCGTGGTATAGATAACAACTTGGTAGACTCGGTTTCGTGTATACAATTATAAATGGAAAATGTTAGAAATTTTACTATGTATCTATGGACTAGACATGATACTAGGCAATTAATGATTATCTAATACAAATTTTTGCTTTTCATCATGGTGATGATTGTTTTTTCACACTCTCACTTGGAATCGTACCTCATGTTGTGATATTGTCTAATAACCTTCTCTTTCCTTTAGATGGTATGTTCTTTAAGAGTTGTGGAAAAAAATGAACAAATATTTATATGTGCATTTTATTATATGAAAGGAACTAAAAAATGATGTCACAATGATAATGCTAATTTAACTATAGCATTGAGCCCTTTTATATGAGGTTTGATGATATTTCAATATCTTTATTCCTAAATACTCTTAATTAATGTATATTTAATTTTTATATATAACATTTCCTTCTTCTAAAGAAAATATTTTTCCTAAAATTGTAAGTAACCATGGATACTTTTGACTAAAAATTTACATTTCCTAAGACATATTTTCTTGTCCTAGGTTCTTCATTACTCAAGAATGGAATCACTTTTCTATTTAGGAAATGATAGTTTATATTTCCACTACATCTTCTCCTTCATTATTCAATTTAGGAAGTGGTGTTTGATGCTTTCTTAACCTATTTTTTGAAAAAAAAAATGGAAAATGTTATTAATGACACTTGTTTCAATTAGTTTGAAACAATAACTTACTCGAATTATTTTCTTATAATTTGATATCGTCCATAGTATTGATTCTAGATTGTTTGTTCCTTATTGTTTTAATGATAGTTGTTTGTAAGGTTGAAGATTGACATATACCCAATCTCCTTAGCTAAATTATATTTAGGATCTATGTTTGTAATCTTGTTGTTTCATATGGTTCCATGTAATATTTAATTTCTTTTTTTAGTTTATGAATTTTTTTTGGTTCGGCTCTAGTTTAGGGATTATTCCTAAAATTTTTAAATGATTTATGGCTAACTCCTTTCATTAATCAGGTTCATAACAATATAGAGATAAAAATGGTGTATTTTTTCTTGAGTATCATAGGTGGAGTTGTACCACCATTCTTCTAGATGTAACCATTCAAACCATAAGTAGTGCTTGTTTGTTAGAAAATAGGTAATATATGCTATTTATTGATAATTTCCAATTTGACATTTATCTAGGGTGGTAGGATGAGCTCAATTTGAGATATGTGCCATTTTGTTTGAAGAAATACTTCTTAAATTTTTGCTTAAATTTCCCATTTTGATCACTAACAATGATCTTTGAAAACTCATGCAATTTGTAAATGTTTGAGAATAATATTTCATCTATTTTTTTTGAGAATATGAACTTTGTATACCCATGAATTGTGAATATTTGGTGATTCAATCTCAAGAACGATTTTAACCTTCTCATTTCACATGGGTACCCCATCAATGAAGTCCACTATTTCTTATAATTTCTAGTTTGGGCTGTGCACTAAGTTGAGAAATCATGGTCTCAAACTCTTTTCATTTTTGTTTCTTAAGAACTTACTACATTTTTCCACATATTTTCAAATTTATTTATACATACACTTTGAAAGAAATGATTGGTATATATTATAGTAGGTTTTGGAGAATCCCACATGTACAATTTCCATTGAGACATGACACTCTTGGAGAACTTTAATTTTGAATTTCAGGTAGGACCTAGATAAATTCATCCCTTATACCAAAGGATTTAGTTTCTCCATTTGAGTTTTGAATTTTGAATAGGACTATTGATTAGGCTACATATATTTGTATTGTTCAGGTATTCACTTAGAATTTCATCTAGCCACTATGGAACTATAGTTGATATTGTAAGTAATGACTCGTCTCCTTCCTTTAGTAATAAAACATTAATTAAAACATTATCCTTCCCCATCTTATGGAGTTTTTATGTTTTATCCAATAGTTTTGGTTGTTTTTCTCATATATTTTCTTTATGTTGTAAAATTTATTGTAGATTATTTTGATCCATACCTATAATATTTTTTTTCCATTTGGTTAGGGTATGCATGATAGAAAATATATTTTTATCATATGTTGACTTCAAAGGCTCCTGTTATTTAATTTTATGCTCTCAAAATTTATGGGATGACCATAGTGCATTAGTAAGACTCCTAATCAAAACTCGAAAGCATCACATTCAATTACAAAGGGTTGCCTATGTTGAAAACATAACTCTATTTAATATTTAAAAACATCGTTATGCTTGATCATCCCATATGAACGGATTTTTCTTTAAAATATTTCTCTAAGGAAAAATTATTAGGGCATAAACAATTATTTGGGAATAATTTGAAATAAATTGAAGGTAATATCGACTCAATGATAAAAATCATCTTAATCTAGAGATGTTAATGGGTTTAAGTCATTCTTTTATTTCCTTGATATTATTAGGATATACTCTTAATAATTCATTGGATATTATGTGTCTAAGATACTCTACTTCTTATTTTCCAAAGATTTATTTAGAGATATTTGCATAAAACTAATATTCTTCTAGTACATTGAGAAATTGTTGCATATGTTTGAGATGTTCCTTCCATGTTTTACTATATACTAGCATATCATCAAAGAAAAATAGTAAGAAACTCCTCAACTATTGTCAAAATTCTTCATTCATGGTGGCCTTGAAGGTCTCTAGAGAATTGGTTAACCCAAAATGAATTACCTTAAATTTGTGATTACCTTCATGAGTATGAAAGGAAATATATGCAATATTATCTAATCTTATTTTGATTTTGTAGTATCTATATCTTCAGTCCAATTTTGAAAATATTCGGCTAGATTAATTCATCTAACATTTCATCTGAAAAGGGCATAAGAAGAATTTCTTAATCATTATCTTATTGAGTCATTTATAATATACATATAGTCTAAATAATTCATCATTCTTGAAAACTACAATCACTAAAGAAACATAGGTACTCTCACTCTTTGTAATGATACAAAATTTTAAGAGATCCTCGACCATTCCTTCTATTTAAGTTTCTTGATGATGTGGATATATATATAGCTTGATATTGAAAGTTGATCGAGACTTATGCAGGAAAAAATACATAAATAAAAAAAAATGCAGAGATGGACAAGGAATACCACTTCATTTCATTAATATAAAATACTAAAAAAATACTTAACATAATGGAAAACAAACTAGCTTTCACAATGATAGCTTATCTATGAGAAGAGATGTTATGGCTACATGTGTATAAATTGTGTTACAAAGAGGCTCCAGGGAATTTTTGTTGTTGATCAATAAGAGAAAACCATAGACATCCAAAACCCTAACCTGAGGAGATGTAACACCGAGAGTTTATGGAAACCATTGGGTTTAGTTGGGCAACCAACATGGAGGGGTTATAACTTGGCCATATTATCTCTATTTGGTGCTTATGACACCTCGTTCGAAATATATCTCTGATGACTACAACTCCTAATGCAATTTATTTTAAATTTTTGTAATAATCATAACCAAAAACGTTGTTTAGGGCTCCAAATGGCTCCGAAAGTTAGGGACCCAAAAAAATTCTAAAAATAGTAAATGGGAAAACCGATGAAAATGATTAGGTCTAATAGGTGGGTGGCCAACAATATCCACATCGATCATTCCTACCACCTTCGGAATAAATGGTCCCCATTGCATACAAAGCCTCCATGAGGTAGGGAAAATTCTATTGAACCTTATCCCTAGTGAACAACTTTCCCTCGTGAGGAGTTGACAAGATTTGACAACAGGATACAATTGGATCTTCTATTGGCGAGTGATTTTAAGCTATGTGTCGAGGATCCCATTAGTTGTAGCCTATTCAATGCAATATTGATTTAACTGTGTTGGGGTGAGTTGTTCTGCAATGTCGGATCTGTCAAATAATGGTGGAAGGTATGGCTAAAGTCTACCCACGTTGAACACTAGGTGAACACTTAAGAATGGTAGAATGATAAGCTGAAAATAATTGTCTCCTATGGCCTTGGTAATGGTATATGGGCCATAATAGAGTGGAATAGCTTGTCGTGGGGTCCAGAGAGGTGCTCCTTCTACAAATATAACCACACTTTGTCGCCCACCTCGTAGCGGTGTGACACCCGATGATGATCATTTTGTTGCTTGTACTTAGCACTAGCTCTATCCAAAATGTCATGAACCTCTTGGTAGATGCATTGAATGCACTTAATGAAGTTGTTCGCCTTGTCAAATTCAGAGTGGACATGAGTTAAATCTGCTTGAGTAGCCGCAAATGACATGGCTACAACAATCGGACATAGTGGCTAGAATCCCAAGCCCACCTGCAAGGGGTTGTGGCCATTTCAGTTGTGGCCATTATAGATATGTTGTAAATAGGGGAGGCTTTGATCCCATGTGCATGGATGATTTGAGTTTTACATGCACGTAATGTGTACGATCACCCTGTTGATGACATCGGTCTATCCATCGGTTTATAAATGGAAAGCAGTGGGCGCAGTGTGCTTGGTGTCCAACATCGACTAGAGACTACACTAAAATGTACTAGGGAACCTACTATCTTGATTCGAGATGATAGATTGTGGATTCTATTGTGATATTCTTCTTATAGGATTCCTTAATGGCCATTTTCGAGAATCTATCGATGACCAAAAAAACATAGTCACTTCCATGGTTAGTAGAAGGATGACTCGACATGTAACCAGTGGAGATGTATTCTGAACGTCAACTAGGGGTAGGTAGAAGGGTATAAATACATTGCTTCTTGATGGTTGGTTTGGAAATGGCGCATGTAGGTGAATATCTAATTTACTTCCTGATATTTTGTCAAAGTTTTAGCAAATAGAAATAATTCTGTAGTACTGCCACTATGTTCTCTACCCAAAAATTCAGATCAACCCAACTGTAGTGAACCTCCCAAAAAATCTTGGCATGCTCGATTGAAGGAACACAAAGGTGTCTCAGGTGACATAGCAGTGCATTATGGAGGTCAACAATTGGAATTTTCTTACCTACCAAGAGTGTCTTATATGTGTGGCCAAATTCTGGATCGCTTTTTTAGAGAAGTGTCCAACCAAAATTCTTGTGCCAAAAAGAGTTAGACACAGTGGTTAGCGCCACGATAGATGGTTGGCTGAGGTAGCTAACAACATTATTGGAATTTCCCTTCTTCTAGTTGATTTTCAAATGACATTGTTTCACATATATGGACCACTTATGATGAAAATCGTTTTGGAACTTTGTTTTTTTTTGTATGAACAACATGGGTCAGTGGTTTGTGTGGATGAGAGTTTCCTTCCCCAAAATCTAATTATTCCATTGTTTGAAAGGCTTCATAAAGGATATTTATGAACTATGTTGGAAAGTGTCTCACTGTGATATCCCACTCAATGCTCGTGTTGAGTAAGGACTACCCAAACAGCATAGTCAAAGGCATTTTTCATGACCTTGAATTGTTGCTTCAACTCTAATAGTGTGAGCACTAGTGCAGAGGAGAGATGATGTTTTGACTCTATGACCACCTTCTCTTAATACTCAGACCAAAATAAATTTTCTTTCGCTCCTCCCTTGGTGAGTTGACTCAAGGGCCAACTGATATTAGAGAATGCCAACAGGAACGTTCAGTAGAAATTTGGAAGACCCAAAAAATTGTGGAGCTCTATTAGAGTGGTTGGGGCTGGAAAATCTTGAATTACTTGGATCTTGGTTGGATCCACATGCACCCCCTACTCATCAATCATGTATCACACATACTGAACCTCGATAATGACAAAAGTCTGTTTCTCCAAATTGCCACACAACTTGTGTTTCTACAATATTTGGAGGACTTGTCGAATGTGGTAGAGGTGCTCTTCCCAAGTCAAAAAGTTAAGACATCACATATAGAAAGGTATGGAGCTTTCGTTACTGCAATCCCTTGAACACTATTGGCTTGACGGGTGGTGACCCACGTTCAAAGTTAGTGCGTAACCAAAATAACCCTGTTACTATAGGGCCTTTCGGAAATGACATACTTGCGAAGGCCAAAGTCTCACCTGAAGCAGTATCAAGGGGTGCTGAAACTAAGTTTCAACACCCTGAGACAGAATTAAATGAAGTGGGTGGCCTTAGATCTATTTATTAACACACTCTCTTACGTACTAGAAACTGTAACCAGAAACCGTAAACAAAAAACTTACCGAGAAGCCCTAGGTCAACTTACACAAGATAAACTTGCATGCACACACGTAGTAGATATGCAATCCCTTTAAATATTCTAACAAGATGATATTCAACCCTTACAACACTAGATCCATGCAATTAGCATTCATGTTCACAGTAAAACACATACGCAACCGATCCAATCACATGTATTATAAATCATAAACATGAAACAGAAATCATGAGTAGACACAGATCAAATAAACATATTGAGATGCATTTATTACTCAAGGTTACCCGAAACATATATTTACTGATCATATGTTCTTAGAAACCTTTTACAGTCAAAAGAAACCCTTACAATTCTTCAGATCTACTCGTGCACACAACCAGTGGGGTCCGCACAAAATCGGACTAAGGTCTCCATGCACACAACTAATAAGAGCATTTTACGCACAGAATCTTACACATATTCTCTTTAGAGCTTAACGATTCATCAAATCTTACAGAAAATGCTCTATCTGACTTGATCTAGACTTCTAATTATACCTTCCGCTCACGCTCATAATATGGTCCTCAAACCATGGTTTGAGACCCATAGTTTACACATTAGCCGAATTACAATGAATGAATGGGTTTTGAACCATCCCAAAGCCCCATGAATCTTTATAGCACACTACGCAGGACTAAAAAATACAAAAATTACTATGAGTGAGCCCCAAAAATGCAGTCCTAAGTGGTCGTTCTCCAACAATCCCCCAAAAAAATCTTGTAAGTTGTCCTAAGTCACAGAGGCATTAGGTTCTTCATATTCATATTTAGATCCTTGATGGCAGTGTTAAAGGGTGCAAGGATGCTTTCACTCTGATCAATAGCACTGTGAGCCGTGTCGACCAAATTCAAAGAGCTAAGACCTTCTACTCCAAGGTTGATGCTCTGGTATGTCCAGATGATGCCTTGAATCATGACAACCCTTAATGCACCATTTTCTCTAAGAAAAATATGAAAAAATGTAATTAAATTTCCTAGAGAGATAATAATTAAGCTAAATTTTTTGAAATTAACCCCTTAGAATACACTTAATGATGGTGTTCATTATAATGTAGCAAAGACAATAATGATATTGCTAGTGGGAGATCGATATCATATTGTATTGAGTCTCCACACGAAGGAGACTCCATATAATATGTGGAAGGGCTTAAAATATCTATATCATAATCATAACAACCATAGGAAGTTGGCAATAAAATACAAGCTAAGGAATAAAAATGTAGAAGGGAGACAAGATCCAAAAATACTTGAAGAAGTTCACTCAATGTCGAGATGAGCTTGGAAGTGTGGGGATAATTGTTGTCACAGATGATTTGATGAGCCTAGATCTTTTATGCCTTCCCAAGAGCTGGTATAGTTAATAGGACTCTATGAATGGGAGGGAGAAGTTATCAGATTGGGAGCGCCTACGGTTTGATCACGCACAAGAAGAAATTTGGTAGAGCAGCAAGTATGGATCCTCATCAAATATTGATGATCATGAGAGCTGGCCCTGTGTTGTAAAGGCAAATAAAGGAGAACGTAAGGTGTCCCATTCCAAATCGGAGTCTAGCAAAGTAGCCAAGAAGCGATACTTGTCAAAAGAAAAATGTTTCAACTGTCATGAGAATGGAAAATATGTCACAAATTGTCCACAAAATAATACTAGCAAGAAGGCGTATGAGCATAGGTATATGGGCCATGTGAGAGTGGAAGTAAACCCATAAAGATTCCTCTAACAGGGAACTCGAGGAAGTAGGATGCTACTTCAGGAAAAGTACGAGATGCTACGATTTACTAGTATCTTGTCGGTTAACTCATGCATTTGGTGAATGCACAACTGAGCATATGCTACGCAGTTAACTAGCTGAGCAAAGCTATGGTTAATCCTACAAAGATATTTTGGAAGGCATGAAAGCATGCGTTGAGATATCTGAAAGGCCCTACAGAGTATGTATTATGGTATAGATGGACAAAGGGAGTGAATCTTCAAGGTTTCACTGATGCAGACTTGGCAGGGATACCCTCGAATAGGAAGAGCACATCAGGAGGCACCTTCAACATAGGATCAACAACAATTTCTTGGCACAATAGGAAAGAGAGATTAATTTCACTCAGTTCAAGGGAGGTGGAGTACATGGCATCGAGTGAGGAGGCATACGATAAAATCTAGATGAGGAAGATAATTGTTGGATTGTTTGGTAGATAGATGGATTTGAAGGTGATAAATTGGGTTAAGGATAGTTGAATCAAACTCTCAGTTAATTTAGTTTTTCATGAAAGGTCAAAGCATATTGATATCTGTTATCACCATCCGACATATTTTGTTTAGAGGTGGATTTTAACATTAGAGTACATTCCGAAGGAGGAGTACGATGCAAATATCTTGGTGAACGCACTGGAAAGAAGAAAATTTGAATTACATATAGCCAAGATCGATGTGCCACATAATACCTTTCTTTTTGAGCGGGTGTGCTGAAATGGCTCCAAGAAAGGAAACCAGAATGGGGCTTCTGATTTAATTTTCCTTTAATTAAATTGGAAGAGAAATTGTACTTTCATCTCATGAAAACTTGTGTTAGTTAACTAAGTCACGAAGGCAGCCTTATGTTAGGAAATCCGAGTTGACAACTAGAGAGGAGAGATGTAGTGTTCTTGCATGATTTTAGGGGGTCCAATTATAGTTATTTGTGAGTTCTAATTAGGTAACTCAATTAATTTTGTCAAAATCAATTTAACTAGTTCTAATTGAGAGAGGAGCTACTGAGGCGTCCAATGAATTAAATATGATTTAATTCACAGGTAGTGATCAATGATTTAATTGATAATTCACTATAAATATTTGTTTCATGTTAGTTCTAAGGAAGGCCGAGTAGAGACCGACGTTAAATGAATGATAACTATTAGTTGTATAGTTATAAAAAGGTACATGTGAGTTATAGAGTCATGTGGAAGCCTATGATGCATTGAAAAATCAATTGTTAGGAATTTACTATTTAATACATAAAAACGTTCCTCCACAAATATGTGAGCAAGGTGGGTTGACTAGAGGTTCAGAATTGGTTAAGTAATTGACTCATTTTTCCTAGATCAGAGTGAGATAGTTTGTAGAGTGCATGAGTTTTGGGGTGAGAGAAAATCATTGTATTCATTCATGATCTTGACTTTATACAATACACAAATATTGAGGTTTTAGGTAGTGTGCTTTCCCGAGATACATATTGTGCTATACAATTGATTGTATTTTTCTCTTACTTGTTACGTGACTGTGGAATCTTTTTTTTTTTTTCAAATGGTAGAAGGATTCAATATTTTGTTTTAGTACATTACAATATTAGATTCAATCTCGTTGTTATATCTTATACATTTTTTAGTAGAAATATGAGTTTATTTCTTTAGATTTTATCAGGTGTATTTCAAGAAGGAGAAGAAGACATGATTTTGTTTTGGTAGTAGTGGATAAACTAAGTAAGAAAACACATTTTATGCATCTCCACTTACATTTTGAACAACACATATTGCATGTATTTTCATGAGATATATTTTTCACTTACATGGAAGATCGAAAATAGTTATGTGACACAAATATGCTAAGTTTACTTCAAACATCTAGAAGACATTATTTGTAAGAATGTATATGAAACTCCACTTTAGTACAACTTACCATCTTCAACAAATGGTCAAACAAAAATAATAAATCAAATAGTGAAAGAGGTCTTGAGGATGTATAATATGAATCATCCCACTAATTGGGAAGATTATTTACACCTACTAGAATTTGCAGACAATCATAGATGTTAGGAATCTACCAAAATAATCACATTTGAAGCTATTTAAAGGTGGAAGTGCCACATTCCTTTAAACTGGGACTAAACAAAAGGCAAGTAGGTTGCAGGAGTTGATCTTCGTCATGAAATGGAACAAGTGTTAAAGAAAATAAGACATAATTTTAAGACTTCCTATTAGTTCCTATGTCTCTTTATTGAAAAAGTATTTTCATGATAGTTCTTATGCGATTGTTTAGAACCTGCTACATGTGGAAGAGAAACAAGATTTTGAGGTTAAACCACTACAACTATTACATCACAAAGGGAATATGCTCTGCTAGAGAATATAGCCATAGCCTAGGCTAAAGTGTAATAGAAGCATTTCTTCTCAAAGGAGTTCACCTTGGAGATGGGAGGATAAAAAGCTTGAGGCATTTTAATATTTAAATTAAGATAAATGTTATAATTGTGTTTACAAATGCTCTCCATCCTAGAATGGTGGAGATGTTGTAATATAATGTTAAGCATTTTGAATAAGTCAAATTACATAAAATAAAAACTAAATTAAATTAATAAAAAACCAACTAAATAAAAGAGTAATGCAATGTAATGTAAATATTTTAAGTTGGTTAAAATAAAATAAAAAAATTAAATAACCCTATAAAAATAAAATAATAATCAACAATAAAAGATGGTATTTAAAAGTCATGGTAATCATGTAGAATATAACCTATTGAAAATGTGTAAATTAAAGAATCCTATATCTGTCTTAACTCTAGATCTCCAAGCACTAAGGCTTATCAAATCTATTGGGATCCAAAGTCAAGATTTATGTTGGTTGGTTTATTTTTCTCTCTTTTAAATAAGACATATTCCACACAAATACTATAGGTTGTATATTATCAATAACAATTATATTTATTCATATTCATTTAAACCCTAAATATCATATCAAAAATTGGAAATTTCAATTCAATAAAAATAGTTTTTAGTAACTAATTTTTAATACCATTTTATTTATAATCTATAGTTAGTTAGAGATTTTAATAAATAATAATATATGAAAGATAAATAAATAAATTTAATTTAAATAAAAAATTGTGTTAATTGTTTAATAATTATTTTCATAATTTTAAATAAATAAATAAATATAATACTAAAATTCTGATTAAGATAACTAGTAAAATAATCTAAATTTTATTTAGACACAAATATTTATCTAATCACTAAAATTAATAGAAAATCGTGAATCATTTCCTCTTACTTCTGGTACAAACCAGGCCTCATCCAATGAGGATTCCTTGATAATACTATTCACTAGGTAAAAAATAAGAACTTATTAAGGGACTACTTGAAATTAATTAATAGTAAATTGTGAATAGTTTCCTTTTACCTTTGGTGCAAACTAGGCTTGATCCAATGAAAATTCCTTCATAATACTATTCACCGAAAGTAGAGAAGGGTAAAAAATAAGAGCTTATTAGGAGAATAATTAAAATTATTAAAAACTATAGACAAATAAAGTAAAATTTACCAGGGATTGAAGAGCTGCAGGCTATGATTTAGTTTTCATATTTAGAGGAGGACCCTTGGATGGAAGTTTTTTTTCTTTCCTTCTCTTGTCGGAGTGAATGTTTTGGATCCATTAAAAAAAACTATTCTTTTCCCTTTCTCTGTAGTGTTTGAGTGAAACCACAATATCTGTAACGTCTTCCGGATTAGGGATAACGAGACCTGCTGATTATAATTCCTTCACAAGCTTTTTATGATTTTCTGTTAGTACTTAGCTAGGTGATGAAGTTGCTTCATTTCCTCTTTTAATATTGGGTCTCCATATATTACAAATTTAGATAAAGAAAATGAAGAAATTTCATGTCTAGCTAGAAACCTTCAAGAATTATTGTGGGTTTACCCAACTCCTTAACCTTAGTTAGGAAAACCTGACAGATATTGTGAGTTACTCAAACTCTACAAAGATGTGAAACAAAAAAGTATTTTTTACTGGTTTCAAAACACTTTCAAAACACTGATTCCAGCTAGAGAGTGAACACTCATTTATGATTAGGAAACGATTCATGATTTATGTATATTCATTTGTGCAGAAAAAATAAACTGATATATTTTGAAGACTCCTTCATAATACTATTCACCAAAAGTAGACAAGGGTAAAAAATAAGAACTTAATAGGAGAATAATTAAAAGTATTTAAAACTGTAGACAAATAAAGTAGATTCTACGAGAGATTGAAGAGGTGCAGGTGATTTAGTTTTCAAATTTAGAGGAGGACCCTTGCATGGAAGTTTTTTTTCTTTTCGTCTCTTATCTGAGTGAATGTTTTGGATCCATTATAAAACACTATTCTCTTCCCTTTCTCCATAGTGTTTGAGTAAAACCACAATATCTGTAACATCTTTAGGATTAGGGTTAAGGAGACGTACTGAGAATAATTCTTTCAAAAGTATTTTATGTTTTTCTGTTAGTACTTAGGGAGGTGATGAAGTTGCTTCATTTCCTCCTTTAATACTGGATCTCCACATATTAGAAATTCAGATGAAGGAAATGAAACAACTTCATTGCCTAGCTAGAAACCTCTAAGAATTATCATGGGTTTACCCAAGGGCGAAAACGCGAAGTTGGGAAACACTTTTTGGCATGAGATAGAATTCGGGAGGATTTTTTAATTTCTCGGCCGAGAAAAAAAGTCAACTAAATTTCTCAGCCGAGAGTTTTCAAAACTCTCGTCTGAGAGATTTTAAATATTTCGAATTTTATCGGACGAGAGTTTTGAAAACTCTCGGCCGAGAGTTGTGTCACAAAACTCTCGGCCACAAACTCTCGGCCGAGAGTTAATATTTCGAATTTTATCGGACGAGAGTTTTGAAAACTCTCGGCCGAGAGTTGTGTCACAAAACTCTCGGCCACAAACTCTCGGCCGAGAGTTAGAAAAAATCTTGGCTGAGAGTTTGCAGCCAAGAGTTTGTGCAATAAAACTCTCGGCCGAGAGTTAGAAAAACTCTCGGCCGAGAGTTTTATTGCGCAAACTCTCGGCCGCAAAATCTCGGCCGAGAGTTTTTAAAACTTTTGCCCGGCAGTTTTCCCGCGCATAAATTGGTTTAAAACTCTCGGCCGAGAGTTTTAAAAATTTCTCGGCCGAGAGTTTCTGCTCAACAAAAAACTCAGAAAACTCTGCAGTTTTGAGAAACCTGCAACTTTGGAGGGACAGAACACCTACAAAAACAAAATGTTATATGTCGGACCAAGTACGATTAGATTCGTCTCTAAATCTAGTTTTTGATTATGTGAGATTTATAGAGTTTCATTAAAAAATTAAATTTTTTATTAATTTTTTACTAAACTATGTCACTATGGAATTTCATTGTTCGAAAAATTGCACAGAATGAAAATTCAATAACTTTCAAACGAGGACACCAAAAAATTTAAAAAAATCATAGTGCACTTCCTCTCCGTGTCTACTTCAAAAGGGTACTCTCATTTTTCTTATTGACGATCACATTGAAAAGAAAATCAAAGGAAAATAAAATGTACTGAAACATCACTGTTTTTTTGTCTTTGTCCATTTCAAAAAATAATAAAAAATAGTGATTTGATCTGAAAATTACCAAAAAATAGTCTGTGCACTAGTGCAATATATGCAGATTATGATGCTATGGTTTTTTTCCAAAAAATGAATAACCTTCCCTAAAACAAGTAAAGGATAATAAAGTGACTATTTATGTTTGCCTGAAAATTTCAAGTATATGCAGTTAGTAAACAACAAATTTACCCCTCTATATGTCAATATTTTTTTTTTTTTAAAATATCGGTATGGAGGTAAGACAATTCTCTACAATTCTTGTTTTTATGTCAACGCATAATTTTCGATAAAAATATGAGTTTACTGGAGTTGAAGTTGAAAAACATAGAAAATTACCATTTTCAACGTCAAAAAAGGGAAAAAAGTGTTTCCCAACTTCACATTTTCACCCCCAACTCCTTAACCTTAGTTCAGAAAAAGTGACAGATATTGTGAGTTTACTCAAACTCTACAAAGATGTGAAAGAAAAAAGTATTTTTTACTGGTTTCAAAACACTGACTCTAGCTAGAGAGTGAACACTCATTTATGATTAGGAAACGATTCATGATTTATGTATATTCATTTGTGTAGAAAAAAGAAATTGATATATTTTAACTTGTGATTTGGAAGAGGCATCTAGTACAGTAATAGGCATCCAGTGAGGAGCACACTAATTAGTCTCGTAATCAGACAACATTTCGATGATAACAAAACATTAACATTAGAATTAACAAAACTCCAGCTCTGCTAAGTTGACCATTAAGCATTAACGAAACTCGACCAATGGTAGTTGTTTTTAGTTACTCCAGCTCTGCTAAGTTGACCATTAAGCATTAACGAAACTCGACCAATGGTAGTTGTTTTTAGTTGCCTTACCGCATTGAATTGTTTTTAGTTGCATCGTTCTGCAAATTTCAACCAGATCGAATACTGCGCAGTCTACTCACTCCAGCCGCAAACTTTCACGTCAAATTTTAGTCGATCTCTGTGCCTTGTGTGAAAAAGCTAAGAGATGACATCGAATTGGTAAAGAATTTTGTAAAAATTCGATGTCATTTCCTGTTCGTTTTAGAGAAGACAGAGAGATCTACAAAGGAAGCTAAAGTTGTATGGCTGGTGATTCAAGTGAGGTGCACTCTCTCTAGTTGGTTTGGTAGGTGCACTCTCTCCCACTCAAATTTCGCTGTTGATGCCAACATAACATCACAACACGATACTGAATGGAGTGAATTCGAAGGCTATTGAGAATGTGATTCGAAGGCAAGTTCGTTCATTCTATGTGCATTCTGGTCTCCTACGAGTGGCTAATAGCCGTAATGAAAGATGCTGGCTTTAGAGGGATCTAAGATGCATCTTAATATGTAATTTTTTAAACATTTATATATATTTTACATTTTAAAGTGCTAAAAGGGCATTGGGCCGTTCTATCCAAGCCAATCCTCTCTACAATTCGTCCTAATAAGAATTATAAGAACCAAAAGACGAAATTGAATGAAATTTCATAGAGTCAATTATATTATATTCATGTTAGCTAAATAATTATTTAATGAATTATCTCAGCATCAAAAACTTGAGAAATAAAAAGTATTGGATAATAAATTGAACATTTCTATAGAAAGTGACCTAACAATTATTATAAGGTCAATAGATATAGATATAATGTTCAGTTGATTCAGCTACAATGAATCAATAGGATTTACAATTAGGAAAGCTAATGTAGCTATAGTCAATACAATAATTGAGCTTTTGTCCAACTAGTGCATGTGCAAGAGCGTTACTATATCTTAATGGGATGGAAATTATGATAGGGTAAGTGGCTATAAACACCCACAACATTTATGATGGGATATAATAGACCTAGGGACGAGATGGATTGGTGAAGTGATGGGAGAATGTGGCCTTGGAATGAACTAGCCCTATAGCCTAAGGCATATGGGGTTCCTATATGAAGATGAAAAAAAGGTGCACTAGTCAATGAGTGGAGAATGAACAACAATTCATACACATTTATGATAACTTTTCTATTACATAAATATAAAATCAATTCCAAATAAAAGATAATGGTAGTTTTATTTGAAATAACAAAATTACAGTGAATAAATTAGAAAAAAAGACTATGCCTAAGGGGATGGTCCAAAATTAACTTAAAACATCAAATGAATAGAGAAAGGAATTTTTAAATAACTATCCATTAGATAAATGGAAAGGGGACAAGTACATAATTATTGAAGCAACCTTTGAGGATTCTTAGTAGGAACAATAAAGCTCCAAAATAAAAATGAGTGGAAATATAAAAATACATATAAAGATATAAACATTGAAATTTACAAAGTGAAAGAATATGCTTAGTAAAAATCTAACTTCAAACCTAAAAAGATTCAGCATAGCCACATCCATAAAAACATAAATGAAACAAAATGTAATAAATCTAACGTGAAACTTGACTACTCCATAAAAACATAAATCTTAAACTCTTTATAAAGAAAAAACTTTGAAATAAAATGTGATAAATCTAACGTGAAACATGACACACCTCCATAGACACCTCCACAAAATCATAAAATCTTAACTTCTTTATAAAGAAAAAACTTTGAAATAAAATATGATGTGTTTTTCACGGTACTATCTAGCCCTTTTTATATACAAAAGATATCAAGGAACTATATCAAAATAATACATATGGGATAATGTGATTTCACCTTGTTATATAATAAATGTTTAAAATGTTATTTAGGTGATGATGAATGTGGGATTTACATATTTTACATAAAATTAGAGTTTATTTTTAGGTAAGCTAAACATTATTAATTCGCAAAGAAACACATTCTAATTGTGTTCATGGTTCTACCTTCAAAATAGGGTTAATTATATATTTTCTAAGACAAGAAAAGCTAACAACATTTTTATAATTTTATTTCTACGATTTATTAATACATTTAGAAAATAGTAGTCTCTATTTCAGGCCAACAAACATCACCATAGATGGTAGTGTAAGTTATGAGAGTGCTAAGGTTTCATGGGGCAGCAAGATGGGTCATCTTTTGTTGGATGGTGATTCAAAGAAAACTAAACATGACTAGTGAACTCATTATTCATCTTTGATAGTAAGATCAATTTAATATCAAATTGAATTTGATTGGGGATTTTATATATCCATGTTTTAAAATTTTAAATTGTCCCACAAAATATCAATGAAAGTTCAAATAAATTATCCAATAGAGTAATCCAATTCACAAATAGGGCTATATATTCTTATATATATTACCAACCCATTCCATGATGAAATATAGTTAAGAGGACATCGTGGTATAGATAGCAACTTGCTAGACTCGTTTTCTTGTATACAATTATAAATGGAAAATGTTAGAAATTTTACTATGTATCTATGGACTAGACATGATACTAGGCAATTAATGATTATCTAATACAAATTTTTGCTTTTCATCATGGTGATGATTTTCTTTTCACACTCTCACTTGGAATCCTACCTCATGTTGTGATATTGTCTAATAACCTTCTCTTTCCTCTAGATGGTATGTTCTTTAAGAGTTGTGGAAGAAAATGAACAAATATTTATATCTGCATTTTATTATATGAAAGGAACTAAAAAATGATGTCACAATGATAATGCTAATTTAACTATAGCATTGAGCCCTTTTATATGAGCTTTGATGATATTTTGATCTCTTTATTCCTAAATACTCTTAATTAATGTATATTTAATTTTTATATATAACATTTCCTTCTTCTAAAGAAGATATTTTTCCTAAAATTGTAAGTAATCATGGATACTTTTGACTAAAAATTTACATTTCCTAAGACATATTTTCTTGTCCTAGGTTCTTCAGTACTCGAGAATGGAATCACTTTTCTATTGTGGAAGTGATATTTTATATTTCCACTACATCTTCTCCTTCGTTATTCAATTTAGGAACTGGTGTTTGATGCTTTCTTAACATATTTTTTGAAAAAAAGAATGGAAAATGTTATGGATGACACTTGTTTCAATTAGTTTGAAACAGTAACTTACTCATATTATTTTCTTATAATTTGATATTGTCCATAGTATTGATTCTAGCTTGTTTGTTCCTTATTGTTTTAATGATAGTTTTTTGTAAGGTTGAATATTAACATATACCCAATCTCCTTAGCTAAATTATATTTAGGATCTATGTTTGTAATCTTGTTGTTTCATATGGTTCCATGTAATATTTAATATGTTCTTTTAGTTTATGAAATTTTTTTGGTTTGGCTCTAGTTTAGGGTTTATTCCTAAAAATTTTAAATGATTTATGGCTAACTCCTTCCATTTACGAAGTTCATAACAATATAGAGATAAAAATGGTGTATTTTTTCTTGAGTATCATAGGTGGAGTTGTACCACCATTCTTCTAGATGTAACCATTCAAACCATAAGTAGTGCTTGTTTGTTAGAAAATAGGTAAGATATGTTATTTATTGATAATTTCAAATTTGACATTTATCTAGGGTGGTAGGATGAGCTCAAGTTGAGATATGTGCCATTTTGTTTGAAGAACTACTTCTTAAATTTTTCCTTAAATTTTCCATTTTGATCACTAATAATGATCTTTGAAAACTCATGCAATTTGTAAATGTTTGAGAAAAATATTTCATCTATTTTTTTTTAGAATATGAACTTTGTATGCCCATGAATTGTGAATATTTGGTGATTCAATCTCAAGAAGGATTTTAACCTTCCCATTTCACATGGGTAGCCTATCAATGAAGTCCACTATTTCTTATCATTTCTAGTTTGGGCTGTGCACTAAGTTGAGAAATCATGGTCACAAACTCTTTTCATTTTTGTTTCTTAAGAACTTACTACATTTTTCCACATAGTTTAAAATTTATTTATACATACACTTTGAAAGAAATGATTGGTATATATTATAGTAGGTTTTGTAGAATCCCACATGTACAATTTCTATTGAGACATGACACTCCTTGAGAACTTTAATTTTGAATTTGAAGTAGCACCTAGATAAATTCATCCCTTATACCAAAGGATTTAGTTTCTCCATTTGAGTTTTGAATTTTGAATAGGACTATTGATTAGGCTACATATATTTCGATTGTTCAGGTATTCACTTCGAATTTCATCTAGCCATTATGGAACTATAGTTGATATTGTAAGTAATGACTTGTCTCCTTCCTTTCATAATAAAGCATCAATTGAAACATTATCCTTTCCCATCTTATGCAGTTTTTATGTTTTATCCAACAGTTTTGGTTGTTTTTCTCATATATTTTCTTTATGTTGTAAAATTTATTGTAGATTATTTTGATCCATACCTATAATATTTTGTTTCCATTTGGTTAGGGTATGCATGATAGAAAATATATTTTTATCAAATGTTGACTTCAAAGGCTGCTGTTATTTAATTTTAAGCTCTCAAAATTTATGGGATGACCATAGTGCATTAGTAAGACTCCTAATCAAAACTCGAAAGCATCACATTCAATTACAAAAGGTTCCCTATGTTGAAAACATAACTTTATTTAATATTTAAAAACATGGCTATGCTTGATCATCCCATATGAACGGATTTTTCTTTAAAATATTTCTCTAAGGAAAAATTATTAGGGAATAAACAATTATTTGGGAATAATTTGAAATAAATTGAAGGTAATATCGACTCAATGATAAAAATCATCTTAATCTAGAGATGTTAGTGGGTTTAAGTCATTCTTTTATTTTCTTGATATTATTAGGATATACTCTTAATAATTCTTTGGATATTATGTGTCTAAGATACTCTACTTCTTATTTTCCAAAGATTCATTTAGACATATTTGCATAAAACTAATACTCTTCTAGTACATTGAGAAATTGTTGCATATGTTTAAGATGTCCCTTCCATGTTTTACTATATGCTAGCATATCATCAAAGAAAAATAGTTAGAAACTCCTGAAGTATTGTCGAAATTATTCATTCATGGAGGCCTTGAATGTCTCTAGAGAATTGGTTAACCCAAAATGAATTACCTTAAATTCGTGATTACCTTCATGAGTATGAAAGGAAATATTTGCAATATTATCTAATCTTATTTTGATTTTGTAGTATCTATATCTTCAGTCCAATTTTGAAAATATTTGGCTACATTAATTCATCTAAAATTTCATCTGAAAAGGGAATAAGAAGAATTTCTTAATCATTATCTTATTCAATCATTTATAATATACATATAGTCTAAATAATTCATCACTCTTGAAAACTACAATCACTAAAGAAACATAGGTACTCTCACTCTTTCTAATGATACAAAATTTTAAGAGATCCTCGACCATTCCTTCTATTTAAGTTTCTGGATGATGTGGATATCTATATGGCTTGATATTGAAAGTTGATCGAGACTTATGCAGGAAAAAATACATAAATAAACAAAAATGCAGAGATGGACAAGGAATACCACTTCATTTCTTTAATATAAAATACTAAAAAAATACTTAACATAATGGAAAACAAACTAGCTTTCGCAGTGATAGGTTATCTATGAGAAGAGATTTTATGGCTACATGTGTATAAATTGTGTTACAAAGAGGCTCGAGGGAATTTCTGTTATTGATCAATAAGAGAAAACCATAGACATCCAAAACCCTAACCCGAGGAGATGTAACACCGAGATTTTATGGAAACCATTGGGTTTAGTTGGGCAACCAACATGGAGGGGTCATAACTTGGCCATATTATCTCTATTTGGTGCGTATGATACCTCGTTCGAAATATATCTCCGATGAATATAGCTCCTAATGTAATTTATTTTAAATTTTTGTAATAATCATAACCAAAAATGTTGTTTAGGGCACCAAATGGCTCCGAAAGTTAGGGACCCAAAAAAATTCTAAAAATAGTAAATGGGAAAACCAATGAAAATGATTAGGTCTAATAGGTGGGTGGCCAACAATATCCACCTCGACCATTCCTACCACCTTAGGAATAAATGGTCCCCATTTCATACAAAGCCTCCATGAGGTAGGGAAAATTCTATTGAACCTTATCCCTAGTGAACAACTTTCCCTGGTGAAGGAGTTGACAAGCTTTGACAACTGGATACAATTGGATCTTCTATTGGCGAGTGATTTTAAGCTATGTGTCGAGCATCTGATTAGTTTTAGCCTATTCAATGCAATATGGATTTAACTGTGTTGGGGTGAGTTGTTCTGCAATGTCATATCTGTCAAATAATGGTGGAAGGTATGGCTGAAGTCTACCCACGTTGAACACTAGGTGAACACTTAGGAATGGTAGAATGATAAGCTCAAAAGAATTGTCTCCTATGGCCTTGGTAATGCTATATGGGCCATATCAGAGTGGAATAACTTGTCGTGGGGTCCAGAGAGGTGCTCCTTCTACAAATATAACCACACTTTGTCGCCCAACTCGAAGAAGTGTGACACCCGATGATGATCATGTTGTTGCTCGTAATTAGCACTAGCTCTGTCCAAAATGTCATGAACCTCTTGGTAGATGCATTGAATGCACTTAATGAAGTTGTTCACCTTGTCAAATTCAGAGTGGATATGAGTCAAATTTGCTTGAGTAGCCGCAAATGACATGGCTACAACAATGGCACATAATGGCTAGAATCCCAAGCCCGCCTGCAAGGGGTTGTGGCCATTTCAGTTGTGGCCATTATAGATATGTTGTAAATAGGGGAGGTAGTGATCCCATGTGCCTGGATGATTTGAGTTGTACATGCACGTAATGTGTACGATCATCCTGTTGATGATGTCGGTCTATCCATCAGTTTATGGATGGAAAGAAGTGGACGCAGTGTGCTTGGTGTCCAACATCGACCAGAGACTACACTAAAATGTACTAGGGAACCTACTATCCTGATTTGAGATGATAGATTGTGGGATCCCAAAGTGCACCCACACTCGTTCAAAGAAGAGTTTAGGAGTGGATTCTATTGTGATATTCTTCTTATAGGATTCCTTAATGGCCATTTTCGAGAATCTATCGACGACCAAAAAAACTCAGTCACTTCCATGGTTAGTAGAAGGATGACCCGACATGTAACCAGTGGAGATGTATTCCGAACGTCGACTAGGGGTAGGTAGCAGAGTATAAATACCTTGCTTCTTGATGGTTGGTTTGGAAATGGCACATTTAGGTGAATATTTGATTTACTTCCTGATATTTTGTCAAAATTTTAGCAAATAGAAATAATTCTGTAGTATTGCCACTATGTTCTCTACCCGGAAATGCCCATCAACCCAACTGTAGTGCACCTCCCAAAAAATCTTGGCATGCTCGATTGAAGGAACACAAAGGTGTCTCAGGTGACATAACAGTGCATTATGGAGGTCAACAATTGGAATTTTCTTACCTACCAAGAGTGTCTTATATGTGTGGCCAAATTCTGGATCGCTCTTTTAGAGAAGTGACCAACCAAAATTCTTGTGCCAACAAGAGTTAGACACAGTGGTTAGCACCACGATAGATGGTCAGTTGAGGCAGCTAACAACATTATTGGCATTGCCCTTCTTCTACTTGATTTTCAAATGACATTGTTTCACGTATATGGACCACTTATGATGAAAATCGTTTTGGAACTTTGTTTTTGTTTGTATGAACGACACGGGTTAGTGGTTTGTGTGGATGAGAGTTTCCTTCCCCAAAATCTAATTATTCCATTGTTGGAAAGGCTTCATAAAGGATATTTACAAACTATGTTGGAAAGTGTCTCACTGTGATATCCCAATCAATGCTCATGTTGAGTAAGGACTACCCAAATAGCATAGTCAAAAGCATTTTTCACGACCTTGAATTGTTGCTTCAACTCTAATAGTGTGAGCACTAGTGCAGAGGAGAGATGATGTTTCGACTCTATGACTGCCTTCTATTGATATTCAGACCAAAATAAATTTTCATTCGCTCATCCCTTGGTCACTTGACTCAAGGGTCAAATGATCTTAGAGAATGCCAAAAAGAACATGCGATAGAAATTTGTAATACCCAAAAAATTGTGGAGCTCTATTAGAGTGGTTGGGGCCAGAAAATCCTAAATTACTTGGATCTTGGTTGGATCCACATGCAACCCCTGCTCATCAATCATGTATCACAGATACTGAACCTCAATAATGAAAAAAGTGTGTTTCTCCAAATTGCCACACAAGTTGTGTTTCTACACTATTTGGAGGACCTGTTGAATGTGGTGGAGGTGCTCTTCCCAAGTCAAAAAGTTAAGACACCACATATAGAATGGTATGGGGCTTTTGTTACTACAATCCCTTGAACACTATTGGCTTGACGAGTGTTGACCCACGTTCAGAGTTAGTTCGTAACCAAAAAAACCCTCTTACTACGGGGCCTTTTGGCAATGACGTACTTGTGGAGGCCAAAGTCTCACCTGAAGCAGTATGAAGGGGTGCTGAAACTAAGTTTCAACACCCTGAGAGAGAATTAAATGAAGTGGGCGGCCTTAGATCTATTTATTAGCACACTCTCTTACGTACTAGAAACTGTAACCAGAAACCGTAACCAGAAAACTTACCGAGAAGCCCTAAGTCAACTTACACAAGATAAACTTGCATGCACACAGGTAGTAGATATGCAATCCCTTTAAATATTCTAACAAGATAATATTCAGCCCTTACAAGACTAGATCCATGCAATTAGCATTCATGTTCACAGTAAAACACATATGCAATTGATCCAATCACATGTATTATAAATCATAAGCATGAAACAGAAATCATGAGTAGACATAAATCAAAGAAACATATTGAGATCCATTTATTACTCAAAGTTACCCAAAACATATATTTACTCATCATATGTTATTAGAACCCTTTTATAGTCCAGAGAAACCCTTACAATTCTTCAGATCTACTCGTGCACACAACCAGTGGGGTCTGCACACAGTCGGACTAAGATCTCTGTGCACACAACCAATAAGAGCATTTTATGCACAGAATCTTACACATATTCTCTTCAGAGCTTAATGATTCATCAAATCTTACAAAAAATTCTCTATCCGACTTGATCTAGAATTCTAGTTATACCTTCCGCTCACGCTCATACTATGGTCCTCAAACCGTGGTTTGAGACCCATAGTTTACCCATTAGCGCAATTACAATGCATGAAGGGGCTTTGACCCATCCCAAAGCCCCTTAAATCTTCATAGCACACTACGCAGGACTAAAAAATACAAAAATTACTATGAGTGAGCCCCAAAAATGCAGTCCTAAGGGGTCGTGCTCCAACAATCCCCCAAAACAATCTTGTGAGTTTCCCTTAGTCACAGAGGCATTAGGTTCTTCATTTTCATATTTAGATCCTCGGTGGCAGTGTTAAAGGGCACAAGGATGCTTTCACTCTGATCAATAGCACTCTGAGCCATGTCGACCAACTTTAGAGAGCTAAGACCTTCTACTTCAAGGTTGATGCTTTGGTATGTCCACCTCATGCCTTGAATCATGAAAACCCTTAATGCGCCATTTTATTTAAGAAAAATATGAAAAAATGCAATTAAATTTCTGAGAGAGATAATAATTAAGCTAAAATTTTGGAAATTAACCTGTAGTAGATCTGATAAGAAAATGTATAGAAATGGAAAATATGCCCAAGAAATAACACCATAGAAGACAAAACTTCAGATCTTCATTAATATCAAAACCCTTAAGGTAGGGCAACACCATACATTCACTCCTTAAGGAAGGAGATAACTCCACAAGCCATATGCTTGCCAATACAATAATCCTTGACATCTCTCAATGGAGAGTCTCTAACCTCTATATAGGTTTCATACATGTAATACCATGAGTAGTTACCATGGGTCTCTCAATACCATACATCCAATACAATGGGCTTATCACTTTATTCCCTCTTTACATGTGGTCCCTTACATAATGTGGGTTAACCACTTTATTTATTAACTATGGCCCATTTATTTATCATTCTTATATTAATACATCATATTATTCCCTTGGGTACCTCACTCTGTACCCTATATTATCCCCCATAGGTACACTACATTACACCCCCCTTAAACATGTTTCGTCCCCGAAACATGAGAAGAACACAAATAATAAGATCTACTCAAAATAGTATTCCATTGATACCATTCACGTGCATCCAGCCATCCAAGAGAAATGTGAACACTCGATCTAGTTGGTGCCTCGCTCGCTTGCGATGGAAGCAGGTTCTGGTGGTTCTTCTGTGTTGATGTGTTGTGGGTGGATCGTCGCACCTCTCTATGTGTCATCCAGGGGTTGTTGTCCTTGTTGCTAATCCGTTGCCACCTTGCTGGTTGTTGTCTTGTTGGGTGATGCGGGTGGTGATATGTTGAAGCTTTAACTGATGGAACATCTTTCATTAATTCCTCCATTATTGGTGATGGAGTGGTGTCAGGTTCTTTTGTTGGTACTTGCTTTGATGTCTGTGTTTGGCTGTCTACCATCAAAGGCTCATCATCTGATGTGTCTGTCTCATTAGATATTTTTGCTTCTGCCTCCCCGGTCTCTGCATGGTTCTTAATGCAAATATCGTGCAATGTAATTTTCTTCTTTTTATACCAGAGTTTCATGAATTTCTTTTTCACATTAAAATTGACAGTACCAACGGATTCCATCCAAGGGTGTCCCAAAACAACGTCCACATCATCCATATCTGAAGCATAAAAATCAGAATGCAACACATACTTATCCATAGAAATCTTCAAATCTTTATAAATTTGAAAATCTTCATTATCAACCTGTGTGTTTTCAATATGCTTTGCTGGAACTTGCAATTTTTTTGCCAAATTCACATTGATACAATTATGCTTGCAACTAGGAATGATAGACACAATGATGTTCTCTTTTTGAATACGTCCATGAACCTGTAATATGGAAATATTAGTAGAAAATAAGTCTTTATGGCTCTTACTATCCTTCTTTCCGGCTTGTGACCACTTGTCCAAAAGGACTTTTTCAAGTTGTTTCTCGGGAAGTTCCCTCACTGCGCTGTCAAGTGAGATCCACCATTCATTTGCCTCATCTTCCATATCAAGCCCTATGGAGCCTATCCAAAAATTTTGGTAGTGATCCTTGTGATATTGTAAAAAATCTTCAATAGTAGGACCATCATCTTTTCCTGTAAACTTCATCTTGCGAGAATCCATAAAATAAAGTAAGGGTTTTGAAGAAAATCACTTACTTTGGCAAAAATTTAAAATGGACATTACTCGGTCAATATAACTCAAAATCCTTAATATAACCTGTTTTCGAAAATGGAATAGCCATTCTGCATCTAACCATATTGCTGAAATCCCGATCTAGGCACTCTGGAAACACAGATTTGCGCTGCAACTGTCTCGGCGTCACAAAATTTCTGAAAAAATGACTGATTTTAAATCAGTGATAACTCCCTCATCCGGACTCCGATTTGACCGATTTTTTTTTTGAAATCGGGTGATTTTTCAAGGAAAACTCAGATCTGTAATTGGTTGTCTGAAATTTTGCACCAGAATCTACTAAAACGTCAGGAGAGCCGCCGTACAGAAATTGCCGTCAGAAACATTTCTGCAACATAGCTGAATTTAAATCAGCGATATCACCCTCATCCGGACTCCGATTCGACTGATTTTTTTTTTGAAATTGGGTATTTTTCGATAAGGAATCCAGATCTGATATTTATTTCTGAAAATTTTTCACCAAATTTTCCAGATCTGCTCTACAAACTCGCCGCCCAAAAATTTCCTGCAAAAAATGAAAAAACAAATCTCCAAACTTTGCCCAAGAAAGTGCTCTGATACCATTTGTAGTATATTTGAGAAGAAAATGTATAGAAATGGAAAATATGCCCAAGAAATAACACCATAGAAGACAAAACTTCAGATCTTCATTAATATCAAAACCCTTAAGGTAGGGCAACACCATACATTCACTCCTTAAGGAAGGAGATAACTCCACAAGCCATATGCTTGCCAATACAATAATCCTTGACATCCCTCAATGGAGTGTCTCTAACCTCTATATAGGTTTCATACATGTAATACCATGAGTAGTTACCATGGGTCTCTCAATACCATACATCCAATACAATGGGCTTATCACTTTATTCCCTCTCTACATGTGGTCCCTTACATAATGTGGGTTAACCACTTTATTTATTAACTATGGCCCATTTATTTATCATTCTTATATTAATACATCATATTATTCCCTTGGGTACCTCCCTCTGTACCCTATATTATCCCCCATAGGTACACTACATAACCCCTTAGAATACACGTAATGATGGTGTTCATCATAATGTATCAAAGACAATAATGATATTGCTATTGGGAGATCGATATCATATTGTATTGAGTCTCCACACAAAGGAGACTCCATATGATATGTGGAAGGACTTAAAATATCTATATCATAATCATAACAACCATAGGAAGTTGGCAATAAAATACAAGTTAAGGAATAAAAATGTAGAAGGGAGAGAGGATCCAAAAATACTTGAAGAAGTTCACTCAATGTCGATATGAGCTTGGAAGTGTGGGGATAATTGTTGTCGCAGATGATTTGGTGAGCCTAGATATTTTATGCCTTCCCAAAAGCTGGTATAGCTAATAGGACTCTATGAATGGGAGGGAGAAGCTATCAAATTGGGAGCGACTACGGTCCGATGACGCACAAGAAGAAATTTGGTAGAGCAGCAAGTATGGATCCTTATCAAATATTGATGATGACGAGAGTTGGGCCTTTGTTGTAAAGGAAAATAAAGGAGAAGGTAAGGTGTCCCATTCCAAATCAAAGTCTAGCAAGGTAGCCAAGAAGCGATACTTGTTAAAAGAAAAAAATTTCAACTGTCATGAGAATGGAAAATATGCCACAAATTGTCCGCAAAATAATACTAGCAAGAAGGCGTATGAGCATAGGTATATGGACCATATCAGAGTGTAAGTAAACCCATAGCGAGTCATCTAACAGGAAACTCGAGGAAGTAGGATGCTACTTCAGGAAAAGTACGATATGCTATGATTTATTGGTAGCTTGTGGGTTAACTCATGTATTTGGTGAACGCACAACCTAGCATATGCTACATAGTTAACTAGCTTACAAAAGCTATGGTTAATCCTACAAAGATATTTTGGAAGGCATGAAAGCATGCGTTGAGATATCTGAAAGGCCCTACAGAGTATGTATTATGGTATAGAGGGAAAAAGGGAGTAAATCTTCAAGGCTTCACTGATGCAGACTAGGCAGGGATACCCTCGAACAGGAAGAGCACATCAGGAGGCACCTTCAACATAGGATCAACAACAATTTCTTGGCACAATAGGAAAGAGAGATTAATTTCACTCGGTTCAAGGGAGGTAGAGTACATGGCATCCAGTGAGGAAGCATACGACAAAATCTGGATGAGGAAGATACTTGTTGGTTTGTTTGGTAGATAGATGGATTTGAAGGTTGTAAATTGGGTTAAGGATAGTAGAATCAAACTCTCAGTTAATTTAGTTTTTCATGAAAGGTCAAAGCATATTGATATCTCGTATCACCATCCCACATATTTTGTTTAGAGGTGGATTTTATCATTAGAGTACATTCCGAGGCAGGAGTACCACGCAAATATCTTGACTAACGCACTAGAAAGAAGAAAATTTGAATTACAAATAGCCAAGATCGATGTACCACATAATACCTTTCTTTTTGAGAGGGTGGGTTGAAATGGCTCCAAGAAACGGAACCAGAATCGGGCTTCTGATTTAATTTTCCTTTAATTTAATTGGAAGAGAAATTGTACTTTCATCTCATGGCAACTTGTGTTAGTTAACTAAGTCAGGAAGACTGCGTTATGTTAGGAAATCCGAGTTGACAACTAGAGAGGAGAGATCTAGTGTTCTTGCATGATTTTAGGGGGTCCAGTTATAGTTATTTGTGAGTTCTAATTAGGTAACTCAATTAATTTTGTTAAAATCAATTTAACTAGTTCTAACTGAGAGAGGAGCTACTGAGATGTCCAATGAATTAAATATGATTTAATTCACAAGTAGTGATCAATGATTTGATTGATAATTCACTATAAATAGTTGTTTCATGTTAGTTCTAAGGAAGCCCGAGTAGAGAATCACGTTAAATGAATGATAACTATTATTTGTATAGTTATAAAAAGGTACATGTGAGTTATAGAGTCATGTGGAAGCCTATGATGCATTGCAAAATCAATTGTTAGGAATTTCCTATTTAATACATAAAAATGTTCCTTCACAAATATGTGAGCAAGGTGGGTTGACTAGAGGTTCATAATTGGTTAAGTAATTGACTCATTTTTCCTAGATCAAAGTGAGATACTTTGCAGAGTGCATGAGTTTTGGGGTGAGAGAAAATCATTGTATTCATTCATGATCTTGACTTTATACAATACACAAATATTGAGGTTTTAGGTAGTGTGCTATCCCGAGATACATATTGTGTTATACAATTGATTGTATTTTTCTCTTACTTGTTACGTGATTGTGGAATCTTGTTTTTTTTTTCTTCAAATGGTATAAGGATTCAATATTTTGTTTTATTACATTACAATATTAGATTCAATCTCGTTGTTAGATCTTATACATCTTTTAGTAGAAATATGAGTTTATTTGTTTAGATTTTATCAGGTGTATTTCAACAAGGAGAAGAAAACATGATTTTGTTTTGGTAGTAGTGGATAAACTAAGTAAGAAAACACATTTAATGCATCTCCACTCGACATTTTGAACAAAACATATTGCATGGATTTCCATGAGATATATTTTTCACTTACATGGAAGATCGAAAATAGTTATGTGACACAAATATGCTAAGTTTACTTCAAACATCTAGAAGACATTATTTGTAAGAATGTATATGAAACTCCACTTTAGTACAACTTACCATCTTCAAACGAATGGTCAAACAAAAATAATAAATCAAATAGTGAATGAGGTGTTGAGGATGCATAATATGGATCATCCCACTAATTGGGAAGATTATTTACACCTACTAGAATTTGGATACAATCATACCTGTTAGGAATCTACCAAAATAATCAAATTTGAATCTATTTAAAGGTAAAACTGCCACATTCCTTTAAACTGGAACTAAACAAAAGGCAAGTAGGTTGCAGGACTTGATCTTCATCATGAAATGGAAAAAGTGTTAAAGAAAATAGGACATAATTTTAATACTTCCTATTAGTTCCTATGTCTTTTTATTGAAAAAGTATTTTCATGATGGTTCTGATGCGATTGTTTAGAACCTGCTACATGTGGAAGAGAAACAAGAGTTTGAGGTTAAACCACTACAACTATTACATCACAAAGAGAATATGCTCTACTGGAGAATATAGCCATAGCCTAGGCTAAAGTGTAATAGAAGCATTTCTTCTCAAAAGAGTTCATCTTGGAGATGGGAGGATAAAAAGCTTGAGGCATTTAATATTTAAATTAAGATAAATGTTATAATTGTGTTAACAAATGCTCTCCATCCTAGAATGGTGGAGATGTTTTAATATAATGTTAAGCATTTTGACTAAGTCAGATTACATAAAATAAAAACTAAATTAAATTAATAAAAAACCAACTAAATAAAAGAGTTATGCAATGTAATGTAAATATTTTAAGTTGGTCAAAATAAAATAAAAAAATTAAATAACCCTATAAAAATAAAATAATAATCAACAATAAAAGATGGTATTTAAAAGTCATGGTAATCATGTAGAATATAACCTATTGAAAATGTGTAAATTAAAGAATCCTATATCTATCTTAACTCTACATCTCCAAGCACTAAGGCTTATCAAATCTATTGGGATCCAAAGTCAAGATTTATCTTGGTTGGTTTACTTTTCTCTCTTTTAAATAAGCCATATTCCACATAAATACTATAGGTTGTAAATTGTCAATAACAATCATATTTATTCATATTCATTTAACCCCTAAATATCATATTAAAAATTGGAAATTTCAATTGAATAAAAATAGTTTTTAGTAACTAATTTTTAATAACATTTTATTTATAATCTATAGTTAGTTAGAGATTTTAATAAATAACAATGAATGAAAGATAAATAAATAAATTCAATTTAAATAAAAAATTGTATTAATTGTCTAATAATTATTTTCATAATTTTAAATAAATAAATAAAAATAATACTAAAATTCTGATTAAGATAACTAGTAAAATAATCTAAATTTTATTTTGTCACAAATATTCATCTAATCACTAAAATTAATAGTAAATCATGAATCATTTCCTCTTACTTCTGGTACAAACCAGGCCTCATCCAATGAGGATTCCTTGATAATACTATTCACTGGGTAAAAAATAAGAACTTATTAAGGGACTACTTGAAATTAATTAATAGTAAATTGTGAATAGTTTGCTTTTACCTCTGGTACAAACCAGGCTTGAGCCAATGAAGATTCCTTGATAATACTATTCACCCAAATTAGACAAGGGTAAAAAATAAGAGCTTATTAGGAGAATAATTAAAATTATTGAAAACTATAGACAAATAAAGTAGAGTTTACCAGGCCCATGTGGTGTAGAACATTCGGTGATGGGGTGCACTGTTAAGGCACTCCCTTTTGTAAGGTCACCGGTTCGAAACCCGTGGGTGGGATGGGAGGAGAAAAAATGGAAAGATTAGGATTAGTCTAAACAAGAAAAAAAAAAAAAAAAGTAGAGTTTACCAGGGATTGAAGAGCTGCAGGCTGTGATTTAGTTTTCATATTTAGAGGAGGACCCTTGAATGGAAGTTTTTTTTCTTTCTGTCTCTTGTTGGAGAGAATGTTTTGGATCCATTAAAAAACACTATTCTCTTCCCTTTCTCCGTAGTGTTTGAGTTAAACCACAATATCTGTAACATCTTCAGGATTAGGGATCAGGAGACCTGCTAAGAATAATTCCCTCACAAGATTTTTATGCTTTTCTGTTATTACTTAACTAGGTGATGAAGTTGCTTCATTTCCTCTTTTAATATTGGGTCTCCATATATTAGAAATTCAGATAAATGAAATGAAGCAATTTCATTGCCTATCTAGAAACCTTCAAGAATTATTGTGGGTTTACCCAGCTCCTTAACCTTAGTTCATAAAACGTGAGGGATATTGTGAGCTACTCAAAATCTACAAAGATGTGAATGAAAAAAGTTTTTTTTACTGGTTTCAAAACATTGATTCCAGCTAGAGAGTGAACACTCATTTATGATAAGGAAACGATTCATGATTTATGTATATTCATTTGTGTAGAAAAAATAAACTGATATATTTTGAAGATTCCTTCATAATACTATTCACCAAAAGTAGAGAAGGGTAAAAAATAAGAACTTAATATGAGAATAATTAAAATTATTGAAAACTATAGTCAAATAAAGTAGAATTTACCAGAGATTGAAGAGGTGCAGGTGATTTAGTTTTCAAATTTAGAGGAGGACCCTTGCATGGAAGTTTTTTTTCTGTCCGTCTCTTATCTGAGTGAATGTTTTGGATCCATTAAAAAACACTATTCTCTTCCTTTTCTCCATAGTGTTTGAGTAAAACCACAATATCTGTAACATCTTTACGATTAGGGTTAAGGAGACCTACTGAGAATAATTCTTTCAAAAGCCTTTTATTCTTTTCTTTTAGTACTTAGAGAGGTGATGAAGTTGATTCATTTCCTCCTTTAATACTGGATCTCCACATATTAGAAATTCAGATGAAGGAAATGAAACAACTTCATTGCCTAGCTCGAAACCTCCAAGAATTATTGTGGGTTTACCCAACTCCTTAACCTTAGTTCAGAAAAAGTGACAGATATTGTGAGTTTACTCAAACTCTACAAAGATGTGAAAAAAAAAAGTATTTTTTACTGGTTTCAAAACACTGACTCCAGCTACAGAGTGAACACTCATTTATGATTAGGAAACGATTCATGATTTATGTATATTCATTTGTGTAGAAAAAAGAAACTGATATATTTTAACTTGTGATTTGGTAGAGCCATCTAGTACAGTAATAGGCATCCAGTACAGTAATAGAGGAGCACACTAATTAGTCTCGTAATCAGAGAACATTTCGATGATAGGAAAACATTAACATTAGAATTAACGAAACTCCATCTCTGCTATGTTGACCATTAAGCATTAACGAAACTCGAGCAATGGTAGTTGTTTTTAGTTGCCTTACCGCATTGAATTTTTTTTAGTTGCATCGTTCTACAAATTTCAACCAGATCGAATACTGCGCAGTCTACTCACTTTCACATCAAATTTTAGTCGATCTCTGTGCCTTGTGCGAAAAATCCAAGAGATGACATCTAATTGGTAAAGATTTTTGTAAAAATTCGATGTCATTTCCGGTTCGTTTTAGAGAAGACAGAGAGATCTACAAAGTAAGCTAAAGTTGTGTGGCCGGTGATTCAAGTGAGGTGCACTCTCTCTAGTTGATTTGGTAGGTGCACTCTCTCTAGTTAATATATAATTTTTTAAACATTTATATATATTTTACATTTTAAAGTGCTAAAAGGGCATTGGGCCGTTCTATCCAAGCCAATCTTCTCTACAATTCGTTCTAATAAGAATTATAAGAACCAAAAGAAAAAATTAATCAAATTTAGATAAATAATTATTCGATAGGGTTATCTTGACATCAAAAACTTGAGAAATAAAGTATTGGATAATACATTGAACATTTGTATAGAAAAGTGACTGGCATAATTATTATAAGGTCGATAGATATATATATATACATCATCCTGCGAATCGATAGGTTTTACAATTGAGCTACCACAAGCTATAGTCAATACAATAATGGAGCATTTTTCCAATTAGTGCATGCATGGGAGGGTCACTATATCTTAATGGGATGGTAAATATGATAGGGTAAGTGGCTATAAACACCCACAATATTTATGATGGGATATAATACACCTGGGAACCAGATGGATTGGTGAAGTGATGGGAAAATGTGGCCTTGGAATGAACAAGCCCTATAGCCTAACGTAGATGGGGTGGGGTTCCTATATGACTATGAAAGAAAGACCCACTAGTCAATAAGTGGAGAGTGAAGAACAATTCACACACATTTATGATAACTTTTCTATTACATAAATATAAAATCAATTCCAAATAAAAGATAATGGTAGTTTTATTTGAAATAAGAAAATTACAGTGAATAAATTAGAAAAAAAGACTATGCCTAAAGGGATGGTCCAAAATTAACCTAAAACATCAAATGAATAGAGAAAGGAATTTTGAAATAACTATCCATTAGGTAAATGGAAAGGGTACGAGTACATGATTATTGAAGCAACCTTTCAAGATTCTCTTTCACTTAAGGAGATAATTTTTTTCCAATAATAAAATAGTAGGAACAATAAAGCTCCAAAATAAAAATGAGTGGAAATATAAAAATACATATAAAGATATAAACATTGAAATTTACAAAGTGAAAGAATATGCTTAGTAAAAATCTAACTTCAAACCTAAAAAGATTCAAGCATAGCCACATCCATAAAAACATAAATGAAACAAAATGTAATAAGTCTAACGTGAAACTTGACTACTCCATAAAAACATAAATCTTAAACTCTTTATAAAGAAAAATCTTTGAAATAAAACGTGATAAATCTAACGTGAAACATGACACACCTCCATAGACATCTCCATAAAATCATAAAATCTTAACCTCTTTATAAAGAAAAAACTTTGAAATAAAATATGATGTGTTTTTCACTGTACTATCTAGCCTTTTTTATATACAAAAGATATGAAGGAACTATATCAAAATAATACATGTGGGATAATGTGATTTGAGCTTGTTATATAATAAATGTTTAAAATGTTATTTAGTTGATGATGAATGTGGGATTTACATATTTTACATAAAATTACAGTTTATTTTCAGGTAATCTAAACATTATTAATTGGCAAAGAAACACGCTCTAATTGTGTTCATGCCTTCTACCTTCAAAATAAGGTTAATTATGTATTTTCTAAGACAATAAAAGCTAACAACATTTTTATAATTTTATTTCTACGATTTATTAATACATTTAGAAAATAATAGTCTCTATTTCAAGCCAAAAGAAAAATTGATAGACGGTAGTGTAAGTTATGAGAGTGCTAAGGTTACATCGGGCAGGAGGATGGGTCATACTTTGTTGGATGGTGATTCAAAGAAAAATAAACATGACTAGTGAGCTCATTATTCATCTTTTGATAGTAAGATCCATTTAATATCAAATTGAATTTGATTGGGGATTTTATATATCGATGTTTTAAAATTTTAAATTGTCCCACAAAATATCAATGAAAGTTGAATAGAACATCAAATGGGTAATCCAATTCACAAATAGGGCTATATATTCTTATATATATTACCAACCCATTCCATGATGAAATATAGTTAAGAGGACATCGTGGTATAGCTAACAACTTGGTAGACTCGGTTACTTGTATACAATTATAAATGGAAAATGTTAGAAATTTTACTATGTATCTATGGACTAGACATGATACTAGGCAATTAATGATTATCTAATACAAATTTTTGCTTTTCATCATGGTGATGATCGTTTTTTCACACTCTCACTTGGAATCCTACCTCATGTTGTGATATTGTCTAACAACCTTCTCTTTCCTTTAGATGGTACGTTCTTTAAGAGTTGTCAAAAAAAATACACAAATATTTATATTTGCATTTTATTATATGAAAGGAACTAAAAAATGATGTCACAATGATAATGCTAATTTAACTATAGCATTGAGCCCTTTTATATGAGCTTTGATGATATTTTGATCTCTTTATTCCTAAATACTCTTAATTAATGTATATTTAATTTTTATATATAACATTTCCTTCTTCTAAAGAAAATATTTTTCCTAAAATTGTAAGTAACCATGGATACTTTTAACTAAAAATTTACATTTCCTAAGCCATATTTTCTTGTCCTAGGTTCTTCATTACTCAAGAATGGAATCCCTTTTCTATTGTGGAAATGATAGTTTATATTTCCACTACATCTTCTCCTTCATTATTCAATTTAGGAAGTGGTGTTTGATGCTTTCTTAACCTATTTTTTGAAAAAAAAAAAATGGAAAATGTTATGGATGACACTTGTTTCAATTAGTTTGAAACAATAACTTACTAGAATTATTTTCTTATAATTTGATATCGTCCATAGTATTGATTCTAGCTTGTTTGTTACTTATTGTTTTAATGATAGTTGTTTATAAGGTTGAAGATTGACATATACCCAATCTCCTTAGCTAAATTATATTTAGGATCTATGTTTGTAATCTTGTTGTTTCATATGGTTCCATGCAATATTTAATTTCTTTTTTTCGTTTATGAAATTTTTTTGGTTCGGCTCTAGTTCAGGGTTTATTCATAAAAAATTTAAATGATTTATGGCTAACTCCTTCCATTTATCAGGTTCATAACAATATAGAGATAAAAATGGTGTATTTTTTCTTGACTATCATAGGTGGAGTTGTACCACCATTCTCCTAGATGTAACCATTCAAACCATAAGTAGTGCTTGTTTGTTAGAAAATAGGTAAGATATGCTATTTATTGATAATTTCAAATTTGACATTTATCTAGGGTGGTAGGATGAGCTGAAGTTGAGATATGTGGCATTTTGTTTGAAGAAATACTTCTTAAGTTTTTCCTTAAATTTTCCATTTTGATCACTAATAATGATCTTTGAAAACTCTTGCAATTTGTAAATGTTTCAGAAAAATATTTCATCTATTTTTTTTGAGAATATCAACTTTGTATACCCATGAATAGTGAATATTTGGTGATTCAATCTCAAGAAGGATTTTAACCTTCCCATTTCACATGGGTACCCCATCAATGAAGTCCATTATTTCTTATCATTTCTAGTTTGGGCTGTGCACTAAGTTGAGAAATCATGGTCTCAAACTCTTTTCGTTTTTGTTTCTTAAGAACTTACTACATTTTTCCACATATTTTCAAATTTATTTATACATACACTTTGAAAGAAATGATTGGTATATATTATAGTAGGTTTTGGAGAATCCCACATGTACAATTTCTATTGAGACATGACACTCCTTAAGAACTTTAATTTTAAATTTGAAGTAGGACCTAGATAAATTCATCCCTTATACCAAAGGATTTAGTTTCTCCATTTGAGTTTTGAATTTTGAATAGGACTATTGATTAGGCTACATATATTTGGATTGTTCATGTATTCACTTCAAGAGTTTCATCTAGCCATTATGGAACATAGTTGATATTGTAAGTAATGACGGGTCTCCATCCTTAGTAATAAAGCATACGGTGGTATTATCCTTTCCCATCTTATGGAGTTTTTATGTTTTATCCAACAGTTTTGGTTGTTTTTCTCATATATTTTCTTTATCTTGTAACATTTATTGTAGATTATTTTGATCCATACCTATAATATTTTTTTTCCATTTGGTTAGGGTATGGATGATAGAAAATATATTTTTATCCTCATTGACTTGTTTGACTTCAAAGGCTCCTGTTATTTAATTTTATGCTCTCAAAATTTATGGGATGACCATAGTGCATTAGTAAGACTCCTAATCAAAACTCGAAAGCATCAAATTTAATTAAAAAAAGGTTGCCTATGTTGAAAACATAAGTTTATTTAATATTTAAAAACTTCGTTATGCTTGATCATCCCATATGAACGGATTTTTCTTTAAAATATTTCTCTAAGGAAAAATTATTAGGGCATAAACAATTATTTGGGAATAATTTGAAATAAATTGAAGGTAATATCGAGTCAATGATAAAAATCATCTTAATCTAGAGATGTTAGTGGGTTTAAGTCATTCTTTTATTTCCTTGATATTATTAGGATATACTCTTAATAATTCTTTGGATATTATGTGTCTAAGATAATCTACTTCTTATTTCCCAAAGATTCATTTAGAGATATTTGCATAAAACTAATATTCTTCTAGTACATTGAGAAATTGTTGCATATGTTTGAGATGTTCCTTCCATGTTTTACTATATACTAGCATATCATCAAAGAAAAATAGTAAGAAACTCCCCAAGTATTGTTAAAATTCTTCATTCATGGTGGCCTTGAAGGTCTCTAGATAATTGGTTAACCCAAAATGAATTACCTTAAATTCGTGATTACCTTCATGAGTATGAAAGGAAATATTTGCAATATTATCTAATCTTATTTTGATTTTGTAGTATCTATATCTTCAGTCCAATTTTGAAAATATTCGGCTACATTAATTCATCTAACATTTCATCTGAAAAGGGAATAAGAAGAATTTCTTAATCATTATCTTATTCAATCATTTATAATATACATATAGTCTAAATAATTCATCATTCTTGAAAACTACAATCACTAAAGAAACATAGGTAGTCTCACTCTTTGTAATGATATGAAATTTTAAGAGATCCTCGACCATTCCTTCTATTTAAGTTTCTCGATGATGTGGATATCTATATGGCTTGATATTGAAAGTTGATCGAGACTTATGCATGAAAAAATACATAAATAAACAAAACTGCAGAGATGGACAAGGAATACCACTTCATTTCATTAATATAAAATACTAAAAAAATACTTAACATAATGGAAAACAAACTAGCTTTCGCAATGATAGCTTATCTATGAGAAGAGATGTTATGGCTACATGTGTATAAATTGTGTTACAAAAAGGCTCGAGGGAATTTTTGTTATTGATCAATAAGAGAAAACCATAGACATCCAAAACCCTAACCTGAGGAGATGTAACACCGAGAGTTTATGGAAACCATTGGGTTTACTTGGGAAACCCACATGGAGGGGTCATAACTTGGCCATATTATATCTATTTGGTGCGTATGATACCTCGTTCGAAATATATCTTCGATGACTACAGCTCCTAATGTAATTTATTTTAAATTTTTGTAATAATCATAACGAAAAACGTTGTTTAGTGCCCCAAATGTCTCCAAAAGTTAGGAACCCAAAAAAATTCTAAAAATAGTAAATGGGAAAACCGATGAAAATGATTAGGTCTAATAGGTGGGTGGCCAACAATATCCACCTCGACCATTCCTACCACCTTAGGAATAAATGATCCCCATTGCATACAAAGCCTCCATGAGGTAGGGAAAATTCTATTGAACCTTATCCCTAGTGAACAACTTTCCTTGGTGAAGGAGTTGACAAGCTTTGACAACTGGATACAATTGGATCTTCTATTGGCGAGTGATTTTAATCTACTTGTCAAGGATCCAATTAGTTGTAGCCTATTCAATGAAATATGGATTTAACTGTGTTGGGGTGAGTTGTTGTGTAATGTCGGATCTGTCAAATAATGGTGGAAGGTATGGCTGAAGTCTACCCATTTTGAACACTAGGTGAACACTTAGGAATGGTAGAATGATAAGCTCAAAAGAATTTTCTCCTATGGCCTTGGTAATGGTATATGGGCCATATCAAAGTGGCATAACTTGTCGTGGGGTCCAGAGAATTGCTCCTTCTACAAACATAACCACACTTTGTCACCCATCTCGAAACAGTGTGACACCCGATGACGATCATGTTGTTGCTTGTACTTAGCACTAGCTCTGTCGAAAATGTCATGAACCTCTTGGTAGATTCATTGAATGCACTTAATGAAGTTGTTCGCCTTGTCAAATTCAGAGTGGACATGAGTCAAATCTACTTGAATAGCCGCAAATGACATGGCTACAACAATGGGACATAGTGGCTAGAATCCCAAGCCCGCCTGAAAAGGGTTGTGGCCACTCGAGTTGTGGTCATTATAGATATGTTGTAAACAGGGGAGGCTTTGATCCCATGTGCATGGATGATTTGAGTTGTACATGCACGTAATGTGTACGATCATCCTGTTGATGACGTCAGTCTATCCATCGGTTTATGGATGGAAAGCAGTGGACGCAGTGTGCTTGGTGTCCAACATCGACCAGAGACTACACTAAAATGTACTAGGGAACCTACTATCTTGATTCAAGATGATAGATTGTGGGATCCCAAAGTGCACCCACTCTCGTTCAAAGAAGAGTTTAGGAGTGGATTCTTTTGTGATATTCTTCTTATAGGATTCCTTAATGGCCATTTTCGAGAATCTATCGACGACCAAAAAAACTCAGTCACTTCCATGGTTCGTAGAAGGATGACTCAACATGTAACTAGTGGAGATGTATTATGAACGTCGACTAGGGGTAGGTAGCAGAGTATAAATACCTTGCTTCTTGATGGTTGGTTTGGAAATGGCGCATGTAGGTGAATATCTGATTTACTTCCTGATATTTTGTCAAATTTTTAGCAAATAGAAATAATTCTGTAGTACTGCCACTATGTTCTCTACCCAAAAATGCCCATCAACCCAACTGTAGTGCACCTCCCAAAAAATCTTGGCATGCCTGATTGAAGGAACACAAAGGTGTCTCAGGTGACATAACAGTGCATTATGGAGGTCAACAATTGGATTTTTCTTACCTACCAAGAGTGTCTTATATGTGTGGCCAAATTCTGGATTGCTTTTTTAGAGAAGTGACCAACCAAAATTCTTATGCCAACAGGAGTTAGACACAGCGGTTAGCGCCATGATAGATGGTCGGCTGAGGTAGCTAACAACATTATTGGCATTGCCCTTCTTCTACTTGATTTTCAAATGACATTGTTTCACGTATATGGACCACTTATGATAAAAATTGTTTTGGAACTTCGTTTTTGTTTGTATGAATGACACGGGTCAGCGGTTCGTGTGGATGAGAGTTTCCTTCCCCAAAATCTAATTATTCCATTGTTGGAAAGGATTCATAAAGGATATTTACGAACTATGTTGGAAAGTGTCTCACTGTGATATCCCACTCAATGCTCGTGTTGAGTAAGGACTACCCAAATAGCATAGTCAAAGGCATTTTTCACGACCTTGAATTGTTGCTTCAACTCTAATAGTGTGAGCACTAGTGCAGAGGAGAGATGATGTTTCGACTCTATGACTGCCTTCTCTTGATACTCAGACCAAAATAAATTTTCATTCGCTCCTCCATTAGTCAGTTGGCTCAAGGGCCAACTGATATTAGAAAATGCCAACAGGAACGTGCAGTAGAAATTTGTAAGACCCAAAAAATTGTGGAGATCTATTAGAGTGGTTGGGGCTGGAAAATCCCGAATTACTTGGATCTTGGTTGGATCCACATGCACCCCCTACTCATCAATCATGTATCACAGATACTGAACCTCGATAATGACAAAAGTGTGTTTCTCCAAATTTCCACACAACTTGTGTTTCTACACTATTTGGAGGACCTATCGAATGTGGTAGAGATGCTCTTCCCAAGCCAAAAAGTTAAGACATCACATATAGAAATGTATGGGGCTTTCGTTACTGCAATCCCTTGAACACTATTGGCTTGACGGGTGGTGACACACGTTCAGAGTTAGTGCGTCACCAAAATAACCGTCTTACTATAGGGCCTTTCAGCAATGACGTACTTGCGGAGGCCGAAGTCTCACTTGAAGCAGTATGAAAGGGTGCTGAAACTAAGTTTCAACACCCTGAGAGAGAATTAAATGAATTGGGTGGCCTTAGATCTATTTATTAACACACTCTCTTACGTACTAGAAACTGTAACCAGAAACCGTAAACAGAAAACTTACCGAGAAGCCCTAGGTCAACTTACACAAGATAAACTTGCATGCACACAGGTAGTAGATATGCAATCCCTTTAAATATTCTAACAAGATGATATTCAGACCTTACAACACTAGATCCATGCAATTAGCATTCATGTTCACAGTAAAACACATACACAACCGATCCAATCACATGTACTATAAATCATAAGCATGAAACAGAAATCATGAGTAGACACAGATAAAAGAAACATATTGAGATGCATTTATTACTCAAAGTTACCCAAAACATATATTTACTCATCATATGTTCTTACAAACCTTTTACAGTCCAGAGAAACCCTTATAATTCTTCAGATCTGCTAGTGCACACAACGAGTGGGGTCCGCACAGAGTCGGACTAAGGTCTCCGTGCACACAACCAATAAGAGCATTTCACGCACAAAATCTTACACATATTCTCTTCAGAGCTTAACTATTCATCAAATCTTACAAAAAATGCTCTATCCGACTTGATCTAGACTTCTAGTTATACCTTCCGCTCATGCTCATACTATGGTCCTCAAACCATGGTTTGAGACCCATAGTTTACACATTAGCCCAATTACAATGCATGAATGGGATTTGAACCATCCCAAAGACCCTTGACTCTTCATAGCACACTACGCAGGACTAAAAAATACAAAAATTACTATGAGTGAGCCCCAAAAATACAGTCCTAAGGGGTTGTGCTCCAACAATCCCCCAAAACAATCTTGTGAGTTGTCCTAAGTCACAGAGGCATTAGGTTCTTGATATTCATATTTAGATCCTTGCTGGTGGTGTTAAAGGGTGCAAGGATGCTTTCACTCTGATCAATAGCACTCTGAGCCGTGTCGACCAAATTCAGAGAGCTAAGACCTTCTACTCCAAGGTTGATGCTCTGGTATGTCCAGCTGATGCCTTGAATCATGACAATGCTTAATGCACCATTTTCTCTAAGAAAAATATGAAAAAATGCAATTAAATTTCCGAGAGAGATAATAATTAAGCTAAAATTTTGGAAATTAACCCCTTAGAATACACGTAATGATGGTGTTCATCATAATGTAGCGAAGATAATAATGATATTGCTAGTGGGAGATCGATATCATATTTTAATTAGTCTCCACATGAAGGAGACTCCATATGATATGTGGAAGGGCTTAAAATATCTATATCGTAATCATAACAACCATCGGAAGCTGGCAATAAAATACAACTTAAGTAATAAAAATGTAGAACGGAGACAGGATCCAAAAATACTTGAAGAAGTTCACTCAATGTCGAGATGAGCTTGGAAGTGTGGGGATAATTGTTGTCACAGATGATTTGGTGAGCCTAGATCTTTTATGCCTTCCCAAGAGTTGGTATAGTCAATAGGACTCTATGAATGGGAGGGAGAAGCTATCAGATTGGGAGTGACTACTTTCTGATCGCGCACAAGAAGAAATTTGGTAGAGCAGCAAGTATGGGTCCTCATAAAAGACTCATGATGATGAGAGTTGGCCCTTTGCTGTAAAGGAAAATAAAGGAGAAGGTAAGGTGTCCCATTCCAAATCCAAGAAGCGATACTTGTCAAAAGAAAAATGTTTCAACTCTCATGAGAATGGAAAATATGCCACAAATTGTCCACAAAATAATACTAGCAAGAAGGCGTATGAGCATAGGTATATGGGCCATATCAGAGTGGAAGTAAACCCATAGAGAGTCCTCTAACAGGGAACTCGAGGAAGTAGGATGCTACTTCAGGAAAAGTATGAGATGCTACGATTTACTGGTATCTTGTGGGTTAACTCATGTATTTGGTGAACGCACAACCCAGCATATGCTACGCAGTTAACTAGCTGAGCAAAGCTATGGTTAATCCTACAAAGATATTTTGGAAGGCATGAAAGCATGCGTTGAGATATCTGAAAGGCCCTACAGAGTATGTATTATGGTATAGATGGACAAAGGCAGTGAATCTTCAAGGCTTCATTGATGCAGACTAGGCAGGGATACCCTCGATCAGGAAGAGCACATTAGGAGGCACCTTCAACATAGGATAAAAAAAATTTCTTGGCACAATAGGAAAGAGAGATTAATTTCACTCAGTTCAAGGGAGGTAGAGTACATAGCATCCAGTGAGGAGGCATACGACAAAATCTGGATGAGGAATATACTTGTTGGTTTGTTTAGTAGATAGATGGATTTGAAGGTGATAAATTGGGTTAATGATAGTTGAATCAAACTCTTAGTTAATTTAGTTTTTCATGAAAGTTCAAAGCATATTGATATCTGGTATCACCATCCCACATATTTTTTTTAGAGGTGGAATTTATCATTAGAGTACATTCCGAAGGAGGAGTACGACGCAAATATCTTGACGAATGCACTGGAAAGAAGAAAATTCGTATTACATATAGCCAAGATCGATGTACCACATAATACCTTTCTTTTTGAGAGGGTGTGTTGAAATGGCTCCAAGAAACGGAACCAGAATGGGGCTTCTGATTTAATTTTCCTTTAATTAAATTGTAAGAGAAACTGTACTTTCATCTCATGACAACTTGTGTTAGTTAACTAAGTCACGAAGACTGCTTTATGTTAGGAAATCCGAGTTGACAACTAGAGAGGAGAGATGTAGTGTTCTTGCATGATTTTAGGGGGTCCAATTATAGTTATTTGTGAGTTCTAATTAGGTAACTCAATTAATTTTGTTAAAATCAATTTATCTAGTTTTCACTAAGAGAGGAGCTACTGAGACGTCCAATGAATTAAATATGATTTAATTCACAGGTAGTGATCAATTATTTAATTGATAATTCACTATAAATAGTTGTTTCATGTCAGTTCTAAGGAAGGCCGAGTAGAGACCGACGTTAAATTAATGATAACTATTAGTTGTATAGTTATGAAAAGGTACATGTGAGTTATAGAGTCATGTGGAAGCCTATGATGCATTGCAAAATCAATTGTTAGGAATTTCCTATTTAATACAGAAAAACGTTCCTCCACAAATATGTGAGCAATGTGGGTTGAGTAGAGGTTCAGAATTGGTTAAGTAATTGACTCATTTTTCCTAGATCAGAGTGAGACAGTTTGCAGAGTGCATGAGTTTTGGGGTGAGAGAAAATCATTGTATTCATTCATGATCTTGACTTTATACAATACACAAATATTGAGGTTTTAGGTAGTGTGCTTTCCCGAGATACATATTGTGCTATAAAATTGATTGTATTTTTCTCTTACTTGTTAAGTGATTGTGGAATCTTTTTTTTTTCTTCAAATGGTAGAAGGATTCAATATTTTGTTTTAGTACATTACAATATTAGATTCAATATCGTTGTTAGATCTTATACATTTTTTAGTAGAAATATGAGTTTATTTCTTTATATTTTATCAGGTGTATTTCAACAAGGAGAAGAAGACATGATTTTGTTTTGGTAGAAGTGGATAAACTAAGTAAGAAAACACATTTTGTGCATTTCCACTGGACATTTATAACAACACATATTGCATGTATTTTCATGAGATATATTTTTCACTTACATGGAAGATCGAAAATAGTTATGTGACACAAATATGCTAAGTTTACTTCAAACATCTAGAAGACATTATTTGTAAGAATCTATATGAAACTCCACTTTAGTACAACTTACCATCTTCAAACAAATGGTCAAACAAAAATAATAAATCAAATAGTGAAAGAGGTGTTGAGGATGTATAATATGAATCATCCCGCTAATTGGGAAGATTATTTACACCTACTAGAATTTGCATACAATCATAGATGTTAGGAATCTACCAAAATAATCACATTTGAAGCTATTTAAAGGTGGAAGTGCCACATTACTTTAAACTGGGACTAAACAAAAGGCAAGTAGGTTGCAGGAGTTGATCTTCGTCATGAAATGGAACAAGTGTTAAAGAAAATAAGACATAATTTTAAGACTTCCTATTAGTTCCTATGTCTCTTTATTGAAAAGGTATTTTCATGATAGTTCTGATGCAATTGTTTAGAACCTGCTACATTTGGAAGAGAAACAAGATTTTTAGGTTAAACCACTACAACTATTACATCACAAAGAGAATATGCTCTGCTAGAGAATATAGCCATAGCCTAGGCTAAAGTGTAATAGAAGCATTTGTTCTCAAAGGAGTTCACCATGGAGATGGGAGGATAAAAAGCTTGAGGCATTTTAATATTTAAATTGAGATAAATGTTATAATTGTGTTTACAAATGCTCTCCATCCTAGAATGGTGGAGATGTTGTAATATAATGTTAAGCATTTTGACTAAGTCAAATTACATAAAATAAAAACTAAATTAAATTAATAAAAAACCAACTAAATAAAAGAGTAATGCAATGTAATGTAAATATTTTAAGTTGGTCAAAATTAAATAACCCTATAAAAATAAAATAATAATCAACAATAAAAGATGGTATTTAAAAGTCATGGTAATCATGTAGAATATAACCTATTGAAAATGTGTAAATTAAAGAATCCTATATCTATCTTAACTCTAGATCTCCAAGCACTAAGTCTTATCAAATCTATTGGGATCCAAAGTCAAGATTTATCTTGGTTGGTTTATTTTTCTCTCTTTTAAATAAGCCATATTCCACACAAATACTATAGGTTGTATATTATCAATAACAATTATATTTATTCATATTCATTTAACCCCTAAATATCATATCAAAAATTGGAAATTTCAATTCAATAAAAATAGTTTTTAGTAACTAATTTGTAATACCATTTTATTTATAATCTATAGTTAGTTAGAGATTTTAATAAATAATAATATATGAAAGATAAATAAATAAATTTAATTTAAATAAAAAATTGTGTTAATTGTTTAATAATTATTTTCGTAATTTTAAATAAATAAATAAATATAATACTAAAATTCTCATTAAGATAACTAGTAAAATAATCTAAATTTTATTTTGACACAAATATTTATCTAATCACTAAAATTAATAGTAAATCGTGAATAATTTCCTCTTACTTCTGGTACAAACCAGGCCTCATCCAATGAGGATTCCTTGATAATACTATTCACTGGGTAAAAAATAAGAACTTATTAAGGGACTACTTGAAATTAATTAATAGTAAATTGTGAATAGTTTCCTTTTACCTCTGGTACAAACCAGGCTTGATCCAATGAAGATTCCTTCATAATGCTATTCACCGAAAGTAGACAAGGGTAAAAAATAAGAGCTTATTAGGAGAATAATTAAAATTATTGAAAACTATAGACAAATAAAGTAAAATTTACCAGGGATTGAAGAGCTGCAGGCTATGATTTAGTTTTCATATTTAGAGGAGGACCCTTGGATGGAAGTTTTTTCTCTTTCCTGTCGGAGCGAATGTTTTGGATCCATTAAAAAACACTATTCTCTTCCCTTTCTCTGTAGTGTTTAAGTGAAACCACAATATCTGTAACGTCTTCAGGATTAGGGATAAGGAGACCTACTAAGAATAATTCCTTCAGAAGCTTTTTATGCTTTTCTGTTAGTACTTAGCTAGGTGATGAAGTTGCTTCATTTCCTCTTTTAATATTGGGTCTCCATATATTACAAATTCAGATAAAGAAAATGAAGCAATTTCATGCCTAGCTAGAAACCTTCAAGAATTATTGTGGGTTTACCCAACTCCTTAACCTTAGTTAGGAAAACGTGACAGATATTGTGAGTTTACTCAAACTCTACAAAGATGTGAAAGAAAAAAGTATTTTTTACTGGTTTCAAAACACTAATTCCAGCTAGAGATTGAACACTCATTTATGATTAGGAAACGATTCATGATTTATCTATATTCATTTGTGTAGAAAAAATAAACTAATATATTTTGAAGACTCCTTCATAATACTATTCACCAAAAGTAGAGAAGGGTAAAAAATAAGAACCTAATAAGAGAATAATTAAAAGTATTTAAAACTATAGACAAATAAAGTAGAGTCTACCAGAGATTGAAGAGGTGCAGGTGATTTAGAGATTGAAGAGGTGCAGGTGATTTAGTTTTCAAATTTAGAGGAGGACCCTTGCATGGAAGTTTTTCTCCTTTCCGTCTCTTATCTAGTGAATGTCTTGGATCCATTAAAAAACACTATTCTCTTCCCTTTCTCCATAGTGTTTGAGTAAAACCACAATATCTGTAACATCTTTACGATTAGGGTTAATGAGACGTACTGAGAATAATTCTTTCAAAAGTCTTTTATGCTTTTTTGTTAGTACCTAGGGAGGTGATGAATTTGATTCATTTCCTCCTTTAATACTGGATCTCCACATATTCGAAATTCAGATGAAGGAAATGAAACAACTTCATTGCCTAGCTCAAAACCTCCAAGAATTATCGTGGGTTTACCCAACTCCTTAACCTTGGTTTAGAAAAAGTCACAGATATTGTGAGTTTACTCAAATTCTACAAAGATGTGAAAGAAAAAAATATTTTTTACTGGTTTCAAAACAATGACTCCAGCTAGAGAGTGAACACTCATTTATGATTAGGAAACGATAAATGATTTATGTATATTCATTTGTGTAGAAAAAAGAAACTGATATATTTTAACTTGTGATTTGGAATAGGCATCTAGTACAGTAATAGGCATCCAGTACAGTAATAGAGGAGCACACTAATTAGTCTCGTAATCAAACAACATTTCGATGATAACAAAACATTAACATTAGAATTAACAAAACTCCAGCTCTGCTAAGTTGACCATTAAGCATTAACGAAACTCGACCAATGGTAGTTGTTTTTAGTTGCCTTACCGCATTGAATTGTTTTTAGCTGCATCGTTCTACAAATTTCAACTAGATCAAATACTGCGCAGTCTACTCACTCCAGCTGCAAACTTTCACGCCAAATTTTAGTCGATCCCTGTGCCTTCTGTGAAAAATCCAAGAGATGACATCGAATTGGTAAAGATTTTTGTAAAAATTCGATGTCATTTCTGGTTCGTTTTAGAGAAGACAGAGAGATCTACAAAATAAGCTAAAGTTGTGTGGCCGGTGATTCAATTGAGGTGCACTCTCTCTAGTTGATTCGGTAGGTGCATTCTCTCCCACTCAAATTTCGGTGTTGATGCCAACATAACATCACAACACGATACTGAATGGAGTGAATTTGAAGGCTATTGAGAATGTGATTCGAAGGTAAGTTCGTTCATTCTAAGGGCATTCTGGTCTCCTCCAAGTGGCTAATAGTCGTAATGAAAGATGCTGGCTTTAGAGGGATCTAAGATGTTTTTTAATATATAATTTTTTAAACATTTATATATATTTTACATTTTAAAGTTCTAAAAGGGCATTGGGCCGTTCTATCCAAGCCAATCCTCTCTACAATTCGTCCTAATAAGAATTATAAGAACCAAAAACGAAATTGAATCAAATTTCATAGCGTCAATTATATTATATTCATGTTAGATAAATAATTATTTAATGAATTATCTCAGCATCAAAAACTTGAGAAATAAAAAGTATTGGATAATAAATTGAACATTTGTATAGAAAGGTGACCTAACAATTATTATAATGTCAATAGATATAGATATAATGTTCAGTTGATTCAGCTACAATGAATCAATAGGATTTACAATTAGGAAAGCTAATGTAGCTATAGTCAATACAATAATTGAGCTTTTGTCCAACTAGTGCATGTGCGAGAGGGTTACTATATCTTAATGGGATGGAAAATATATGATGGGGTAAGTGGCTATAAACACCCACAACATTTATGATGGGATATAATGAACTGAGACGAGATGGATTGGTGAAGTGATGGGAAAATGTGGCCTTGGAATGAACTAGCCCTATAGCCTAAGGCATATGGGGTTCCTATATGAAGATGAAAGAAAGGTGCACTAGTCAATGAGTGGAGAATGAACAACAATTCATACACATTTATGATAACTTTTCTATTACATAAATATAAAATCAATTCTAAATAAAATATAATGGTAGTTTTATTTGAAATGGCAAAATTACAGTGAATAAATTAGAAAAAAAGACTATGCCTAAGGGGATGGTCCAAAATTAACTTAAAACATCAAATGAATAGAGAAAGGAATTTTTAAATAACTATCCATTAGGTAAATGGAAAGGGGACAAGTACACAATTATTGAAGCAACCTTTGAGGATTCTCTTTCACTTAAGGAGATAATTTTTTTCCAGTAATAAAATAGTAGGAACAATAAAGCTCCAAAATAAAAATGAGTGGAAATATAAAAATACATATAAAGATATAAACCTTGAAATTTACAAAGTGAAAGAATATGCTTAGTAAAAATCTAACTTCAAACCTAAAAAGATTCGAGCATAGCCACATCCATAAAAACATAAATGAAAAAAAATGTAATAAATGTAACGTGAAACTTGACTACTCCATAAAAACATAAATCTTAAACACTTGATAAAGAAAAAACTTTGAAATAAAATGTGATAAATCTAACGTGAAACATGACACACCTCCATAAACACCTCCATAAAATCATAAAATCTTAACCTCTTTATAAAGAAAAAACTTTGAAATAAAATATGACACACCTCCATAAACACCTCCATAAAATCATAAAATCTTAACCTCTTTATAAAGAAAAAACTTTGAAATAAAATATGATGTGTTTTTCACGGTACTATCTAGCCTTTTTTATATACAAAAGATATCAAGGAACTATATCAAAATAATACATGTGGGATAATGTGATTTCACCTTGTTATATAATAGATGTTTAAAATGTTATTTAGGTGATGATGAATGTGGGATTTACATATTTTACAAAAAATTAGAGTTTATTTTCAGGTAATCTAAACATTATTAATTCGCAAAGAAACACATTCTCATTGTGTTCATGCTTCTACCTTCAAAATAAGGTTAATTATATATTTTCTAAGACAAGAAAAGCTAACAACATTTTTATAATTTTATTTCTACGATTTATTAATACATTTAGAAAATAGTAGTCTCTACTTCAAGCCAATAAACATCACCATAGATGGTAGTGTAAGTTATGAGAGTGCTAAGGTTACATGGGGTAGGAGGATGGGTCATCTTTTGTTGGATGGTGATTCAAAGAAAACTAAACATGACTAGTGAACTCATTATTCATCTTTGATAGTAAGATCAATTTAATATCAAATTAAATTTGATTGGGGATTTTATATATCCATGTTTTAAAATTTTAAATTGTCCCACAAAATATCATTGAAAGTTCAAATAAATAGGGCTATATATTCTTATATATATTACCAACCCATTCCATGATGAAATATAGTTAAGAGGACATCGTGGTATAGATAACAATTTGGTAGACTCAGTTTCTTGTATACAGTTATAAATGGAAAATGCTAGAAATTTTACTATGTATCTATGGACTAGACATGATACTAGGCAATTAATGATTATCTAATACAAATGTTTGCTTTTCATCATGGTGATGATCATTTTTTCACACTCTCACTTGGAATCCTACCTCATGTTGTGATATTGTCTAATAACCTTCTCTTTCCTTCAGATGGTATGTTCTTTAAGAGTTGTCGAAAAAAATGAACAAATATTTATATGTGCATTTTATTATATGAAAGGAACTAAAAAATGATGTCACAATGATAATGCTAATTTAACTATAGCATTGAGCCCTTTTATATGAGTTTTGATGATATTTTGATCTCTTTATTCCTAAATAATCTTAATTAATGTATATTTAATTTTTATATATAACATTTCCTTCTTCTAAAGAAAATATTTTTCCCAAAATTGTGAGTAACCATGGATACTTTTGACTAAAAATTTACATTTTCTAAGACATATATTCTTGTCCTAGGTTCTTCATTACTCAATAATGGAATCACTTTTCTATTGTGGAAATGATAGTTTATATTTCCACTACATCTTCTCCTTCATTATTCAATTTAGGAAGTGGTGTTTGATGCTTTCTTAACCTATTTTTTGAAAAAAAAAATGGAAAATTTTATGGATGACACTTGTTTCAATTAGTTTGAAACAATAACTTACTCGAATTATTTTCTTATAATTTGATATCGTCCATAGTATTGATTCTAGCTTGTTTGTTCCTTATTGTTTTAATGATAGCTGTTTGTAAGGTTGAAGATTGACATATACCCAATCTCCGTAGCTAAATTATATTTAGGATCTATGTCTATAATCTTGTTGTTTCATATGGTTTTATGTAATATTTAATTTCTTTTTTTAGTTTATGAAATTTTTTTGGTTTGGCTCTAGTTTAGGGTTTATTCCTAAAAATTTTAAATGATTTATGGCTACCTCCTTCCATTTATCAGGTTCATAACAATATAGAGATAAAAATGGTGTATTTTTTCTTGAGTATCATAGGTGGAGTTGTACCACCATTCTTCTAGATGTAACCATTCAAACCATAAATAGTGCTTATTTGTTAGAATATAGGTAAGATATGCTATTTATTGATAATTTCAAATTTGACATTTATCTAGGGTGGTAGGATGAGCTCAAGTTGAGATATGTGCCATTTTGTTTGAAGAAATACTTCTTAAATTTTTTCTTAAATTTTCCATTTTGATCACTAATAATGATCTTTGAATACTCATGCAATTTGTAAATGTTTGAGAAAAATATTTCATCTATTTTTTTTGAGAATATGAACTCTGTATACCCATGAATTGTGAATATTTGGTGATTCAATCTCAAGAAGGATTTTAACCTTCCCATTTCACATGAGTACCCCATCAATGAAGTCCACTATTTCTTATCATTTCTAGTTTGGGCTGTGCACTAAGTTGAGAAATCATGGTATCAAACTCTTTTCATTTTTTTTTCTTAAGAACTTACTACATTTTTCCACATATTTTCAAATTTATTTATACATGCACTTTGAAAGAAATGATTGGTATATATTATAGTAGGTTTTCGAGAATCCCACATGTACAATTTCTGTTGAGACATGACACTCCTTGAGAACTTTAATTTTGAATTTGAAGTAGGACCTAGATAATTTCATCCCTTATACCAAATGATTTAGTTTCTCCATTTGAGTTTTGAATTTTGAATAGGACTATTGATTAGACTACATATATTTGGATTGTTCAAGTATTCACTTCGAATTTCATCTAGCCATTATGGAACTATAGTTGATATTGTAAGTAATGACTAGTCTCCTTCATTTCATAATAAAGCATCAATTGAAACATTATCCTTTCCCATCTTATGGAGTTTTTATGTTTTATCCAACAGTTTTGGTTGTTTTTCTCACATATTTTCTTTATGTTGTAAAATTTATTGTAGATTATTTTGATCCATACCTATAATATTTTGTTTCCATTTGGTTAGGGTATGCATGATACAAAATATATTTTTATCATATGTTGACTTCAAAGGCGGCTGTTATTTAATTTTATGCTCTCAAAAGTTATGGGATGACCATAGTGCATTAGTAATACTCCTAATCAAAACTTGAAAGCATCACATTCAGTTACAAAAGGTTGCCTATGTTGAAAACATAACTTTATTTAATATTTAAAAAAATCGCTATGCTTGATCATCCCATATGAACGGATTTTTCTTTAAAATATTTCTCTAAGGAAAAATGATTAGGGCATAAACAATTATTTGGGATTAATTTGAAATAAATTGAAGGTAATATCAACTCAATGATAAAAATCATCTTAATCTAGAGATGTTAGTGGGTTTAAGTCATTCTTTTATTTTCTTGATATTATTAGGATATACTCTTAATAATTCTTTGGATATTATGTGTCTAAGATACTCTACTTCTTATTTTCCAAAGATTCATTTAGACATATTTGCATAAAACTAATACTCTTCTAGTACATTGAGAAATTGTTGCATATGTTTGAGATGTTCCTTCCATGTTCTACTATATACTAGCATATCATCAAAGAAAAATAGTAAGAAACTCCTGAAGTATTGTCAAAATTCTTCATTCATGGTGGCCTTGAAGGTCTCTGGAGAATTGGTTAACCCAAAATAAATTACCTTAAATTGGTGATTACCTTCATGAGTATGAAAGAAAATATTTGCAATATTATCTAATCTTATTTTGATTTTGTAGTATCTATATCTTCAGTCCAATTTTGAAAATATTCAGCTACATTAATTCATCTAACATTTCATCTGAAAAGGGCATAAGAAGAATTTCTTAATCATTATCTTATTCAATCATTTATAATATACATATAGTCTAAATAATTCATCATTCTTGAAAACTACAATCACTAAAGAAACATATGTACTCCCACTCTTTGTAATGATATGAAATTTTAAGACATCCTCGACCATGCCTTCTATTTAAGTTTCTCGATGATGTGTATATCTATATGGCTTGATATTGAAAGTTGATCGAGAGTTATGCAGGAAAAAACACATAAATAAACAAAACTGCAGAGATGGACAATGAATACCACTTCATTTCATTAATATAAAAGACTAAAAAAATACTTAACAGAATGGAAAAAAAGCTAGCTTTCGCAATGACAGCTTATCTATGAGAAGAGATGTTATGGCTACATGTGTATAAATTGTGTTACAAAGAGACTCGAGGGAATTTTTGTTATTGATAAATAAGAGAAAACCATAGACATCCAAAACCCTAACCCGAGGAGATGTAACACCGAGACTTTATGGAAACCATTGGGTTTAGTTGGGCAACCAACATGGAGGGGTCATAACTTGGCCATATTATCTCTATTTGGTGCGTATGATACCTCGTTCGAAATATATGTTTGATGACTACAGCTCCTAATGTAATTTATTTAAATTTTTGTAATAATCATAACCAAAAACGTTGTTTAGGGCCCCAAATGGCTTTGAAAGTTAGGGACCCAAAAAAATTCTAAAAATAGTAAATGGGAAAACCGATGAAAATGATTAGGTCTAATAGGTGGGTGGCCAACAATATCCACCTCGACCATTCCTACCACCTTACGAATAAATGGTCCCCATTGCATACAAAGCCTCCATGAGGTAGGGAAAATTCTATTGAACCTTATCCCTATTGAACAACTTTCCCTCGTGAAGGAGTTGACAAGCTTTGACAACTGGATACAATTGGATCTTCTATTGGCAAGTGATTTTAAGCTATGTGTCGAGGATCCGATTAGTTGTAGCCTATTCAATGAAATATGGATTTAACTATGTTGGGGTGAGTTTTTCTGCAATGTCGTATCTATCAAATAATGGTGGAAGGTATGGCTGAAGTCTACCCACATTGAACACTAGGTGAACACTTAGGAATGCTAGAATGATAAGCTCAAAATAATTGTCTCCTATGGCCTTGGTAATGGTATATGGGCCATATCATAGTGGAATAACTTGTCATGGGGTCCAGAGAGGTGCTCCTTCTACAAATATAACCACACTTTGTCGCCCACCTCGAAGCAATCTCACACCCGATGATGATCATGTTGTTGCTTGTACTTAGCACTAGCTCTGTCCAAAATGTCATGAACCTCTTGGTAGATGCATTGAATGCACTTAATGAAGTTGTTCACCTTCTCAAATTCAGAGTGGACATGAGTCAAATCCTCTTGAGTAGCCACAAATGACATGGCTACAACAATGGGACATAGTGGCTAGAATCCCAAGCCCGCCTGTAAGGGGTTGTGGCCATTTGAGTTGTGGCCATTATAGATATGTTGTAAATAGTGGAGGCAGTGATCCCATGTGCCTGGATGATTTGAGTTGTACATGCACGTAATGTGTATGATCATCCTGTTGATGACGTCGATCTATCCATCGGTTTATGGATGGAAAGAAGTGGACGCAGTGTGCTTGGTGTCCAACATCGACCAGAGACTACACTGAAATGTACTAGGGAACCTACTATCCTGATTTGAGATGATAGATTGTGGGATCCCAAAGTGCACCGACACTCGTTCAAAGAAGAGTTTAGGAGTGGATTCTATTGTGATATTCTTCTTATAGGATTCCTTAATGGCCATTTTCGAGAATCTATCGACGACCAAAAAAACTCAGTCACTTCCATGGTTAGTAGAAGGATGACCCGACATGTAACCAATGGAGATGTATTCTGAACATCGACTAGGGGTAGGTAGCAGAGTATAAATACCTTGCTTCTTGATGGTTGGTTTGGAAATGGCTCATGTAGGTGAATATTTGATTTACTTCCTAATATTTTGTCAAAGTTTTAGAAAATAGAAATAATTCTGTAGTATTGCCACTATGTTCTCTACCCGGAAATGCCCATCAACCCAACTGTAGTGCACCTCCCAAAAAATATTGGCATGCTCAATTGAAGGAACACAAAGGTGTCTCAGGTGACATAGCAGTGCATTATGGAGGTCAACAATTGGAATTTTCTTACCTACCAATAGTGTCTTATATGTGTGGCCAAATTCTGGATCACTTTTTTAGAGAAGTGACCAACCAAAATTATTTTGCCAACAAGAGTTAGACACAGTGGTTAGCGCCACGATAGATGGTCAGTTGAGGTAGCTAACAACATTATTGGCATTGCCCTTCTTCTCCTTGATTTTAAAATGACATTGTTTCACATATATGGACCACTTATGATGAAAATCATTTTGGAACTTTGTTTTTGTTTGTATGAATGACATGGGTTAGTGGTTTGTGTGGATGAGAGTTTCTTTCCCCAAAATCTAATTATTCCATTGTTGGAAAGGCTTCATAAAGGATATTTACGAACTATGTTGGAAAGTGTCTCACTGTGATATCCCACTCAATGATCGTGTTGAGTAAGGACTACCCAAATAGCATAGTCAAAGGAATTTTTCATGACCTTGAATTGTTGCTTCAACTCCAATAGTGTAAGCACTAGTGCAGAGGAGAGATGATATTTCGACTCTATGACTGCCTTCTATTGATATTCAGGCCAAAATAAATTTTCATTCGCTCATCCCTTGGTCACTTGACTCAAGGGTCAACTCATATTAGAGAATGCCAACAAGAACGTGCGATAGAAATCTGTAATACCCAAAAAATAGTGGAGCTCTATTAGAGTGGTTGGGGCCGGAAAATCCTGAAATACTTGAATCTTGGTTGGATCCACATGCACCCCCTACTCATCAATCATGTATCACAGATACTGAACCTCGATAATGACAAAAGTGTGTTTCTCCAAATTGCCACACAACTTGTGTTTCTACACTATTTGGAGGACCTGTCGAATGTGGTAGAGGTGTTCTTCCCAAGTCAAAAAGTTAAGACACCACATATAGAAAGGTATGGGGCTTCTGCTAGTGCAATCTCTTGAACACTATTGGCTTGAAAAGTGTTGACCCACATTCAGAGTCAGTTCGTAACCAAGAAAACCGTCTTACTACAGGGCCTTTTGGCAATGACGTACTTGCAGAGGCCAAAGTCTCACCTGAAGCAGTATGAAGGGGTGCTAAAACTAAGTTTCAACACCCTGAGAGAGAATTAAATGAAGTGGGTGGCCTTATATATATTTATTAGCACACTCTTTTACGTCCTAGAAACTGTAACCAGAAACCGTAACCAGAAAACTTACCGAGAAGCCCTAGGTCAACTTACACAAGATAAACTTGCATGCACACAGGTAGTAGATATGCAATCCCTTTAAATATTCTAACAAGATGATATTCAGCCCTTACAACACTAGATCCATGCAATTAGCATTCATGTTCACAGTAAAACACATACGCAACCGATCCAATCACATGTATTATCAATCATAAGCATGAAACAGAAATCATGAGTAGACACTGATCAAAGAAACATATTGAGATGCATTTATTACTCAAAGTTACCCAAAACATATATTTACTCATCATATGTTCTTAGAAGCCTTTTACATTCTAGAGAAACCCTTACAATTCTTCAGATCTACTCGTGCACACAACCAGTGGGGTCTGCACACAGGCGGACTAAGATCTCTGTTCACACAACCAATAAGAGAATTTTATGCATAGAATCTTACACATATTCTCTTCAGGGCTTAACGATTCATCAAATCTTACAAAAAATTCTCTATCGGACTTGATCTAGACTTCTAGTTATACCTTCCGCTCACGCTCATACTATGGTCCTCAAACCGTGGTTTGAGACCCATAGTATACCCATTAGCCCAATTACAATGCATGAATGGGCTTTGACCCATACCAAAGCCCCTTGACTCTTCATAGCACACTACGCAGGACTAAAAAATACAAAAATTACTATGAGTGAGCCCCAAAAATGCAGTCCTAAGGGGTCGTGGTCCAATAATCCCCCAAAACAATCTTGTGAGTTGCCCTAAGTCATAGGGACATTAGGTTCTTCATATTCATATTTAGATCCTCGGTGGCAGTGTTAAAAGGCACAATGCTTTCACTCTAATCAATAGCACTCTGAGCCGTGTCAACCAACTTCAGAGAGGTAAGACCTTCTACTCCAAGGTTGATGCTCTGGTATGTCGAGCCCATGCCTTGAATCATGAAAACCCTTAATGCTCCATTTTCTCTAAGAAAAATATGAAAAAATGCAATTAAATTTCTGAGAGAGATAATAATTAAGCTAAAATTTTGGAAATTAACCCCTTAGAATACACGTAATGATGGTGTTCATCATAATGTAGCAAAGACAATAATGATATTGCTAGTGGGAGATCAATATCATATTGTATTGAATCTCCACATGAAGGAGACTCCATATGATACGTGGAAGGACTTAAAATATCTATATCATAATCATAACAACCATAGGAAGTTGGAAATAAAATACAAGTTAAGGAATAAAAATGTAGAAGGGAGAGAGGATCCAAAAATACTTGAAGAAGTTCACTCAATGTCGAGATGAGCTTGGAAGTGTGGGGATAATTGTTGTCGCAGATGATTTGGTGAGCCTAGATATTTTATGCCTTCCCAAGAGCTGGTATAGCTAATAGGACTCTATGAATGGGAGGGAGAAGCTATCAAATTCGGAGCGACTACGGTCCGATCACACACAAGAAGAAATTTGGTAGAGTAGCAAGTATGGATCCTCATCAAATATTGATGATGATGAGAGTTGGGCCTTTGTTGTAAAGGAAAATAAAGGAGAAGGTAAAGTGTCCCAATCCAAATAGAAGTCTAGCAAGGTAGCCAGGAAGTGATACTTGTCAAAAGAAAAATGTTTCAACTGTCATGAGAATGGAAAATATGCCACAAATTGTCCACAAAATAATACTAGCAAGAAGGCGTATGAGCATAGGTATATGGGCCATATCAGAGTGGAAGTAAACCCATAGCGAGTCCTCTAACAGGGAACTCGAGGAAGTAGGATGCTACTTCAGGAAAAGTACGAGATGCTACGATTTACTGGTAGCTTGTGGGTTAACTCATGTATTTGGTGAACGCACAGCCTAGCATATGCTACGCAGTTAACTAGCTTAGCAAAGCTATGGTTAATCCTACAAAGATATTTTGGAAGGCATGAAAGCATGCGTTGAGATATCTGAAAGGCCCTACAGAGTATGTATTATGGTATAGATGGACAAAGGGAGTGAATCTTCAAGGTTTCACTGATGCAGAATAGGCAGGGATACCCTCGAACAGGAAGAGCACATCAGGAGGCACCTTCAACATAGGATGAACAACAATTTCTTGGCACAATAGGAAAGAGAGATTAATTTCACTCAGTTCAAGGGAGCTAGAGTACATGGCATCCAGTGAGGAAGCATATGACAAAATATGGATGAGGAAGATACTTGTTGGTTTGTTTGGTAGATAGATGGATTTCAAGGTGATAAATTGGGTTAAGGATAGTTGAATCAAACTCTCAGTTAATTTAGTTTTTCATGAAAGGTCAAAGCATATTGATATCTGGTATCACCATCCCACATATTTTGTTTAGAGGTGGATTTTATCATTAGAGTACATTCCGAAAGAGGAGCACGATGCAAATATGTTGACGAATGCACTGGAAAGAAGAAAATTTGAATTACATATAGCCAAGATCGATGTACCACATAATACCTTTATTTTTGAGAGGGTGTGTTGAAATGGCTCCAAGAAACGGAACCAGAATGGGGCTTCTGATTTAATTTTCCTTTAATTAAATTGGAAGAAAAATTGTACTTTCATCTCATGACAACTTGTGTTAGTTAACTAAGTCAGGAAGACTACGTTATGTTAGGAAATCCGAGTTGATAACTAGAGAGGAGAGATCTAGTGTTCTTGCATGATTTTAGGGGGTCCAGTTATAGTTATTTGTGAGTTCTAATTAGGTAACTCAATTAATTTTATTAAAATAAATTTAACTAGTTCTAACTAAGAGAGGAGCTACTGAGACGTCCAATGAATTAAATATGATTTAATTCACAAGTAGTGATCAATGATTTAATTGATAATTCACTATAAATAGTTGTTTCATGTTAGTTCTAAGGAAGGCCGAGTAGAGAATGACGTTAAATGAATGATAACTATTAGTTGTATAGTTATAAAAAGGTACATGTGAGTTATAGATTCATGTGGAAGCCTATGATGCATTGCAAAATCAATTGTTAGGAATTTCCTATTTAATACATAAAAATGTTCCTCCACAAATATGTGAGCAAGGTGGGTTGACTAGAGGTTCAGAATTGGTTAAGTAATTGACTCATTTTTCCTAGATCAGAGTGAGACAGTTTGCAGAGTGCATGAGTTTTGGGGTGAGAGAAAATCATTGTATTCATTTTTTATCTTGACTTTATACAATACACAAATATTGAGGTTTTAGGTAGTGTGCTTTCCCGAGATACATATTGTGTTATACAATTGATTGTATTTTTCTCTTACTTGTTACGTGATTGTGGAATCTTGTTTTTTTTTCTTCAAATGGTATAAGGATTCACTATTTTGTTTTAGTACATTACAATATTAGATTCAATCTCGTTGTTAGATCTTATACATTTTTTAGTACAAATATGAGTTTATTTCTTTAGATTTTATCAGGTGTATTTCAACAAGGAGAAGAAAACATGATTTTGTTTTGGTAGTAGTGGATAAACAAAGTAAGAAAACACATTTTATGCATCTCCACTCGACATTTTGAACAACACATATTGCATGTATTTCCATGAGATATATTTTTCACTTACATGGAAGATCGAAAATAGTTGTGTGACACAAATATGCTAAGTTTACTTGAAACATCTAGAAGATATTATTTGTAAGAATGTATATGAAACTCCACTTTAGTACAAATTACCATCTTCAAACGAGTGGTCAAACAAAAATAATAAATCAAATAGTGAAAGAGGTGTTGAGGATGTATAAGATGGATCATCCCACTAATTGGGAAGATTATTTACACCTACTAGAATTTGCATACAATCATAGTTGTTAGGAATCTACCAAAATAATCACATTTGAATCTATTTAAAGGTGGAAGTGCCACATTCCTTTAAACTGGAACTAAAAAAAAGGCAAGTAGGTTGCAGGACTTGATCTTCATCATGAAATGGAACAAGTGTTAAAGAAAATAATACATAATTTTAGGACTTCCTATTAGTTCCTATCTCTCTTTATTGAAAAAGTATTTTCATGATAGTTCTGATGCGATTGTTTAGAACCTGCTACATGTCGAAGAGAAACAAGAGTTTGAGGTTAAACCACTACAACTATTACATCACAAAGAGAATATGCTCTGCTGGAGAATATAGCCATAGCCTAGGCTAAAGTGTAATAGAAGCATTTCTTCTCAAAGGAGTTCATCTTGGAGATGGGAGGATAAAAAGCTTGAGGCATTTAATATTTAAATTAAGATAAATGTTATAATTGTGTTTACAAATGATGTCCATCCTAGAATGGTGGAGATGTTTTAATATAATGTTAAGCATTTTGACTAAGTCAGATTACATAAAATAAAAACTAAATTAAATTAGTAAAAAACCAACTAAATAAAAGAGTTATGCAATGTAATGTAGATATTTTAAGTTGGTCAAAATAAAATAAAAAAATTAAATAACCCTATAAAAATAAAATAATAATCAACAATAAAAGATGGTATTTAAAAGACATGGTAATCATGTAGAATATAACCTATTGAAAATGTGTAAATTAAAGAATCGTATATCTATCTTAACTCTAGATCTCCAAGCACTAAGGCTTAACAAATCTATTGGGATCCAAAGTCGAGATTTATCTTGGTTGGTTTACTTTTCTCTCTTTTAAATAAGCCATATTCCACAAAAATACTATAGGTTGTATATTATCAATAACAATTATATTTATTCATATTCATTTAACCCCTTAATATCATATTAAAAATTGGAAATTTCAATTGAATAAAAATATTTTTTAGTAACTAATTTTTAATAAGATTTTATTTATAAGCTATAGTTAGTTAGAGATTTTAATAAATAATAATGAATGAAAGATAAATAAATAAATTCAATTTAAATAAAAAATTGTATTAATTGTCTAATAATTATTTTCATAATTTTAAATAAATAAATAAAAATAATACTAAAATTCTGATTAAGATAACTAGTAAAATAATCTAAATTTTATTTTGTCACAAATATTCATCTAATCACTAAAGTTAATAGTAAATCGTGAATAATTTCCTCTTACTTCTGGTACAAACCAGGCCTCATCCAATGAGGATTCCTTGATAATACTATTCATTGGGTAAAAAATAAGAACTTGTTAAGGGATTACTTGAAATTAATTAATAGTAAATTGTAAATAGTTTCCTTTTACCTCTGGTACAAACCAGGCTTGATCCATTGAAGATTCCTTCATAATATTATTCACCCAAAGTAGACAAGGGTAAAAAATAAGAGCTTATTAGGAGAATAATTAAAATTATTGAAAACTATAGACAAATAAAGTAGAGTTTACCGGGAATTGAAGAGCTGCAGGCTGTGATTTAGTTTTCATATTTAGAGGAGGACCCTTGCATGGAAGTTTTTTTTCTTTCTGTCTCTTGTTGGAGAGAATGTTTTGGATCCATTAAAAAACTCTATTCTCTTCCCTTTCTCCGTAGTGCTGGAGTTAAACCACAATATCTGTAACATCTTGAGGATTAGGGATAAGGAGACCTGCTGAGGATAATTCCTTGACAAGCTTTTTATGCTTTTCTATTAGTACTTAGCTAGGTGATGAAGTTGCTTCATTTCCTCTTTTAATATTGGGTCTCCATATATTATAAATTCAGATAAAGGAAATGAAGCAATTTCATTGCCTATCTATAAACCTTCAAGAATTAAGGAAAATTAAATCAGAAGCCCCATTCTGGTTCCATTTCTTGGATCCATTTCAACACACCCTCTCAAAAAGAAAGGTATTATGGGGTACATCGATCTTGGCTATATGTAATTCAAATTTTCTTCTTTCTAGTGCGTTCGTCAAGATATTTTCATCATACTCCGCCTTCGGAATGTACTCTAATGATAAAATCCACCTCCAAACAAAATATGTGGGATGGTGATACTAGATATCAATATGCTTTGACCTTTCATGAAAAACTAAATTAACTGAGAGTTTGATTCAACTATCCTTAACCCAATTTATCACCTTCAAATCCATCTATCTACCAAACAAACCAACAAGTATCTTCCTCATCCAGATTTGGTCGTATGCTTCCTCACTGGATGCCATGTACTCTACCTCCCTTGACCTAAGTGAAATTAATCTCTCTTTCCTATTGTGCCAAGAAATTGTTGTTGATCCTATGTTGAAGGTGCCTCCTGATGTGCTCTTCCTGTTCGAGGGTATCCATACCTAGTCTGCATCAGTGAAGCCTTGAAGATTCACTCCCTTTGTCCATCTATACCATAATACATACTCTGTAGGGCCTTTCAGATATCTCAACACATGCTTTCATTCCTTCCAAAATATCTTTGTAGGATTAACCATAGCTTTGCTAAGCTAGTTAACTACGTAGCATATGCTAGGTTGTGCGTTCACCAAATACATGAGTGTTTTTAAAATATGCACACGGTAGTAGATATGCAGCCCTTACAACACTAGATCCATGCAATAAGAATTCATGTTCATAGTAAAACACATACGCAACCGATCCAATCACATGTATTATAAATCATAAGCATGAAACAGAAATCATGAGTAGACACAGATCAAAGAAACATATTGAGATGCATTTAATACTCAAAGTTACCCAAAACATATATTTACTCATCATATGTTGTTAGAAACCTTTTACAGTCCAGAGAAACCCTTACAATTCTTCAGATCTACTCATGCACACAACCAGTGGGGTCCGCACACAGTCGGACTAAGGTCTCCATGCACACAACCACTAAGAGAATTTTATGCACAGAATCTTACACATATTCTCTTCAGAGTTTAATGATTCATCAAATCTTACAAAAAATGCTCTATCGGACTTGATCTAGACTTCTAGTTATACCTTCCGCTCACGCTCATACTATGGTCCTCAAACCGTGGTTTGAGACCCATAGTTTACCCATTAGCACAATTAAAATGCATGAAGGGGATTTGACCCATCTCAAAGCCCCTTGACTCTTCATAGCACACTATGCAGGACTAAAAAAATACAAAAAATACTATCAGTGAGCCCCAAAAATGCAGTTCTAAGGGGCCGTGCTCCAACAATCCCCCAAAACAATATTGTGAGTTGTCCTAAGTTAGAGAGGCATTAGGTTCTTCATATTCATATTTAGATCCTCGGTGGTGGTGTTAAAGGGCGCAAGGATGCTTTCACTCTGATCAATAGCACTCTGAGCCGTGTCGACCAACTTCAGAGAGGTAAGACCTTCTACTCCAAGGTTGATGCTCTGGTATGTCCAGCTCATGCCTTGAATCATGAAAACCCTTAATGCACCATTTTCTCTAAGAAAAATATCAAAAAATGCAATTAAATTTCCAAGAGAGATAATAATTAAGCTAAAATTTTGGAAGTTAACCCCTTAGAATACACGTAATGATGGTGTTCATCATAATGTAGCAAAGACAATAATGATATTGCTAGTGGGAGATCGATATCATATTGTATTGAGTCTCCACACGAAGGAGACTCCATATGATATGTGGAAGGACTTAATATATCTATATCATAATCATAACAACCATAGGAATTTGGCAATAAAATACAAGTTAAGGAATAAAATTGTAGAAGGGAGACAGGATCCAAAAATACTTGAAGAAGTTCACTCAATGTCGAGATGAGCTTGGAAGTGTGGGGATAATTGTTGTCGTAGATGACTTGGTGAGCCTAGATCTTTTATGCCTTCCCAAGAGTTGGTATAGCTAATAGGACTCTATGAATGGGAGGGAGAAGCTATCAGATTGGGAGCGACTACAATTCGATCACGCATAAGAAGAAATTTGATAGAGCAGCAAATATGGATCATCATCAAAGACTGATGATGATGAGAGTTGGGCCTTTGTTGTAAAGGCAAATAAAGGAGAAGGTAAGGTGTCCCATTCCAAATCAGAGTCTAGCAAGGTAGCCAAGAAGCGATACTTGTCAAAAGAGAAATGTTTCAACTGCCATGAGAATGGAAAATATGCCACAAATTGTCCACAAAATAATACTAGCAAGAAGGCGTATGAGCATAGGGGCCTCACTATGGGAGAAATACCATACCATGTGGGTTCATATTGGGCAATATATATTGAGGAAAAATGGCATCATATATTGGGGGATATATAGAGGGTAAAGGGTTTTTATATTGGAAGGTATAAAAAATTAAGCTCAAAGTTAATGAAAATATATAAAGGGTATAAAAAATGTTAACGAAAAATGGATATCTACAATATAAAGTGGAAATAGGGGTTTTTGAGATTGGGAAGGTGTATCGGGTTTGTATTGGTAGGGGGTTAAATAATTTGATTTTTAGGGGTATTTTCCAATATGTAGTCGAACTAAGGATATTGTATAATATGCCAAGAACGTAGGTGATACGACAAAGGTTTATTGATTGAAGCCCCCATGCGTATGAGGAAACAATAGGTGAAGCACTTGCTTCACAGTTCAATTTAGATTTCACTCTCATTGCATGCATGGTTTCATCAGTGATCGGTTATGTCTGGTACTTGGATACTGCAGCTTCATTACATATGGACTGAAACAAAGAATTATTTAGTAGCTTGGATGAGAAGTATCTCCAAATGCACATCGAGATCGGTGATGACGTGAGGTATAATGTTATTGGTGTGGGTATTGTTACCTTTCATATGGATTTAAGTAATCCACTAACATTAAAAGATGATGTATGCTCTTGGTTTAAAGAAGAATTTGGTTTTTGCTGCTATGTTGGAAGATCATGGCTATGATGTGATATTAAATGAAGGAAAGGCATTCCTTCATCACAAAGCCATGGGATCTGTTAAAAATATTGGGTTTGAATTAAAGAATCTCTACAAACTAGATGTAGAAGACTACGCAACATTCTGCATGAATGCGAAGAAGGTAGAGAGTCGATACATTGGTGAGTTATGGCACAAGGGGTTGGCCCATATACACCATAACACTTTGACGATCATGAAAGATATTTCTAAAGGACTTCTAAAGGGTGCACTTGCATAGAGAGATGCATACAAATGGTGTATATTGGGGAAGTATACCAAAGCCACCTTTCACAATAGGGAAAATTGAGCCAAGGTGATACTTGAGAGAGTTTAATGAGACATGTGTGGACCATTCTCAACAAATTTCAAAACAAAACACAAGTAACATGTGATTTTGGTTGAGGATTTTTCAGAAAATTGTTGGGTTTTCTTCATGCAGAAGAGATATCAGATGTTCTTGATGTCTTATGAGTTCAAATAAATTTTCAAGAAAGATACAGGGAATAGGGTGAAGGCTTTAAGGAGTGACAATGGTGGAGAATGCATTTCTAATGAATTCAATAAATTTTGTGCCTATGAAGGAATTCAAAAATAAGTGATAGCACCTAATAACCCATACCAAAGTGGGGATGTAGAGAGAAATAAAAAAACTGTTGTGGGAGAAGCATGAGCTATGTTTCATGCTCAAGTCCTACCATTTCATTTGTGGTCAGACACATGCAATATAACAATATTTTTGTAGAAGAGAAGTCCTAATTGCATACTTGTTATGAGTAAACTAGAGGAGGACTTTTCATATAAGAGACCGGATGTGTTGTATTTTAATTTTTTTGGTTCATCTGCTTATTTCTATGTAACCAAAGATGCATTGAAGAAGCTAGAGCCAAAGAAAAATTTGGGGATATTTTTGGGGTACACTAATACACTTCAAAACTATCAAAGGTACTTTTGAGCACATAGGATGACAATTGTCAGAAGATATGTGAAATTTGATGAAGACAAAGCCATTTGATTAGCCCTTGAGAGGGATCTCAAGTTGCATGCAGTTAAAGAGCTCTTCTCTCTAAAGAATGAACTTGAGGATGTGAAGTAGCCACAATAAGAGGAAGAAGGAGTGGTAGAAACCACTCATGCAGAGACATGCACTAGAGATGGAAGGAAGCACATGAGAGAGGGTGACATATTATTTGTGGTTGCCATAGATAATGTGGTAGCACCCACATCACAACATAGGCAGAGAAGGTCCCAAGAGAATTATATTGGATAGATGGCTCTTATGAGTGAAGGTATTGAGATATAAATATGTCTTCAAGGAAGAAGTACAACAATGAGTTTGGGTTGATGCCATGGTTGAGGAGTATGACTCTACTATAAAAAACAAAAGGGAGAAGGTAGTAATACTAAAACACAATAATTTAAAACTGTAGCGAGGAAAAAATAATCTAAAGACACCATAACAATGTATAGAATAGCTGAGCCATTTTATTATAAGGAGGTAGAATTCCAAAGAGATGGCCTAGAATGACCCTAAAGTCCTCCCACAAGAGGGGTTTCGTAGCTGCTGACTGCTAGAGGAAAATGCTGCGTTATCCCTAGTGGAAATGCTAGGGTAGGAACTAATGGAAAATGAGATAATATAGATTCGGCAGTTTCAAAGCTCTGATGGTTCTCAAAATTGAGATTCGGGCTCTATGATGGATACCCAAGATAACCAAGAAAGGGATTTCTAGATCTATGAATCTAGGAAAATTACCCTCTTAGGGCTTCACTATACAATTGTTGGGTATGCATATCTACTGCATCATCTGATCAAAGATGGCTTCAATAAGATGCACAATCAGATCTATGCAAGAATTGATCTGTTCACTAGATCCTCAAGCTAGCAACTCAATTTCTAGCTCCTCTATCCTTCTCAACTCATTGCAGCAACTGCTAAATAACTGCTACCAAAATATGCACTATCAGGGATGGAGGATCTATAGCCTGATGCTGGATGCTGCAATGTAGCTTAAGAATGATGGGAATAGTATGCTTAAGGTGAAGGAATGGTCTGCCACAACATTTCCAGTTGACATAATGGAAACTTCCCTCCTTCAATTGATCTACAAGACTCGACTGTGCAATCCCTTGGGGAATTGCTGCTACATAGGGGTGTGTAATTCTGGCATGAATGTTGGATATGAATATACAACTCCTGTAATGCTAAACATGAAGAATAAGGTGAAAGGATGAATCCTCCATCGGTTTCCTAGCTGAAATACTAGAAACAACCACCACCTCTCAAACCCTTGAGCAATAATTGTGTTATTCCTGTGAACGAAAGTGCATATGAGTGTGGCTGAATGTGGCACAAATTCTTGATGATGAATGGATCTCGATAGAAACCTTCCCAAATTAGGCACTCAAAGTCCCCCATGGGTAACGGTGGGATTCCCGCTCGGAAACACCCATGTGCTAAACTTCACTGTAGAATTAGCTAAACAACATAAGCATGCATATAAATGTAACATGAAAAATCTAGATCAAAACAGATCAAAAATATAATAACAAAATTCCTCCCTTCTATTTTTTCTTCATGTTCATTATATAGATTTTGAACCTTCCATAACCCTGGTCCACCTCATAACTGCGATGTACATGTGGCCACTAGCCTCCACGAAGACTGTGTTGTCTCTCCATGATCTCCATCATGTCTGCATTTAATTCCCACTCTCTCCATCATGTTTCCATTATATGCACCACTTACTCCATTATCTCATCATAAGTTGTTTATGATCTTTCTTTTAATGCACCATGATCTCAGTGACCTCCTCCAAGATCCTCATGATTTTACATTAATGATCCATGATCTCCACCCTTCCTTAATTTAAGAAGCTCCTCCACTACTCCATAATGTAGATATAGATCTAAATTATCCACATTCACACATAAAAAGTGGATTTTATTCATCGATGGGGTTTATGAGTCCCTCCACCCTCTTATTTACCTAATTAAGTAAGAAAATTAAGAACTATAATATTCCAATTAACTTGTGGAAAATTGAGAATCTTACAATCCTCCCCACCAAAATGTTGCTTGTCCTCAAGCAATGGAAAAAGTGGATGCTACAACAAACATCATCCCTCCAAATGGCATCCTAATATGGAAGGCCTCCCCATCTGCCACAATCTGTAATGCATGTCCAACTCCATAGCTACCTTTGTAGAATGTCTAGAATGGCCTCCAACTTAAAATTTAGATGCCTCCCCTCATCAATGAATCTCCATGTGGCAACCATATGATGATGAAAGATATCGTCTGTACATGAGATAGATGAAATGAAGTGGTTTCTTCCCAAAGTGGAAAGTCCCAACTCATGAATTATGCCTCCAACCCATGTTACATAGGGTAGATTAAATCTTCAGTGCTCTCATCATTATCCCTATTGGCCATGTGGGATCCAAGCATGAAATCAACATAGTGAAAAATAAGAAGTAGAGACATATGGATGAACATGTACAATGTCAAACCATATTATCCCAATAACAACAACTGCAACAGCGAGTTTTGCTGCCATGCTAGATCATCATGAAACCAAGTAAGAGAGCCATTCTCTCTCAATAGAAGCCACCACAACAATGCCTCTTGCTTCCATGCCATATGAGCATCAATATAAGTATGAGAGCCATAATCTCTCAAAAGAAGCCACCACAACAATGCTTCTTTTTGCCACACCACATTATCATTGTACCAAATGTAGTGGTGATATTTTGTCAAGAGAAGCCACCTCAAAAATGCCACTTGCTGCCACATCACATCATGATTATACCAAGAACAATGACCATAATCCCCCAACAGAAGACAATGCAGTAAGTCCTCCTATTTCCATCCTCCATCAATGTAATGCAATTTATGGGGAGAAATCAGCCCATACTCTCCCAAGAGTAACCTAAGAAACATGGATTCTTTCTTCCATATTACATCATCATGATGCAAGTCATGGAGCAACAACATACTAATGGACATGCAGAATGTCTCATCAGAACAATACAAATAAGCTCCTTGATGCCACATCATATGAGAGTTATTCTTGTCCCAAACCCAAGTACATACATGAACATAATATATATCCCCAACAGAAGTACATGTAAAGACATGAGACATATCCCAAACAAAAGAAAATATATGGACATAAGATGTATCATGAGATGTCCAAACTCTCTCATCAATAACCAGCGCAACCATGCCTCCTGCTACTGCATGTCATCAGTGATATACATGGCATGGATCCTGCAAATGTGAGATGTTGGGTAGTATCCATACTCACCCAAAAGAAACCATCACATCCATGCTTCTTGTTTCCCAGTATCATACACCTGCAAGTAGGTTGTCAACCCCTTTCTCATCCTCCTCATCCATCCATCCCATTGTGGATGCTGAACCATGTCATGATCAAGATTGGTATCCCTCCAAGGTACAACACCAATCTCCTCCATCTGAATATCTTTTCACTCCATGAAATTTTGAAGTGCACCTCCTTTGAGGTCTCTCAATGAGATCCTCTCATCATTGGCCAAATAGAACACATACAGCTCCATACATGTTTTAGGTAGAAATTCCTCTTTTAGGTGTGACATTCTCATCAAATAAACTTCATCTTGATAATGGGGAATGCTTTGCATCGTAAGATTTCTACCCTCTATCATTTCCCCCCCCAGTGCTTCATGAGTGAAGCTACCTTTGGAATTCTCCAAGGATAATGGGGCCCTCTTCTCATCACTACTACTAAGTGATGTTATTATAGATCTGCATGGTGATACATGTGTTCTCTCATGGCCACATACAATTCTAAACTCACAGTTTGTCATTGTACTGAATAGGACTATTCCCCTCCCATATTCTAGAACTCCACACTTCAACACAAAGTGTTGGGTGTATCTCAACCATGAAAAACTGGGATAGGAATACAGCTTCTCCGTGATCAAGTCAAGGGTCCTCTATGGAGTGAAAATTTTTTGCTTCAAATTAGCAAGGTGCTCTAAACCTTGGTTATGCATTTTCCCTCATGGAATGGTCTCACAAATCTCAATATGAGGCACTGAAATAATATGAGTCAAAAGTATATGCAAACCTTGTATAGGCTGAATCTCGGGAACATCTCTTATATCTACAAGAGTTCCTTCCACCAGTGCAATGGTCTCTCAGAATACTGGTACTAATGATTGCTAAACTTCTATTGTACCAGTGCTCCTATCTGCCTCCTCCTCACGCATTTCATGAATCATGCATGGGGCTCTAAATTTCAAGAGCTTCAGACCATATTGTAAAGATGAAAGTGATCCTCCTCCTGATGAATATAAATATGCAACTTATGGTGGTGGTAGAGGCTCCTCGTCTTGAGTGATAATGAGGACATCTTCCTTGGGCTATTCATGTACTATCTCCTCATTGATGGGAGATGTCATTATGTGAGATATATCCGATTTCTTTCTACCAAACCTCTTCTTTAGTCTTCGAATGAAATCTGCATAAGAAGACACTTTCATGTGACATGACGAGTGACTGAATCACCAATCCCTTGATTCACCTTCAAGGTGTAGCACTATAATCTCCACAACCTCTCCTTCTTGTATAGGATATTGTAAAAATAATGTAGCCAAATATTCCCTCCAAACCTTCAATGTTATTGTGGGAGATCCATCAAACGTAGGTAAGAAGAATCTATCCCTCTTTCTTCTATTTCTCCTGTGAGATCTCCTATCCTCTTTGAGTTGCAAAAATTGTTGGAGAGTTAGATTCTCCTTGAGAGCTCTAGGTTGTGATTTGTACTCAAAAAGATATTTAGTTAGGGTCTCATACCCAAAGTCTCCTTCATATTCATACCATTTACCTTCCTTTTCCAAGAAAGGGGATCTAGTAGAATTTTTTGGAGATCTATGCATTCTCGAGCTTTTATGTTGCTGATAGGAAGTGCTTGTACCTTCCTCTTCATGAAATCTTTTGGGAACCTCCTTTTCCCTTTCTCTCTTCATTTCTTTTACCTCCTTGGAGAGATATTGCATAAATCTATAGAAAAGAGTGGCAAAAATCAAATCCTCTGTCATTATAGATCTCTACTATATGTTTCTTCTTTTGATGTTAATGATGAATTTCCCACAGGTTGACCCAAAGATCATGCTCTGATACCACTATAATATCTGAAAAGAGATAACGTAGTAAGACTAAAACATAATAATTGAAAACTGTAGCAAGGAAAATATAATCTAAAGACACCATAACAATGTATAGAATAGTTGAGCCATTTTATTATACAGGAGGTGCAATGCAAGTACAACAGTGCTCAAAATATGAGACACTCAGGCCAAAAAGATGGCCTAGAATGCCCCTGAGGTCCTCCCATAAGAGGGACTACATAACTACTATTTTTTAGAGGAAAATACTTCGATGTCACTGTTGGAAATTTTGGGGACACAACTACTGTAGAATATGGAAATGTAGATCTTGTAGTTGTGGAGCTCTGATGGTGCTGAAAATTGAGATTCGAGCTCTAACATGGATACCTAAGATAACCCAGAAATGGATTTCCAGATCTATGAATCTAGGAAAACTACCCTCTTAGGCTTCAGTATACAACTGCTGGGTATGCAGATCTTCTACATAAGCTAATCAAATATTGTTGCAATACGATGTATAATCAGATCTATGTAAGAAGGGTTGATCCCTTAACTAGATCCTCAAGCTAGCAGTTCAAGATCTAGCTCCTCTATCCTTCCCATCTGATTGCAGCTGCTACTAAACAACTACCACCAAAAACATCACTGTCAAGAATGGAGGGTCTATAGACTAATGCTAGATGTTGCATTGTAGCTCACGAATGATGGAAATAGTATGCCCAAGGTGAAGGAGTGGTCTCTCATAGGATTTCCATATGAAATACGGAAAACAACCACCACCTCTCAAACCCTTGAGCAAGAATTGCGTTATTTTTGTGACTAAAAGTGCATATGAGTGTGGATTAATGTGGAACCAATTCCTGATGATGAATGGAGCTCAATAAAAACCTTCCCACAGTAGGCACTCAAAGCCCCCCATGGGTAAGGGTGGGATTTCCGCTCGAAAACACCTGTTTGCTAAACAACATTGTAAACTTAGAGAAACAGCATAAGTGTGCATAGAAATGTCACATGACAAATATATATTTAAAAAAATCAAAAATAAAATAATACAAAGCCTACCTTCTATTTTTCCTTCATCTTCATTATATATATTTTGAGACTTCCATAGCCCTTTCCTACCTCATAACTGCGATGTACATGTGGCCACTATTCTCCATGAAGAATGTGTTGTCTCTCCATAATATCCATCATGTTTGCATTTAATTCCCACTCTCTCCATCATGTGTGCATTAGATGCACCACTTCCTCCTCTATCTCATCATAAGTGCTTTATGATCTTACTTTTAATACACCATGACATCAGTTGACCTCCTCCAAGATCCTCATGATTCTACATCAATGATCCATGATCTCGACTCTTGCTTCATTTAAGAAGCTGCTCCACTACTCCATAAAATATATATATATCTATATTATCCAAATTCATAAATCGAAAGTGGATTTTATTCATCCATGGGGTTTATGGGTCCATCCACCCTCGTATTTACTTAATTAATTAAGAAAATTGAGAACTGTAATATTCCAATTAACTTGTGGAAAGTTGGGAATACTACAGAAGGTCCCTAGAGAAGTAAATTGGATATATGTCTCCTATGAGTGAAGTTATTGAGATAGAACCCTCATCTTCGAGGAAGAAGTGAAACAACAAGTTTGGGTTGATGCCATGGTTGAGAAGTATGACTTTACTATTAGAAACAGTGCATTTAATGTTGTCCTAATGCCAGTGGGGAAGTCAGTTGTAGGATGAAGGTGGGTCTACAAGGTGAAGCACACAACATATGGGAATGTGGAGAAATAGAAATATATATGTGTGGCTAGAGGGTTATCTTAGGTCGAGGGTATTGAATATGATGAGACTTTTGCACCAGCCACAAGGTACTCATCTACTAGTTCCATCCTTGTACTCTTAGCATAGATGGGATGATAGATACATCACATCGATGTAAATACAACCTTTCTCAATGGAGTTATTGAGGAAGAGGTGTACATTAAGAATTTGGAAGGTTTCGAATCCTTAGATATGGAGTCGCATGTGTGAATACTCAAGAGAGCAATGTATGGGTTAAAGCAAGCACCTCGCGTTTGCTACACTAGGATTGACACTTATTTCACTGGGTTAGGTTTCACTAGAAGTGAAGCAGATGCAAAGCTATATCAAATTGTGGTTGATTGTAATATTTTAATTATTTTAATTTATGTCAGTGGTATGCTACTGGCAGGTGATGATAATCTCATAAATTATCGCAAAGAAGATTTTGCAAGAGAATTTGAGATGAAGGACATGGGGATCTTTCACTATTTCCTTGGATTGGAAATATGGCAAAGAGATAAGGAGACATTTGTATTTGAGGGAAATGATGCCATGGATATTATAAGGAGGTTCCACATGGAGGGAAGTAAATCCATAGAGACTCCTCTAACAGGAAACTGGAGGAAGGAGGATGATACTTCAGGAAAAGTAGAGCATGCTACGATTTACTGATAGCTTGTGGGTTAACTCATGTATTTGGTGAACACAAAACCCAACATGTGCTACGTAGTTAACTAGCTAATAAAATCTATGGTTAATCCTACAAATATCGTTTGGAAGACATGAAAGCATGTGTTGAGATATCTCAAAGCCACTACAAAGTATGTATTATGGTACAAATGGACAAAGGGAGTGAATCTTCAAGGCTTCACTGATGCAGACTAGTCATGGAGCCCATCCAACCGGAAGAGCACATCAAGAGGCACCTTTAGCATAGGATGAACAAAAATTTCTTGGCACAATATGAAATAGAGATTAGTTGCACTCAGTTCAGCAGAGGTAGAGTACATGGCAGCTAATGAGAAATCATACGACATAATCTAGATGAGGAAGATACTTGTTGGTTTTTTTGTTCAATAGATGGATTTGAATGTCATAATTATTTTTAACGAGAGTTGAATCAAACTCTCAGTTAACCTAGTTTTTCATGAAAGGTGCAAGCATATTGATATCTGGTATCACCATCTCACAAATTGTGTTTGGAGGTGGATTATGTAATTGGGTGTTGGAAAGAAGAAAATTTGAATTCCATAGAGCTAATATCGAGGTAGCAGATAATACCTTTCTTCTTCAGATGGTGTGTTAAATGGCACTAAGAAATGGCAACAAAAGGGGGCCTCTAATTTCATTTTCCCTTAATTAAATTTGAAGAGAAATTGTAGTTTCATATCATGATAACTTATGTTAGTTAACTAAGTCAGGAATACTGAGTTATGTTAGGAAATTCGAGCTGAGGACTAGAGAGGAGGGATGTAGAGTTCATGCATGATGTTAGGGGTTCTAATTATAGTTATTTGTGAGTTCTAATTATGTAATTCAATTAATTGAGTTAAAATCAGTTTAACTAGTTCTAACTCAAAGATGAGCTAGTGAGAGGTCCAATGAATTAAATATGATTTAATTCACAAGTAGTGACCAAGGTACAGAAAAATGTTCCTCCACGAATGTGTGAGAAAGGTGGGTTGACCACAAGTTGAGATATCATTCAGTGATTGACTCATTTTTCCTAGATCAGAATGAGACAGTTGGTAGAGTGTATGAGTCTCGCGGAGAGAGAAAATCATTGTATTCGTTCATGATCTTGACTTTATACAATACAAAAATATCGAGATTTTAGGTAGTGTGCTTTCCCGAGATACAACTTGTGCTATATGATTGATTGTCTCTTTCTCTTACTTACTTTGTGATTGTTGAATCTTGTTTTATTTTTACAAATGGTAGAAGGATTAAATATTTTGTTTTATTACATTACAAGTTTATATTGAATCTTGTTGTTAGATCTTATACATTTTGTAGTAGAAATGGGAATTTATTTCTTTAGATTTTATCATGCGTATTTCAAGAACGAGAAGAAAACATGATTATGTTATGGTGGTGGTGGATAAACTAAGTAAGGAAACACATATTTCATGTTTTTTCACTTACATGGAAGATTGAAAATAGTTATGTGAGGCAAAAAATATAACTTTACTTCAACTTCTAGAAGACATTATTTGTAAGAATGTATATGAAACTCAACATTAGTACAACTTACCATCTTCAAACAGATGGTGAAACAAAAATAATAAATCAAATAGTGAAATACATGTTTAGGATGTATATTATGGATAGTCACATTAAGTGGGAAGATTATTTACACCTACTAGAATTTGCATACAATCATAGCTATTAGGAATCTATCAAAATGATCCCATTTGAAGCTATTTAAAGATGGAAGTGCTACATTCCTTTAAAATGGAACTAGACAAAAGGTAGGTTGGTTATACGACATGATATTCTTAAGTAAATGGAACAAGTGTTAAAGAAAATAAGACATAATTTAAAGACTTCCTAATACTTCCTATGTCTCTTTATTGAAAAACTATTTTCATGATAGTTCTGATGCGATTGATTAGAATGTGCTCCATGTGGAACCGAAACAAGAGTTTGAGGTTAAAACCATACAAGTATTACATCATAGAGAAACTATGCTCTGCTTGAGAATCTAACCATTGCCTAGGCTAAAGTGCAATGGAAGCATTTCTCCTCAAAGGAGGTCACCTTGGAGATGGGAGGATAAAAAGTGTGAGGCATTTAATATTAAAATTAAGATAAATGCTATAATTGTGTTGACAAATGCTCTCCATCCTAGGATGGTGGAAACGTTGTAATATAATGTTAAGCATTTTGAATAAGTCAAATTACATTAGAAAAAAAAAGTAAATTACTAAAAAAACCAACTAAATAAAAGAGTGATGCAATGCAATGTAAACATTTTAACTAGGTCAAAATAAATAAAAAAATTAAATAACCCTATAAAAATAAAATAATAATCAACAATAAAAGATGGTATTTAGAAATCATGGTAATCATGTAGAATATAACCTATTGAAAGTGTGTAAATTAAACAATCCTACATCCATCTTAACTGTAGATCTCCAAGCAATAAGGCTTATCAAATCTATTGGGATCCAAAGTCAAGATTTATCTAGGTTGGTTTACTTTTCTCTCTTTTAAATACTATAGGTTGTGAATACCATAGGTTGTAGTTATGTTTATTATTATTATTTTTTATTTTTATATTGACGAAATTCAAATGCTTACATTACATCACATTACTCTTTTTAATAATTTTTTATTTTTATTTTTAAATTTAATATCCCTTAGTGAAAAAATTACTAGAAAGGAAACACCATTATTAATAATATAATATATTATCAATAATAGTTCTACTTATTCATATTCATTTTACCCCTAGATATCATATTAAAAAATGGAAATTTCATTTCAATAAAAATAACACTCGAAACATATATTAGATAAAGTGGAAGATTTTATGTTGGTACTCAATATAAACCAGTTGTTTCTTCTTTTGATGTTAATGATGAAGTTCCCATAGGCTGACCCAAAGATCATGCTCTGATACCACTGTAATATCCGAAAAGGGAGAATGCAGTAAGACTAAAACACAATAATTGAAAACTGCAGCAAGGAACATATAATCTAAAGACACCATAACAATGTATAGAATAGCTAAGCCATTTTATTATACAGGAGGTGCAATGAAAGTAAAACAATGATCAAAATATGGTACACTCAGGCCAAAGAGATCACCTAGAATGCCCCTGAGGTCCTCCCAGAAGAGAAACTACGTAACTATTGATTGTTAGAGGAAAATACTTCGATGTCCATTTTGGAAATGTCAGGGTAGCAACTGTTGTAAAATATGAAAATGTATATCTTGTAGTTTAGGAGCTCCGATGGAGCTTAAAATTGAGATTCGAGTTCTAACATGGATACCCAAGATAACCCAGAAAGGGATTTCCTGATCTATGAATCTAGGAAAATTACCCTCTTAGGCTTCCGTATATAACTGTTGGGTATGTAGATCTACTGCATAAGATAATCAAATATTGTTACAATAATATTTACAATCAGATCTATGCAATAAGGGTTGATCCCTTCACTAGATCCTCAAGCTAGCAGCTCAAGATCTAGCTCCTCTATCCATCTCATCTGATTGCAGCTACTGCGAAACAATTGCTACCAAAAACATCATTGTCAAGAATGGAGGCTCTATAGCCTAATGTTGGATGCTGCATTGTAGCACATGAATGATGGAAATAGTATTCCAAAGGTGAAGGAATGGTCCCTCATAGTATTTCTAGATGAAATACTGGAAACAACCACCACCTCTCAAACCCTTGAGGAGGAATTGCATTATTTTTGTGACTGGAAGTGCATATGAGTGTGGATGAATGTGGAACCAATGCCTGATCATGAATGGAGCTCAATAGAAACCTTCCCATAGTAGGCACTTGAAGTCCCCTATGGGTAAGGGTGGGATTTCCGCTCGCAAACACCCGTGTGCTAAACAACACTGCAGACTTAGTTAAACAACATAAGCATGCATAGAAATGTCACATGAAAAATATAGATTTAAACAGATCAAAAATATAATAATACAAAGCCTACGTTCTATTGTGCCTTCATCTTCATTATATTGATTGTACATCTTCATTATATTGACTGTGAGCCTTCCATAGCCCTTTCCCACCTCATGACTGCGATGTGCATGTGGCCACTAGCCTCCATGAAGAATGTGTTGTCTCTCCATGATATCCATCCTATCTGCATTTAATTCCCACTCTCTCCATCATGTGTGCATTAGATGCACCACTTCCTCCTCTATCTCATCATAAGTTCTTTATGATCTTACTTTTAATCCACCATGATCTCAGTTTACCTCCTCCAAGATCCTCATGATTCTACATTAATTATCCATGATCTCCACCCTTGTTTCATTTAATAAGCTACTCCACTACTCCATAACGTAGATATAGATCTATATTATCCACATTCATACATAGAAAGTGGATTTTATTCATCCATGGGGTTTATGGGTCCATCCACCCTCTTATTTACTTAATTAATTAAGAAAATTGAGAACTCCAATATTCCAATTAACTTGTGGAATGTTGGGAATATTACGGAAGGTCTCCAAAGAAGTAAATTGGATAGATGTCTCTTATCAGTGAAGGTATTGAGATAGAACCATCATCTTCAAGGAATAAGTGAAACAACAAGTTTGGGTTGATGCCATGGTTAAGAAGTATGACTCTACTATTAGAAACAGTGGATTGGATGTTGTCCTAATGCTAGTGTGGAAGTGAGTTGTAGGATGAAAGTGGGTCTACAAGGTGAAGCACACAACAGATGGGAATGTCGAGAAACAAAAGGATATATTTGTGGCTAGAGGTTTATCTTAGGTGGACGAGATTGAATATGATGAGACTTTTGCACCAGCCACAAGGTACTCATCTATTAGGTCCATCCTTGTACTCTTAGCACAGATGGGATGATAGATACATCACATCGATGTAAATACAACCTTTCTCAATGGAGTTATTGAGGAAGAGGTGTACATTAAGAATTTGGAAGGTTTTGAGTCCTTAGATAGGGATTTGCATGTGTGAATACTCAAGAGATCAATGTATGGGCTAAAGCAAGCACCTCGAGTTTGCTACACTAGGATTGACACTTATTTCACTGGGTTGGGTTTCACTAAAAGTGAAGCATATGCAAAGCTATATCAAATTGTGGTTGATTTTAATATTTGGATTATTTTAATTTATGTCAATGGTATGCTACTGGCAGGTGATGATGATATCATAAATTATCGCAAAGAAGATCTTGCAAGAGAATTTGAGATGAAGGACATGGGGACCTTTCACTATTTCCTTGGATCTGAAATATGGCAAAGAGATAAGGAGATATTTGTATCTAAGGGCAAGTATGCAATGGATATTATGAGGAGGTTCCACATGGAGGGAAGTAAATCCATAGAGACTCCTCTAATAGGAAACTGGAGGAAGGAGGATGCTACTTCAGGAAAAGTTGAGGATGTTATGATTTGGTGAACACAAAACTTGACATATGCTATGTAGTTAACTAGTTGAGAAAAGCTATCGTTAATCCTATAAAGATCGTTTGGAAGGCATGAAAGCACATGTTGAGATATCTCAAGGCCACTACAAAGTATGTATTACGGTACAGATGGAAAAATGGAGTGAATCTTCAAGGCTTCACTGATGCAGACTAGCCATGGAGCCCATCCAACAGGAAGAACACATGAAGAGGCACCTTTAGCATAGGATCAACAAAAATTTCTTGCACAATAGGAAATAGAGATTAGTTGCACTCAGTTCAGCAGAGGTAGAGTACATGGTGGCTAGTGAGGAATCATATGACAGAATCTGGATGAGGAAGATACTTGTTGGTTTGTTTGTCTGATAGATGGATTTGAAGGTTATAATTTTTTTTTACGAGAGTTGAATCAAACTCTCAGTTAATCTAGTTGTTCATGAAAGGTCCAAGCATATTGATATCCACAATCACCATCTCACATATTGTTTTTAGAGGTGGATTATGTCATTAGGTGTTGGAAAGAAGAAAATTTGAATTCCATAGAGCTAAGATCGAGGTAGCAGATAATCCCTTTCTTCTTGAGAGGTTGTGTTAAATGGCACTAGGAAATATCACGAGAAGGGGGGCTTTGATTTCATTTTCCCTTAATTAAATTGGAAGAGATATTGTACTTTCATATCATGACAACTTATGTTAGTTAACTAAGTTAGGAATACTGAGTTATGTTAGGAAATTCGAGTTGAGGACTAGAGAGGAGGGATGTAGAGTTCTTGCATGATTTTAGGGGGTCCAATTATAGTTATTTGTGAGATCTAATTAGTTAACTCAATTAATTGAGTTAAAATCAGTTTAACTAGTTCTAACTCAAAGATGAGCTAGTGAGATGTCTAATGAATTAAATATGATTTAATTCACAAGTAGTGATCAAGGTATGGAAAAATGTTCCTCCACAGAGGTGTGAGCAGGGTGGGTTGACCACAGGTTGAGATATGGTTCAGTAATTGACTCATTTTTCCTAGATTAGACTGAGACAATCAGTAGAGTGTATGAGTCTCGCGAAGAGAGAAAATCATTGTATTCGTTCATGATCTTGACTTTATACAATACACAAATATCAAGGTTTTAGGTAGTGTGCTTTCTCGAGATACAGCTTGTGCTATACGATTGATTGTCTCTTTCTCTTACTTGCTATGTGATTGTGGAATCTTGTTTGATTTTTTCAAATGGTAGAAGGATTAAATTTTATTTTTTAGTACATTACAAGATTATATTGAATCTTTTCATTAGATCTTATACATTTTGTAGTAGAAATAGGAATTTATTTCTTTAGATTTTATCATGCGTATTTCAAGAACGAGAAGAAAACATGATTAGGTTATGGAAATAGTGGATAAACTAAGTAAGGAAATACATTTTACGCATGTCCACTCGACATTTTGAACAACACATATTGCATGTATTTTCATGAAATACATTTTTCACTTACATGGAAGATTGAAAATAGTTATGTGAGACAAATATTATAAGTTTACTTCAACTTCTAGAAGACATTATTTGTAAGAATTTATATGAAACTCAACTTTACTACAACTTACCATCTTCAAACAGATGGTGAAACAAAAATAATAAATCAAATAGTGAAATATGTGTTTAGGATGTCTATTATGGATCATCACACTAAGTGGGAAGATTATTTACACCTACTAGAATTTGCATAAAATCATAGCTATTAGCAATCTATCAAAATGATCCCATTTGAAGCTATTTAAAGGTGGAAGTGCCACATTCCTTTAAAATGGAAATATACAAAAAGTAAGTTGGTTATAGGACATGATCTTCTTCGGGAAATGGAACAAGTGTTAAAGAAAATAAGACATAATTTAAAGACTTCCTAATACTTCCTATGTCTCTTTACTGAAAAAGTATTTTCATGATAGTTCTGATGTGATTGATTAGAATGTGCTAAATTTGGAACCAAAATGAGAGTTTTAGGTTAAAACCCTACAAGTATTACATCACAGAGAAACTATGCTCTGCTCAAGAATCTAGCCATTTCCTAGGCTAAAGTGCAATGGAAGAATTTCTCCTCAGAAGAGGTCACCTTGGAGATGGGAGGATAAAAAGTGTGAGGCATTTAATATTAAAATTAAGATAAATGTTATAATTGTGTTCACAAATGCTCTCCATACTAGGATGGTGTAAACATTGTAATATAATGTTAAGCATTTTGACTAAGTCAAATTACATAGAAATAAAAACTAAATTAAATTACTAAAAAACCAACTAAATAAAAGAGTAATGCAATGTAATGTAAAAAATTTAACTAGGTCAAAATAAAATAAAAAAATTAAATAACCCTATAAAAATAAAATAATAATCAACAATAAAAGATGATATTTAGAAATCATGGTAATCATGTAGAATATAACCTATTGAAAATGTGTAAACTAAACAATCCTACATCCATCTTAAGTGCAGATCTCCAAGCAATAAGGCTTATCAAATCTATTGGGATCCAAAGTGAAGATTTATCCAGGTTGGCTTACTTTTCTCTCTTTTAAATACTATAGGTTGTGAATACCATAGGTCGTAGTTATGTTTATTATTATTACTTTTTATTTTTATTTTTAAATTTAATATCCCTTAGTGAAAATATTACTGGAAAGGAGACACCATTATTAATAATATAATATATTATCAATAATATTTATACTTATTCATATTCATTTTACCCCTAAATATCATATTAAAAAATGGAATTTTCATTTCAATAAAAATAACACTAGAAACATATACTAGAAAAAGTGGAAGATTTTGTGCTAGTACTCAATATAGACCAGTTGTTTTTTCTATTGAAAATAAAAAATAAAAATAAAATGTTATTATTTAACAACATTTTATTTATAATCTATAGTTATTTAGACATTTTAATAAATAATAATATATAAAAAATAAATAAAGAAATTCAATTTAAACAGAAAATTGTATTAACTGTTTAATAATTATTTTCATAATTATAATTAAATAAAAAAACAATACTAAAATTCTCATTAAGATAACTAGTAAAATAATAGAAATTTACAAATTAAAATCACAAATTTTATTTTGACACAAATATTCATCTAATCACTAAAATTGTGAATCATTTTCTTTCACTTCTGGTACAAACTAGGCCTGATCCAATGAGGATTCCTTGATAATAATATTCACCGAAAGTAGACAAGGGTAGAAAATAAGAACTTATTAGGAGATTAGTTAAAATTTATTTATAGAAATTTGTGAATAATTTCCTTTTACCTCTCGTACAAACTAGGCCTGATTCAATGAGGAATTCTTGATAATACTATTGACTAAAAGTAAACTAGGGGAAAATATAAAAACTTACTAGGAGAATAGTTAAAATTATTGAGAAACATAGACAAATAAAGTAGACTTGACCATGGATTGAAGAGGTGCAGGCTAGCCCGAGAGAGAGCTTAGAAATATCTGTGATTTCCTTCTCATATTTAGAGGAGGACCCTTGCATGGAAGTTTTTTTTCTTTCGGTCTCTTGCCGGAGTGAGCCTCTTGGATCCACTAGAAAACACTATTCTCTTCGCCTTCTTAGTAGAGTTTGAGTAAACCCACAATATCTGTAACATCTATTACGAGACATGCTGAGAATAATTATTTCAGAAGCTAAGTTGCTTCATTTCCTCTCTTAATACTCAATCTCCACATATTAAAAATTGAGAGGAAGAAAATGAAGCAACTTCATCGCCTAGCTAGAAACCAACCAAAAAAAATAAGAAACTTCTCGAAGAATTATTAGCAGTAGGTCTCCTTAACCCTACTCTAGAATATGTCATAGATATTGTGGGTTTACTCAAACTGTACAGAGATGTGGAAGAAATAAGTTTTTTTTACTGGTTTCAAAACACTCACTCTAGCTAGACAGTGAACACTCATTCATGATTATGAAACGATTCACAATTTACCATTCATTTTAGTGATTAGATGAATATTTGTGTATATCCATTATAGTAATAGAGGGGTGCACTGATTAGTGTCGTAATCATAGAACATTTCGATGATAACTGTTAGTGTTCCATGATTTGGCAAATTTCACACCAGTCTTTGGAGTCCTAGGACGTAGCCTTCCTAGACTTAGAGAGGGCTCTATCTATTGTGCAAAGGATGTGAACTTGTTCTCTTCGGATGATTAATTCTAGGCTAGTTGTTAAGTGCAATTTGTTTGTTTGTTTTGGGTTGGGGTAAGATGATTGAGTAGGATAGGTGGAATGAGAGAATATCAAATCAATAGGGCTATGGGGTCAGATGAAGTCTAAGGTGTCTATATGATGAAGTAGAGTGTATTGCAGGGCCGATTTAGCAAGGTTAATAGATCCTTTAGGTGATGTATGAGGTGAACATTAAGTTTTGTGAAAATACTAAGAGGTCTTATATATATAATTTTAAGCAATAACTCATGAGGTAGGGCAAACCATTAATCTCTATGAACAATACTAAAACTGATAAACATACAAGATGAATAAAACAATGGTACATAGAAGCATTATAACTCCTAACTTTAGAAATCCACCTTGAATTTTTTGAGAAAACACATAAGATAAACAAACAATTCAATATATGGAGAGGGAACTCCTAAACAGCATATATCAAACTATCAGGAACTCTGAAAAAAGTTGATGAGCATGGGCAAAGGGAAAGATCGAAACAAGACCTCTTTGTATTAACCTAATCAATCAGTATTCCATATAAAAGCTTCACAATAAGTTTTTGAAAATTTTAAATAAGCAGGGCATACCATGAATCATATTTATAAGCTAACATACTAATCATTCATGAAACAAAGAACAAGTTTTAGTGGACCTAAGGAGCAATCAAGAATTCCTTAAGATGTTTAAAAGAAGAAAACATCAAAACTATAGCAAACAAGAGGTTTGAGGTGCTTCCACGACCATATCTCAACCTATACTTTTCTGATCTATAGAAAATAAGAAAAATGAAACACAATGAGGAAAAGAAAACAATAACAAGTTAGAAGAACATCACTATTAACGAAGCTATGGACTCTTGGAAGCCAACCTCTCCAACATCAAGTCACACAAGCCATTCATTCACTTCATAAAACCAAATATCTTCTCCAAGCTCATAAACCATGTATTGCTCTATAAACATCAAGTCCCAATAGTTTAAAATGAATCCTCATGGCTTATATAACAAGCAAGGAGGAAGAAAGCTCATTAGAGCATCTAGAATACTATTGGCCAAAAACAAATATCCTAACTGGTCCTTGAGGCCCTACAAGGTCCAAGGCACAAAATATCTTCAAAAATATCATTTCTGGACTAAAATAGAAAAAATATTGACTTTTAGGCTCTGACATACATGATGAAACTTTCCTAACATAAATTTTCTCACTTACACACAGGAACGCAATATATTGTCTCAAAAACTTGAAAATTTTCCAGGAGCGCAACACCAAAAAAGTCTTTTTTCAACAAAGCTTTGGAGGCCTTCCCGATGTCAAAAAAGGCTCTGCGATGGCCCGTTGGAAAGATGTGGATTTCTACTTTCCAAATATACCTATTTTTTCTCATCAGATCTATAAAAATTGCCAAAAAAGTGGAAAATGGAAAAGCTTCCAGGAGCACAGCACCTGTTCAGAAAAGATGGCAAAAGGGTGAAAAAATAAGTGTCTTTCACCCTTTTGGGGGACCAAAATAACTCCAATTGAGCTAAAATTTGGTGAAAATACTCATATCATGATGGGGAATCAAAAAATGTAAGCTGCGCACTATGAAAATTCCCTAGGAAAAAGTGCAGCATAGGGGTTGTTGCGTTCTTAGGCTTGAAATTTTGCAAAATACAAAAACTTGTTCAGTTCTCCTCAAATTTGGTGTGTAGCTGCCTCAAGGGTCCTTGGAAACCTGTAGAGAAACTTGGGCCAAAATACCAAGCCTAGCTTGGTATTTTTCATCATTTGGTGTCGGGCCCTTGTTTTGTGCAGTTTTGAGCCTTTGCCTTGCAAAGTGATTTCTCCATTTGTAGTGCTCAGTCATCCTCCTTTGCAAGCTCAAGTCTTTTTAGGCCTTATCTAGTTTGGCCTCTAGATGTAGATTGGCTCTCTCAGGCCAAGCTTCCCTGTTATGCTCAATTTCCATGGCAAGGAGTTCGGTGAGGGGAAATTTTTCTGCTTGGGCTGATTCTTCCTCTCTTTGCTTTGCCAATGCTCTCCTAAGAGCCATAGTCTTAGGTCTCTTTCTAGCTTTCCCCTCTTCCTCCTCATCTTCTTGATAGGTGCCCATGTATTCCTTCAACTGCACTTGTGACCTTTGAGCTTCTTTCCTATATTTGAGTGCCCTTGCTTCATAGATGGCTAGTTGGCCACTCATTTGTTTGTTCTGAATTTTTAGGAAGTGAATGAGATCTTATGATCTCTGTAGCTCGGCCTCCAAGTCCTTAATCTGTGCATTTTCATCTTGTAGAAGGGAATTCACTATCCTGGTTTCATTTTCCTCATCATTGTCTATGTGAATGAGTTCAAATTCTCTTTCTTCCTCATGATTGTCCTCTTCCTTCTTCAGTTGTTGTTTATCTCTGTCCTTCAATGGTTTTTTGACTTTTCCTTTCAATGGTTGTTTACCTTTGCCCTTCAATGGTTGCTTACCTTTGTCCTTCACTAGTTTTGAGGAGGAGTGCATGGCCCCTTTCCTTTTGGAGGCAGCAAACACATGCCTCCTTCCTTTTTGATAAGTCATGGTGAAAGGTGCCATAAGTTTCACTTGCAAAATTTGGTCATTAATGACCTTTAGACTGTTTTCTTCTTCATTGATGTTTTCTGTGTGAGTGTTCTTCTTGCCTTGATCTTGGCTATCCTATTGATAAGCATACTTAACCTAGCTGTCAAGACCTTCAAGACTACCATGCTCTATTTTTGCACTCTTAGAGGCACCTATGTTGCTCATTTATTTAATTTCATGACTGTCCCCCTTTTGATCTTTTGGTCGACTGTCTTTACTGTCAATATCATTCTTTATATCATTGTTAGCATTTTTTGTAGGGTCACTGCTTTAGGCATCTTCATTGGTATTTTCATCATGTTGAGAATGCAACAAGATGATGGAGCTTAGTGGAAAGAAGTCGCCTTCACTAAGTGGGCCCACAGGGTATTTTTGGCGCAAAGTCTATTTTTAGACATGTCAATCATGATTCTATGAGTTTTAGGATGCTATTTGTGGAGGGATGGTCAAGTTGGAAAAATAGATGGACTTCTATTTTTAGACATACTGGGTGGAATCTATTTTTAGATTGCCAGTCTAAAAATAGATATGTCGAATATTATTAGCTCTTAATAATATTTGGACTATAAACATTATCTTATCATCTTGGAGCACTTTAGTTTGATGCCTCGATGTGGCACATGTAGTTCACAGAAGGAATTACACTCTTCCTAGGGTCTAAGTGAAGCTATTGCATGATGACTTCAGTTAGAACTCATGTGAGTGAGTTTGGTGGAGTTGATTGAGGAGTTGATGGAGTTGTGTTCAGTTTGACTTAGTTGAACTAGTTGTATTTAGTCTAACTGATTAATACACTAGTGATGAGTGGTGTGAATTAATTATTAATTAATTCAGTAATTATTAACTCATAAATCAACTAATGAAAACATCAGTTAACTTCAGTGCATGGACAGTTTCAGTGGAGATCAATGATGGAGTTAGGTGAAAGAGCAGGTTGACTATCAGTTGTGACTATACTGGTGCATGAGATTTGCACACACATTGATGGAGAAGCCAATGAGGATTGTGTAGTACATCTTGGTGGGATTCGAACTTGGATCTCATGATTATCCATATTGGATTGCGTAGTAGAGGCTAGCTAACAGGTGGAGGAGATTTGAGCATGTGTTTGGCTTGGTCTGAGCTTGTGTAGTGTGTAGCATGTGAGATAGTGCTGAGAGCTTGTGAGGAGCTTTGTGCTATTATTGTTACATGAACTCTATCATTATAATATACAGATAGTTGGGGGTTTTCAGCTTTAATATTTCCCATAAACATTGTGTTTATATGTGTGATTGATTATGTGGTTTTAATGTGTGCATGCGATTGTTTATTTTCTGCAAATTGATGATCAATAGTAGAAGAGGTTATGTATTATGCATGAAGCAAAAATAGTGTGTGATCAGGATAATCTCGGTGAATAATTTAACTATTATTAAAATTTATACATGGTATCAGAGCGACATTGATCATAGGAGAAATTGCAGAACATTGAAGCGGTTGAGTTTTGTGCTGGTGGAATTCGAATTTGCAGTAGTGTTTTCTTGGTGTCAAAGTTGAGATGTCTTTCAACGGATTGTGATTGGAGTATGCCCTTGAGGGTAGCTTGGATTATATTTCATGGAAGGACAGGATGGAGGTGGTGTTATATGACAATGGGTTGAAGGATTTCATAGATGCTGAAGTCCCAAAGCCTACTTCTAGCGATGCTATCGTAATTGAGGCTTGGCAAAAGAAGACATCAAAGTGTTGAAGGATTTTGTTTGAGGGTGTGAAGGATCACATAGTGTCCAAATTGCATGGTAAGGCTTCTCCATTCTTGATGTGGAAAGCCTTGACAGATTTATTCCAAAGGAAGAGCGACCAGAGGAATTTGGCGCTCAAGGACAAACTCAGAAACATAAAGAAGGAGAAAGGCGACAGTATGCCCAAGTACCTCACGAAGTTCACCCAATGCAGGGATGAACTGGGAAGTGTGGGGGTGACTATAGATGATGAGGACTTGGTGAGCTTGGCTCTCCTTGGGCTTTCGAAGAGTTGGCATTCCTATCAGGACTCTGTCAATGGTCGGGAGAAATTGCCAGGATGGGAGCGACTTTGGTCGGATCTTGTGCAAGAGGAGATAAGGCAGAGTACCAGGGATGGATCTTCATCAAAGGCATATGATGAAAAAAATTATGCTTTGGCTGCCAAAGCAAAGAAGGGGAAGAGAAAGAAAGCTTCTCATTCCGGTGCGAAAGGCAAGAAGCAGGACATGTCCAAGGTGAAGTGCTTTCACTATCACCAACATGGACATTATGCCACAAATTGTCCACAGAAGAAGAGAAATAAGCAGGCTGCTGGATCTATAGTTGGAGAGGCCTTAGCCTCACAGTTTGAGCTATATTTTTCACTGATTGCATGCTTGGTTTCAATTGTGGCAGGATCAGTGTGGTTTTTGGATAGTGGTGCGTCTTTTCACATGACAAGAGATCGAGATTTGTTTACTGATCTAGATGAGAAAGATCCTAGAGTGCACATCGAGATAGGCGATGATGGTAGATACAGTGCGACTCGTATCGGTATCATTTCATTTTAGAGGGAGTCTGGTAAACCCTTCGTATTCAAGGAAGTGATGCATGTTCCAGGATTGAAGAAGAATCTTATCTCTGTGGTGATGTTAGAAGACAAGGGATATGATGTTGTCTTTAGCGAGGGAAAGGATTTCCTGTGCAGTAAGGCAACTGGCGAGACCCGAAGGATAGGGGTTCGAGTTAAGAACCTTTATCAATTGCAGGTAGATGGCTGCATAGCAATGGCAGGCAAGGCAGAAGGAGTGGTGAGCCGGGATGATGGCGAGTTGTGGCACCGGAGATTGGGCCACCTTCACCATGGAGCTTTGAAGATACTGCAGCATATTTCTACTGGGCTTCCTAAAGGCACTCTTGCACAGTCAGATCAGTGCAAGGGGTGTACCTTGGGAAAATTTGTGAAAACCACCTTTCACGAGAAGGATAGTCGCAGCACGATGATCCTTGAGAGAATTCACATAGACGTGTGTGGACCTGTCTTAGTAGCTTCGACAGTAAAGCACAGGTACTATGTGATCTTTTTTGATGATTTTTCTCGGAAGTGCTGGATCTTCTTCATGCCGAAGAAGAGCGAGACATACTCAAAGTTTTGTGAGTTCAAGGCACTGTTTGAGAAAGAATCGGGGAAGCAGGTGAAGACTTTTAGGAGCGACAATGGTGGTGAATTCAAGGACTTTTGCAGTGCAGAAGGAATTCGAAGAGAGCTCATAGCACCTCATAACCCATAGCAGAATGGGGTTGCTGAGCGAAAGAACAGAACGATCGTGGGTGCTGCACGGGTGATGTTGCATGATCAGGGCCTATCCATTCACTTATGGGCGGTGGCATGCAATACTGCAATATATGTGCAGAACCGTTGTCCTCACAGGATACTTGGCATGAGTACACCTGAGGAGGTGTTTTCTTGTAAGAAGCCTGATATTTCCCATTTGAGGATTTTTGGTTCACATGTTTACATTCATGTGATGAAGGATGCCAAGAAGAAGCTGGAGCCGACCCTAGAGGTTGGGATATTTGTGGGGTACACTGATACGCCCCACAACTATCGTGTGTATTTTCTAGACAGTCGCAAGACTGTTGTGCGACGGGATATAAAATTTTAGGAGGAGAAAGCCATGAAGTGTTCGCTTGAGAGGAGGTACACTTGCATGTAGAGGAGGAGCTATTAGTTCCTAAGGATGAGCCTCAGGATGTGGATCAGCCACAAGAGGAGGTTCATGGAGTGGAAGATACCACTCATGTAGCACCAACCATCAGAGGGTGGAAGCACACTACAGAAGCTGAGCGACTGGCTCAAGATGCATAGAAGGTTGTAGGACCACCTACAACACAACGCAAACAGAGACAGTCACCGGACCGTATACTGGATACATGGCTCTTGTGAGCAAGTGTATCATGGTAGAGCCATCCTCTTTCGAGGAAGCTGTGGAGGACCCCGCATGGGTAGATGCCATGGTGGAAGAGTATGATTCGATTGTCAGAAACAGTGCATGGGAGATTGTCTCGGGGGCGAAGGGGAAATCAGTGGTGGTTTCGAGATGGATCTACAAAGTGAAGCAGGTAGCTGACGGGAGTGTGGAGAAGTACAAGGCAATATTTGTTTCCCAAGGTTTTTCACAGATAGAGGGGGTAGATTATGAGGAGACCTTTGCACCTGTCGCAAGGTATTCTTCCATACAAACTATCTTAGCTCTCTCAGTGTAGATTGGGTGGCACATTCATCAGATGGATGTGAAGACTACATTCCTCAACGGATTCATTGAGGAGGAGGTGTACATAGAGTAGCCCGAAGGTTTTGAGATTTTCAGCAGTGAGTCACATGTGTGCAGGCTCAAGAGAGCGTTGTATGGGTTGAAACAAGCACCTTGTGCTTGGTACACATGGATAGACAGTTATTTCACCGGACTTGGATTCTCCAAGAGTGAGGCGGATCCGAACCTATACCAGATTGTGGTGGAGGGTAAGTTGCTGATCATTGTACTTTATGTAGATGATTTGATTTTGATAGGTGATGAGCTATTGATGCTTTCATGCAAGGAGGATCTTGCAAAAGAGTTTGAGATGAAGGACTTGGGCCTCCTTCATTATTTCCTGGGATTGGAAATTTGGCAGCGCAGTGATGGACTATTTGTTTCTCAGGGTAAGTATGCCTAGGAGATACTGGAGAAGTTCAACATGCATGGTTGCAAGCCTGATGATACTCATCTTCCTGGTGGTTGGAGGAAGGAGGATGCTACTTCGGCGGAGGTAGTGGATGCCACTATTTATCGACAGTTGGTCGGGTTGCTTATGTATCTGGTCAATACAAAACCTGATATATGCTATGCAGTTAACTAGCTTTCACAACCTATGGTTAAGCCTACCAAGCTCTTCTAGAAGGCATGCAAGCGTGTATTGTGTTATCTCAGAGGCACATCGGGATATGGATTGTGGTACAGACAGTCAGATGAGGTGAAGTTGTGTGGCTTCACGGATGCAGATTGGGTAGGGAGCCCAACAGATAGAAAGAGCACATCTGGAGGGATTTTTAGTATTGGGTCGACAACAGTTTCTTGGTACAGCAGGAAGCAGAGATCCGTGGCACTTAGTTCAGCAGAGGCCGAGTATATGGCAGCGAGTTTGGCTGCATGCGAGCCTATATGGATGAGGAAGATCCTGGTTGGGTTGTTCGGTTTACACATGGAACCTATTGTGATTGATTGTGATAACCAGAGTTGCATCAAAATCTCAGCTAATCTAGTATTTCATGATAGAACCAAACAAATTGACATCAAGTATCATCATATCAGAGATTGTGTGTAGTGGAGGATCATGTTACTTTCATACATTCCTACGAAGGATCGGGATGCTGATATCTTGACGAAGGCGCTCACCAGGAGAAAATTTGAATACCACAGAGGCGGGATAGGGGTTGCATATAATACATATCTTGTTGAGAGGGACTATTGATAATGCAACAAGATGATGGAGCTTAGTGGAAAGAAGTCGCCTTCACTAAGTGGGCCCGTAGGGTATTTTTGGCGCAAAGTCTATTTTTAGACTATGTCTATTTTTAGACATGTCGATCATGATTCTATGAGTTGTAGGATGCTATTTGTGGAGGGATGATCAAGTTGGAAAAATATATGGACTTCTATTTTTATACATACTGGGCAGAATCTATTTTTAGATTACCAGTCTAAAAATAGATATGTCGAATATTATTAGCTCTTAATAATATTTGGATTATAAACATTATCTTATCCTCTTGGAGCACTTTAGTTTGATGCCTGGATGTGGCACATGCAACTAACAGAAGGAATTACACTATTCCTAGGGTCTAAGTGAAGCTATTGCATGATGACTTCAGTTAGAACTCATGTGAGTGAGTTTGGTGGAGTTGATTGAGGAGTTGATGGAGTTGTGTTAAGTTTAACTTAGTTGAACTAGTTGTATTTAGTCTAACTGATTAATACACTAGTGATGAATGGTGTGAATTAATTATTAATTAATTCACTAATTATTAACTCATAAATCAACTAATGAAAACATGAGTTAACTTAAGTGCATGGACAGTTTCAGTGGAGATCAGTGATGGAGTTAGGTGAAAGAGCAGGTTGACTATCAGTTGTGACTATACTGGTGCATGAGATTTTCACACACATTGATGGAGAAGCCAATGAGGATTGCACAGTACATCTTGGTGGGATTCGAACTTGGATCTCATGATTATTTATATTGGATTGCGTAGTAGAGGCTGGCTAATAGGTGGAGGAGATTTGAGCATGTGACTTGCTTGGTCTGAGCTTGTGTAGTGTGTAGCATGTGAGATAGTGCTGAGATCTTGTGAGGAGCTTTGTGCTATTATTGTTACATGAACTCTATCATTGTAATATATAGATAGTTGGGGGTTTTCAGCTTTAAGCTTTCCCATAAACACTGTGTTTATATGTGTGATTGATTATGTGGTTTTAATGTGCGCATGCGATTGTTTATTTTCCACAAATTGATTATCAATAGTAGAAGAGGTTATGTATTATGCATGAAGCTCAAATAGTGTGTGATCAGGATAATCTCGGTGAATAATTTAACTATTATTCAAATTTCTACACATCACTGTGAGAATCATTCCCTTATTTATTAAATGAGTTCCTTTCACTTATTTCTTCTTCACTGCTTTGCTTATTTCTTCATTACTTGGCCCTTTGTCACCATTTCCTTGCCTACTGAAAACAACTTTAAACCTTGTTTCTCAATTGCCTATTCCATTATTGTCACAATCATTCTTTTTTTCTTGATTTCTTTCTTTGAAACAAATTTGGAATTTACTGGGTGCCCTTATCCTTCATAAAATCATGAAAAGGTGATAACAATGAAAATACCACTTTAAAATGTCCTTCACAGCAAGAAAAAGACTTCACCAAGCTCTCCAGGCAATTTGGGTGCCTCTGAACTCCTTTTTGGGTAATGATGCACTTTTGCGGCAGGAGCGTAGCATCTTTGGGTGACTCAGGTCACTGCTAAACGCAGTTTCGTGTAGGGCTTGGATGCCTGTGGTAGGAACACAGCACCTTTGGGTGGCTAGGGCACTCCTGAATGTAATTTCATGTAGAGCATGCATGCCTTTGGCAGGAGCGCAACACCTCCGGGTGGCTCGAGAACTCCTAAACGTAATTTCGTGCAGGGCTTGCATGCCTATGGCAAGAGTTTGGCACCTTCGGGTGGTTCAGGCATTCAAAGTGAAACTGTATAGTGGTTGAAGTCTTTCATGGGAGCGCAGCATGCAAGCATGAGGGCGGGCAGGCCTAAATGTAGTCCCGTGCAGGGTTTCAGAGTGTAGAAGGAATGCAACATCTTTGGGAAAGGCTGCACGATGTTTCGGACCTTCCCCTGCATGTTAGGCTGATTCAGAAGAGCACAGTGCCAATCTACAGGTGTGCAACAATCAGAAGGAAAAAACAAAGGAAGCCGCTACAGGAGCTCAGCATAATTCTACAGGAGCATAGCACCATGATTTTTTCGCCTGAGGACTCCGGAAGAAAACTGAAAACCTCACTGTGTTTTTTGCAAATAAAATAATGAGCGGGAAAAGAGTTTTTGTAGTGTTTTATACCCATTTTTTGAAATAATTAAACTTGAAAACTTGTTTTCTAAGGTTCATGTTGCACCCTTTTCCTTTTGACAATGCCTTTTGGCACTGATTTTGAATGTCCTTTTTAACCACTATTTCTTTTTTCACTTGGACAGTTGGTTAGATCGAAAATGATCCCTCGTTGTAATAATCATTTGTTAGAGGGGTTTCTAAATCATGCTTTCCCTTTTAAACATTCTAATCATACCTCTAACTATTGCTTGTTAAAAATCAAATATTTTGAGCTAATGTTTTGTCTCTATCAGTGAAGCGGCACATAGTGCCTCAATATTTCTTCCTTTGAACTTTTTTGACCTCGGATCTTACCCTTTGATCAAGTGAAGTTGGTGCCGTTTTTCCAAATCTCAGAAGATAGTTGGAAATTTCTTTGAAACCATCTGCTATTATGAAGGAGGCTTCTTGGCCACTTATTATGACCATTTTTTCAGTTTCTCAACTTCTGAGCTTTTAGGGATTTCTAGAAAAAGTAAATAATTTTGCCTTCAAATTTTTCAAAGAAAACATTCGAGGGTTGGAGGAATTTTTTAACTCTTTTAACTCAAAAAATTTTCCACTGTTTGGTCAAATTAGTCATGTATTTGCATTCTCAACAAAAACACACTTATTGTTTTCTTCATGAGGTTGTGAGTGTTTTTCTTGATGCTAGTCTTACTCTTTTCCTCACCTCATGGATTATTTGATGGTTTTCTTGGTATTTTTGTAGGAATGTGGCAAAGGGTAGCTGTCCCTATACCAGCTTCATGCTTGAGGCCAAAAATCCCTTCAATGATCTCTTTGACTGTTTGAGAAATGTTGCTTATGTGCCACTATCTTTTTGGAATTTGCACAAACCTTTTGATGGGCAGTGCTTCATATCATTTCATCATAAGATCATGATTTTCATGTAGCCTTCAGCTTGTTATACCTATTTATCAGCTATAAATACCTTCATGAGCTCTTTTTAGGTGTCCTTCTTCGCCCTTGTTCTGCTTTAGACTAATCTCCAAGGAATTCCTACAGAAATTCTTGGATATGACAGTCTATTCCTTTGCAGATTTGCTGTTGGATCAAGAGTGTGCCTTTTGAAGACCCTCGATGTTCTTTGGACAATGATAAGCGTTACCTTTGTTCCTCTTGATTTCTCCTTTGAATAATTGTTGAAATAGTGAAACTAGAACCATGATAGTGCATAACCTAGGTGAACCTATTTGACTTATTTGTAATGACCTTGGAATAGGTTTTTGACTGAAAGGTTTGAATCAGGGTTTGGATGAGGAGATAGGGTTTTGACACTCTACTATGCACCGCCATCCTAGACAGCTATAAAACTTTGTTTTACTTCAAAGGACTTTCAGAAAGGATTGACACCTTCATTGCTTGAGGTATTTGGTGAGAAGGGGAGAAATATTTGTTTACTTGGTGAGACAAGGTGTAAAGATAGAGGGTTTAGGAAAACTGAGATAGAGGTTTATAGGCAAGGGTGGAAAATACAGAGAGAGTGAGGGAAATTAGTCCAGGATGAGGTTTTATCTGGATAATATATTGGTCAGGCTTAACAAGGAAGCAGGATAGTGAAAAATTTATGTTTGAGGAGATTTCTAGAACACACATGATTCTTGAATTTTGATTTCTAGAAATCCAAGACAAAGCATTTAGTCATCTAAAACAGGTGAAAATTACTGATGACTAACAGTGGCTCCACTTGGGGAGGGCAGCTCCTTTTTAGGAGGTGTCCAGAATTTCAGATCTCTTGGCTTATGAAGACCAGTGCCTCATCCATTGGTTGGGTTTTCTCACTTCTTTTGTTGATGCTTTCCCTGAAGTGGTAATTTTTAAAATCTGAAAACATGATTAGCTCAACTTCGCCTTTACCTACCCAACCTACTTTTCCTAACATTTTTTCTTCCTTGGGTGCACTTGAGCTAGCAAACTCGTTGATATTTTATTTTGAAAGCAAAAGCAAACAATATACTTCTACACTTATCTCTTTCGGGAGTTCATAATAAGCTAAAGAACTCCTTTGATTCTCTATCTATACTATTCAACCGTCAAGGTTAAAATGTTTGACAGGGTTTCATTCACTAGGCTAAGACATGAAATTGAAAACATGACTAAATTAGGATTAGAGAGTCTAATTTATCATGGGTTTGTGGCATAAAAACAAGCTGCACACAAATGTTATTTTTGTACAAAATAGGATTTAGAAAAATCAGGGCTAGGATACATAGTTTTCTATTCATTCCTATTTTCCTCTTTGGTTATGTTTTGAGCATGTGGAACCAATATCTTCTCTCTTAATCTATTTTCTTTGACAACTCAAGCTTGAATAATTTGACCAACATTCTTTTCACTAACTTATCAATAGTAAATTTAAAACATGTTCAGCCATGATTAGGCTAGATGACTGAACAATACATTCTTTTGCACCAGTAGTGGCATTTAGACTTGCACACTTTCTGTATTACTATTTTTTGGGTATACATTTCTTAGAATCTACCCTCTTTTTCTACTTTTCCTATGTTTTTGTGTTTTTCTCTATTTGAATTTTTCTTCAAACAATGGTATGTACAATGACTGAAAATTTAAAACTAGGAATATTTACAACAGTGATACTTGAGCATCCTATCTTCAAAAGGATCTCCTGATACTCTTTTTCCATTTAGTTTTTGGGAAAAAGGATCATAGTTGCTTTCAATAGCAAACATGGCATAAGGGTTTTTCCAAAGATCTTTAAACAACTCATGTTCTGCTTGATGTTTCTCTTTATACTCTTGATTCCCATACCTGTTTCTGTTACAGATTTTCTTTAGGTAGAATAGGTATTCTTTATCATTTTTAAAACAATGATGATGTCATCAAGGTAAACTATAGTGAAGAAATTTAAAACTGGAAACATAGTTCTTCAGAAAGTGTCTCCGGTGTTCTGTGGATCGGGAAGCATCGGTTTAAACTTGAAGCTGCTTCCTGTGAATATGAAAAAATCTTTGAGCTGATTGTTTTGAAGTGGTATCATCTGATGGTAACGTGAAACACTATCATGCAATGACATATGGTTAGAAACCCCTAGATTTTGTGAAGTATGATCTATTCTGGAAAAAAGATATTTGTTCCTTTGGAAGGGTTGCTCCTGGTAACTAAAATCTATACAAAACCTATGACCTTTTGCCTTCTTTCTAAGTGAACTCAACTGCTCAAAATTTTTCTAATTCTTTTTGAAAGGAAGGATTTTTAGACCAATGGCTGTGTTACAAGGTTTTAGATTAGCCTGCCTACACACATAAGTATTCTAAAATTTTTTGCACAATCTTGTATTCCTTTGTTTTGTGTATAGTGATAAAATTTTAGACAACTTAATTATTTCAGGCTTCTTAAGTTTACCCATGCTATCCTTTTCTATAATAGCTTTAGCAAAAATTTCTTTGGGATTTGTAGCAATATTTATGAAAATTGGTAATTGTTCTGAAAAGGAAAATTTCTTGACTAATGAACTATCTAGGTAAGATAGAAACACCAGACTGTCTTTTTCCAGATTCCCAAGGATTTGTGTTCTGTGGGGTTGTCTCATTTTTTCCGGATGAGCAAAAGGAAAAGGTTGTGTTCTTGTGACTTGTTTTTCTTTTGAGCAACCTGTTCCCTTTTCTAAACTAATTTTTGTTTCTAACATTTCATTTTCAATTTGCAGGACATCAATTTTGGTTTTATTGTCTTGCGGTGTTTCAAGATTGTGATATTTTTTACTGTCGAACTCATCATAGAGGAAGTGATCTGATTGTTATAGTGCGCCTAGATTTTGACAATCTTCATTTACTTGCTCATCAAGGTCATTTTCATTATACAAGATGAATGAGTCCAAGTCTGAATGAATGGAATAGATAGGGGTGTTATTGGGTCTATCTAGGCTACTTACCATATACTTCATGTGAGATTCCCGGTATAGTCTTATTGTTTGGTTAAAAATCAGGATGGTAGCATAAGACATGTCAAGTTGGAGGTTTCCCAGAAGTTTAGCTCCCCAAGATCGGGACAAGAGCATGCCATATTTGGGGGGAATGTTAGCCATGACTATATCCATGACTAGGCTCTTAGCAGGGATTTGTGCTAGATTAACACATAAGTCCTTGATCAGTACTAAGCATTTAAATCTGCTTGAATCGAAGGAATACAGATCTTTGTAGGGCCTGGTTATTTCTAGGCCCAATCTTTCCATCACTACCTTCGGCATGAGGTTGTGAGAGGCACCAGAGTCTAGCATGACATTATGTAGGATTTTTTCGTGTATGTTTAGGCTAACATAGAATGGGGGAATGGCTCCTTCCTGGTATTTTCCATCTACTTTGGGTCCGAATAACAACTCTGGTTTATCATCTGTCAAATTCAGAGTGTTGGTATCATTTCCTCTATTCAAGACTTTCAAGACTTGGGAGCGGTACATATCCTGAGCTACCAGTTCAGTGAGAGGGATGGTTATTTTGATTTTTGTGATCTCTCCTTCAAAACTAAAAGTTACTTCAGTTTTAGATATATTTACATCAGTTTTATCAGCCATAAATTTCTCCACATTTTTAATTTGCTGATTTTGATTTGGGGCTTTGGTAATTAGAGTTTTCTCAGGGCCACTAGCAGAGGTGCTAGGACAACTTGTGCTAATACCTGATTGGCTAGTTTTATCTGTGTTAGGATCAACTTTCTTGGCCATGGTATTGTTATTGTCTACTGTTCTTTTAAGAATGTTCTTAGGAGTTTTCTTAACAACAGTGTTTGAGTTGTTTTTCCTGGAGTTGTCTTGGTTTTTCTTACTCCTAAGATCATATTGCCTATGGAATTCCATTATGGCATTTTCTAATCCCAATTCGTGATCTTCGGAATCTTCATAACTTGTTTCATCTTGGTTTGAGGAGAAAAAGGCTTGTTCTTCTTTTGTGAGAAAAACCTCACCCTCACTATCAGAGCCTATTAAGTTTAGATGATTCTCATTTGATTTTTCAATATCTCTTTCCCCTTCATCAACATAGTTATCTTGGAAGGGTGGCCTGATTTATTGGTCATTTTCCCTTAGTCTATTTTGGGGCGGGTCTCTTCTAAAGTTTTGATTTCGGTTTCTGTTTTGGGGATTTGTTTGGTTGTCCTTAGGGGGTGTTCTTTCATTTATGCTTATTCTTTCCATGGTCCTAAGAAGGTTGTCCATCTTGGAATCAGATGAAGAGGTGGAGGGCATGGTGTCGTCTTTGTATGTTACCCTCTTTTTTGATCTTAGCCTGTTCTTTTTTCAATTAAGTTGGCCTCTACACTTGTAGCTCCTTTTTGCATGTCTTCTAAAGTAAGGGGCTCTTTTTCTCTTAGTTGATAGGCCATGTCGGGGTCAAAACCCTCTGGGAATTTAGCTAAGGCTAGGCCTAGTGGGGGTTTCATGTTTGGCGGTAGTGCATTGTAAACACTATTGAACCTAATGCAATAGTCTTGGACACTTTCCCTCGTGTTTCTTTTGAGGTTGCTATATTCCGAGAGGATTTGAAGAGGGTTTTTCTTGATTTCCCATTTTTTTATGAAAGTTTGGTAAAGGGAAGGGAGATCATGTACACTGTTGGGAGTTAGGCTTTTGAACCATTTTCAGCTTCTCCTCCTAGGCTTTGGGCGAACATTCTCATTTTCATGGTTTCCTCTTCTAATTCCATGTAGTCAAAAGCATCATTCATTCTATCTACATGCTGTTGGGCAGTAGTGGATTCAGCCCTAGTGAAGTGTGGATTCTAGTCTGGTAATCATTTGGCAAAGGCACCAAAGGTTGTGGTAACACAAGGGGCACATACCATGCTGCCATGGTGGGAGCTAATGGTGGATTTACAAGCGGAGGATTTGTGTTATGAGATGGAGTGGTTTGCATAGTAGTGGTGTGAATGGGTGTGGTGGAAGTACTTGGACCAGTAAAATGATTCTGAGTAGACTTAGGGTGGAAAGAGCCGAAGTGATGGAGAAGTTGTAGATCAGGTGGTGTGGAAGGAGAATCTTCTCTGCTAGGACTCTACTGCAAGTCTATGGGCTCAAGATCGGTATGGTTGATTTTACTTTGTGACTTGGTTCTGAAAAGGTTTCTAGTATGGTGCAAGTCAAACTGGGGGTCTTGTAATGTTGTAAGATGTTTAGGTACATAGCTTGCTCTATGAATGGTCTTATAAGTAGATAAGTTTCCAGTTTCAGAATTTTACCACAAAATTATTTCTGGGTAATCAACTATAGTAGGAGGGTTTGGGTCCGGATGAGATCTGGTATTGATTCTTTGCGGAGCTAGTTTTCAAATTCAAAATTTAGAGAGGTTGAAAGTTTATGATTGCTTTCGGAAGGCTGACCTCTCTAGGTGCTATCAAATTCACACTGTGTGTGACTAAGGTTCTAGATTTCCTAAGGTTGTTTTGATGCAGTCCTACAGGAGTCTATAAATACTTTAGCAAAATTTAGAAGGCCTACTAGAGGCTAGTGGAGTTGCCAGGTGGATATTTTTAGTTGTTTTGAAGGTATGTTGCATATGGTCCACCACCAATACTGACAAAAAGCCAATATAGAAATGTTTTGGGGTTTTTCTGAGTTTATATATGTAGCCCTTAAGGTTGTAAGAGTTTCCTATAGCTGAGTCATCATTTTTCTAGGATGGTGAAAAAGCTAGATTTTACTCTTAGGCTATCATTTAAGTTCTCTGTGATTTGACGAAGGTTTCTGAAGTCCTAAGGGATACTTAGTTTGTCACTGACATTAGAGGTTGCATCATAATAACCATTGTGTTAGTGATAGTGATGAGGTAGCTATAAATCATAAGATACTGTTTAATGAAGGGATTCTTGAGTCCTAAGGGTTATTTAGATTGTTATGAACTCAGAAGGTCCCACTGTGATCGCCATTATGTTATTAATGGGGATGAGGTGGTAGATTCACTGGATTCCCTATTTATTAGGTTGAGGATCTAATGAGTTTTAAGAGGTATTCAAGCAACTATATACTTAGAGTCCCACCGTGATTTCCATTATGTTAGTAATGGGGATGAGGTGGCAGATTCACCAGATTCCCTATTTATCAAACTGAGGATCTAATGAGTTTTAAGAGGTATTCGGGAAACTATATACTCAGAGTCCCACCATGATCGCCATTATGTTAGTGTGGCGATGAGGTGGCAGATGAACCACCAGATACTATCAGTTAAACTTGAGGGCCTAAAGAGTCTTAAGAAGTTTTCATGCAATTATATACTCAGAAGGTCCCACTGTGATCACCATTATGTTAGGGTCCCGTGATTTGGTAGATTGGCTAACCAAATGACAGGGTAACATCATACCATTCTTTGGAGTCCTAGGACCTAGCCTTCCTAGACTCGGAGAGGGCTCTCTCTATTGTGCGAAGGATGTGAGCTTGTTCGCTTTGGATGATTGATTTTAGGCTAGTTGTTAAGTGTAGGTTTGTTTGTTTGTTTTGGGTTGGGGTAAGATGATCAAGTAGGATAGGTGGAATGAGAGAATATAAAATCAACAGGGCTATGGGGTCAGATGAAGTCAAGGGTGTCTAAATGATGAAACAGAGTGTATTGCAGGGCCGATTTAATAGGGTGAGTGGATCCTTAAAGTGATGTATGATGGTGTAACGAAAATTAAGTTTTGTGAAAAGACTAAGAGGTCTTATATATCTATAATTTAAAGCAATAAATCATGAGGTAGGGCAAACTATTAATCTCTATGAACAATACTCAAACTGATAAACATACAAGATGAACAATCCAGTGGTACATAGAAGCATTAGAACTCCTAACTTTAGAAATCCACCTTCAGCTTTTTGAGAAAACACATATGATAAAAAAGCAACTCAATATATGGAGAGGGAACTCCTAAACAACATATATCAAACTATCAGGAACTCTGAAACAGGTTGATGAGCATGGGCAAAGGGAAAGATCGAAACAAGACCTCTTTGTATTAACATAATCAATCAGTATTCCATAGAAAAGCTTCACAATAAGTTTTTTAAAACTTTAAATAAGCAGGGCATACCATGAATCATATTTATAAGCTAACATACTAATCATTCATGAAACAAAGAAAAAGTTTTAGTGGACATAAGGAGCAGTCAAGAATTCCTTAAGATTAACTAAAAGAAGAAAACATCAAAACTATAGCAAACAGGAGGTTTGAGGTGCTTCCATGAGCATATCTCAACCTATACTTTTCTGATCTATATCAAACAAGAATACTGAAACAAAATGAGGACAATAAAACACTAACAAGTTAGAAAAACATCACCATTCACCAAGCTATGGAATCTTGCAAGCAAGCTTCTCCAATATTAAGCCACACAAGCCATTCATTCACTTCATAAAACCAAATATCTTCTCCAAGCTCATAAACCATGTATTTATCTATAACACATCAAGTCCCAACTGTTTACGACGAATCCTCATGGCTTATATAACAAGCAAGGAGGAAGAGAGCTTACTATAGCATCTAGAAGCCTATTGGCCAAAAACAAATATCCTAACTTGTCCTTGAGGCCTTGCAAGGTCCAAGGCACAAAATATCTTCCAAAATATCTTTTCCAAACTAAAATAGAAAAACATTGACTTTTAGGCTCTAACATACATGATGAAACTTTCCTAATGCACATTTGCTTAGTTACACATAGGAACGTAGCATACTGTCTCAAAAACTTGAAAATTTTCCAGGAGCACAGCACCAAAAAAGGTCTTCTTGCAACAGAGTTTTGGAGGCCTTTCCGATGTAAGAAAAGGCTCCGTGATGGCCCGTTGGAAATATGTGGATGTATACTTTCAAAATATACCCTTGTTTCCTCAATATGAACTTTGAAAGTTGCCCAAAAAGTGAAAAAATCCAAAGCTTCTAGGAGCACAACACCTGCTCAAAAAAGAGGGCAGAAAGGTGAAAAATTGGGTGTTTTTGACCCTTTTGGGGGACCAAGACAACTCTAATTGAGCTAAAAATTTGGTGAGCATACTCCTCTCATGATGGGGAATCCAAAAATTTAACTGATCCCTTTGAAGATGCCCTAGGAAAAAGCGCAACACCGAGGGTGTTACGTTCTTAGGCTTGAAAATTAAAAAACAAAAACTTGTTCAATTCTCCCCAAATTTGGTATGTAGGTGCCTCAAGGGTCCTTAGAGGCCTGTAGAGAAACTTGGGAAAAAATACCAAGCATAGCTTGGTATTTTTGGTGTCGGGCCCTCATTTTGGGAAGTTTTGAGCTTTTGTCTTGCAAAGTGATTTTTCTGTTTGTAATGCTCAGTCATCCTTCTTTGCAAGCTGAAGTCTTTGTTGGATTTCTCCAATTTGGCCTCTAGATGTAGATTGAATCTCTCAAGGCATGCTTCCTTGTTATGCTCAATTTCCATGGCAAGGAGTTCGGTGAGGGGAAATTGTTGTGCTTGGGCTGATTCTTCCTCTCTTTGCTTTGCCAATGCTCTCCTAAGACCCATTGTCTTAGGTCTCTTTCTAGCTTGCCCCTCTTCCTCGTCATCTTCATCATAGGCACCCATGTATTCCTCCAACTGCAATTGTTACCTTTGAGCTTCTTTCCTATATTTTAGTGCCCTGGCTTCATAGATGGCTAGTTGGCCACTCATTTGTTTGTTCTGCATTTGGAGGAAGTGAATGAGATCCTTCGATCTTTCTAGCTCAGCCTCCAAGTCTTTAATTTGTGCATTCCGACCTTGTAGAAGAGAATTGACTATCCTTGTTTCATTTTCCTCATTACTGTCTATGTTAATGAGTTCAAATTCTCTTTCTTCCTCATGATTTTCTTCTTCCTTCTTCAGTTGCTGTTTTCCTTTGTCCTTCAATGGTTTTTTGACTTTTCCCTTCAATGGTTGTTTACCTTTGTCCTTCAATGGTTGTTTACCCTTGTCCTTCAATGGTTTTGAGGAGGATTGCATGGCCCCTTTCCTTTTGGAGGCAGCAAACACATGCCTCCTTCCCTTTTGATAAGTGATGGTGAAAGGTGCCATAATCTCTACTTGCAAACTTTGATCATTTACAATCTTAGGGCTGTCTTCACCTTGAAAATTTCTCTCTGTGTGTATATCCTCCCTACCTTGCTCTAGGCTATCCCTTTGATCAACATTTTCAACACCCTTCATGGTTTCATCGCTAACAGGACCTTTAAAACTACCATGTTCTGTTTATGAATTGTTAGAGGCGCCTATGTTGGTCATTTCTTTACTTTCATGACTGTCCTCCTTTTGATCTTTAGGTCCACTGTCTTCTTTGTCAATATCACTCTTTATATCACTGTTAACACTATTTGTAGTGTCAATGCTTTGGGCACCTTCATTGGTATGTTCATTACTATGAGAATCATTCCCTTCTTCATTAAATGAGTTATTTTGACTAATTTCTTCTTCACTGCCTTGTTTTTTGTCTTCATTACTTGCCCTTTGTCATCATTTCCTTACCTATTGAAAACAACTTTAAACTCTGTTTGTGGGCCACCCTTGTTATTTTTGTCACTGTCATGGCTTTCTATTGCTTCCTCGCCACTACCTGTTGTAGTGTTTTCAGTGTCATTTCCATCTTCACAAGACCCACTGACTGGACTTGTTAGCTCATCATGGGATTTAGTGATCAGAACTTTGTTTTCTTGCCCACTGTCCTTTTCTTGAGAGGATGCCTCTGTTTTTGTGTCTTTAGAGACTTCTTCTTCATTATGAGACCCATTTCTTTGGCTCCCTTGACCACCATCTGTATCACTGCTTCCACCTCTATTTTCTTCTTCATCTACATCCTCATCCCTGCTACTGCTTTGACTGTTTTGCTCTTGGCCATTGCTTCTTTCTTCTAGGCCATCTCCCTGTTCTTCATTTTCTTCTTCATCTTCATTTTCTCCCTTATCTTCATCATCTTCTCCCTTATCTTCATCATCTTCTCACTTATCTTCATTATCCTCTCCCTCATATTCATCATCTTCTCCCTCATATTCATCATCTTCTCCCTCATCTTCATCATCAAGGCCATTACTGCTTTCTTCAAGGCGCCCACTATTTTCTTCAAGGTCATCACTGCTTTCTTCATGATCAGATTTTTTAGGGGAAGGCAAATGAGGAGGGCATGTTTGAGGGAATAATTTATGTGAAGAATATGAGCCAAGGTTAGTGGAGGGAGATGGAGGCGAGTGAGGAGGATTTTGAGATGATGATGGCATAATTTGTAGAGGGATGGGCTGTGGAGTTTTGAAATCATCATGGGCGATAAAAACCTCCAAGGGAATGCCTTGTTGTTCTAGCTGGTATGAGACAATTACTTTGATGAGGGAATGGTGAAAGAGGCTTGACATTTGTTGGGATGGAGGCCTTTTTTGCATGATGGAGGACATTTTCTCAATGATTTTTAGAAAGTAGTAGGGCATGTGTAGTAGCTTGGTTCTAGTGAAATTTATGAGGAGTCTAATATGATAGGAATAGACTCTAGAGAACCTACCTTCACAGGTGAATTATTTCATGATAATATTCATGAGGAGAGCATATCTATCCAATGGATGAGAAAAAGGAAAAATGGTTTTATAGTCATCTTGGCAGCTAGGTTTTAAGAATGGATGATAATGGCTTAGGTCAATATGCTTTTGTTTAAACCACCTTTCTCCTATGCCAGGTATTCAAGTGGCCTCAGAGATGGCCCTGGTGGTTAACTCAAATCTTACCCCTACTAGATGTACTTTATGCTTGTGAAGTTTTAAGGCAAATAACTTGGTCAACTGAGGGTGACTTTTGATCTCTTGCACTTTGTTACAGAACTCATAGCACCCTAACTCTTGGAAATAGGAAAGAATAGAAGGGGAGGCTATCAGTTCTGCAGTTCTTATGGGTTCAAACCTATTAGGCATTCCTCCTTTCTTATGTTGTTTTCTTGTTCTTGTCTCTTTATTTAGGTCATCACCCTCTTCTTTAGACATGGTATTGTTTCTACACCCCTTCCTCAAAATATTTTAAACATAAAGGATTTTTTCTTGTGAAATAATGAGGAAAATAGGTTTAAGGAGATACTGAGTTTTTTGACAAGGTTAGGAGATTGGCAGAGAGTAGGTTAGGTGCCCTTTTTCAAGTTTTTCCTATAATTTCTTTGACACAAATTTTGAACCTACTTGGTGCCCTTATCCTTTCATAAAACCATGAAGGGGTGATAATTGTAAAAAATACCTCTTAAAAATGACTTCCACAGCAAGAAACAGGCTTTGCTGAGTTTTTTGGGAAATTTGGGCGCCTCTGAACACTTTTTTGGGCAACACTGTGTTTTTGTGCTAGGAGCGCAGTGTCTTGGGCAGGCCTGAATGATTTTTCATTCAGCGCTGCACGCCCATGACAGGAGCACAACGTCCTGGGTGGGCAGGGCCTGCACGCAGTGTCAGGCGGCAGCTAGGCGTAGTGGTAAAAGCACAGTACCCAGGTGTTGGGTCACCCTGAATGTGGATTTGGGTGAAGAAGTGGTGGCAGGGGCGCAACACCGGGTGGGTGGATCGGTAAAACGTTTGAAAACAACGGCAGGAGTGCAACACCTCCGGGTGATCCTGCACGCGTTCGGGCCCTCCTTCTACACGCTGGTTAAAACTGCAGGAGCGCAGCTCAACCCTACAGGTGTGCAACGCGTAGTGGAAAATTTCACTAGAAGAGGCTACAGGCACGCAATGTCCATCTATAGGAGCACAACACCAAGAAATTTTTGCCTGAGGATGCCTTTGGAAGCTGAAAAATTGCACTCTATCTTGCAAAAGGTCGAATGAGGGGGGGGGGGGGGAAGAGGAGTTATCATGCTTTATACTCTTTTTGAAATAATTAAATTTAAAAACCCCCTTTTTAAATTTCCTTTGCACTTTTTCTTTCTTTTGCCTCCTTTCCCTTCATCAATGCCTTTAACTGTCTTTTTTACTGTCCCTTTTTTAACCACTGTCTTTCTTAGCACTTGGGCAATTGGTTAGATCTATGATGGCTCATGCTTTTTGTGGACATGTGCAGACTAATTTAAAACTATATTTGCCTCCTTTAGGCATTGTGAACATGCCTTTGACTGCTTTTTTGTGAGAAATCAAACCTTTGAAGTGATGTTTTGTCTTCTTCAGTGAAGTGGCACATAGTGTTTTAACATCCCTTTCTTTGAAATCATTAGACCTATGAAATTGTCCTTTAATCTAGTGGGGTTGATGCCATTTTTTCCCAATATTAGAAGATAGTTAGGAATTCCCTTTTTTTGAAACCCTCTGCTATTGATGAAGGAGGTTCTCTTTGCCACTTATCATGCCTATTTGTTCATTATCCCAATTTTGAGTTTTTAGGGATATTCAGTAAGACAAACAAAGTTGTCTTCAGAGTCTTCAAAAGAAAATATGTATTTGAATTCATTTATTATGCCCAATAAAGTTTGCAATGCTTATTTGGAGGGTTGGAGGAAGTTATTTAACTCTTGTAACTCAAATAATTTTCCACTGTTTGATCAAATTAGTCATGTATTTGCATTCTCAACAAAAACACACCTGTTGTTTTCTTCATGAGGTTGTGAGTGTTTTTCTTGATGCTAGTCTTACTCTTTTCCTCACATCATGGCTTATCTGATGGTTTTCTTGGTATTTTTGCAGGAATGTGGCAAAGGGCAGCTGTCCCTATACCAGCTTCATGCTTGAGGCCAAAAATCCCTTTAATGATCTCTTTGATTGTTTGAGTAATGTTGCTTATGTGCCACTGTCTTTTTGGAATCTGCACAAACCTTTTGAGGGGTAGTGCTTCATATCATTTCATCATGAGATCGCGATTTTCCTGTAGCCTTCAGCTTGTTGTACCTATTTATCAGCTGTAAATACCTTCATGAGCTCTTTTTAGGTGTCCTTCTTCACCCCTATTCTGATTTAGACTAATCTCCAAGGCATTCCTGTAGAAATGCTTGGATATGATAGTCTATTCCTTTACAGATTTGCTGTTGGATCAAGAGTGTGCCTTTTGAAGGCCCTTGATGTTCTTTGGACAATTATAAGACTTACCTTTGTTCCTCTTGATTTCTCCTTTGAATAACTGTGGAAATAGTGAAACTAGAACCATGATAGTGCATAACCTAGGTGAACCTATTTGACTTATTTGTAATGATCTTGGAATAGGTTTTTGACTGAAAGGTTTGAATCAGGGTTTGGATGAGGAGAAAAGGTTTTGACACTCTACTATGCACCACCATCCTAGATAACTATAATTTTTTTTTTTACTTCAAAGGGCTTTCTAGAAACGATTGACACCATCATTGCTTGAGGTATTTGGTGAGAAGGGGAGAAAGATTTGTTTACTTGGCGAGACAAGGTGTAAAGATAGAGGGTTTAGGAAAACTGAGATAGAGGTTTATAGGTAAGGGTGGAAAATACAGAGAGAGTGAGGGACATTAGTCTAGGATGGTGTTTTATCTAGATAATAGATTGGCCAGGCTTGACAAGGATGCAGGATAGTGAAAAATTTCTGTTTGAGGAGATTTCTAGAACACACATGATTCTTGAATTTTGATTTCTATAAATCCGAGACAAAGCATTTGGTCATCTAAAATAGGTGAAAATTACTGATGACTAACAATTATGTAAACAATTGTAATAATTTCAACTTTATACCTAATATTTTACTATATGCTTGACATGAAAAGAGAAAATAGCGTCTGTTTTTTTTTTTTTTTCCCACAGGAAAAATCATAGCTTTTATTAATGAAAATAAAAGTTACATGTTGTATATGCTAGGTGTATATGTAGATAAACAATGAATCTATCAAATAGATAGCTGAGTGTAGCAAAAATAAATACATCCGTTATGTGCCGCATAAATACATACAGTAGAACAACATGAATCCTCCAAAATAGTAGTCTAAGAATATATATACAATAGTAACTATAAGCAAAATATAAAAAACAATTGTTGCCTCTAATGGGGGCCGTCCCCCCTCTAGTGATCAAGTAAAAATGGTCGGTGGAAGTACTAATAATATGCATGATCATTCTGCTCCTGTATCTCCATGTGAGCAGTTAATAGGTGCGTCGCCTCCTTGGAAAGAAGATCAGAAATTGTGTTCCTCTCCCTATAAATGTGCCGACATGAAATAGGATCAAAATGAGTTTTGAGCTGTAGAAATTCATCCAATATATTCTGCAGTGTGTGTACTTGACAAGTTGTTTGAAGGTTAAACCAATCAATGAAAATTTTGGAATCACCAAATATCTGTAGTGCATGAACATTTTTTGTGATGGAAAATTGTAGGAGGTATAAAAGATAGGAGAGTTTTGCAAAATTATTGGTGCCTCGTCCAAGTCAAGTCTTGAATTTATAAAAATGGTGTGATGTAAGATGAAGTATGAAGCCACCACCATAACCATGTGTCTGAGTAGATCCATCAAAATAGGCCCAAGGGATAGTGTACTCAATAATGTCAAGGGAGATAATTCGGGGTTGTGGAGGGGGAGGATCATTTGGAATAAAGTGATAAATGGAGATAATGTGGGCAGCAGAAGAGGGCCAATGATGAGGTATGTCATGGAAGATGGTCCAATTGTGGGCCATCCAGATGCACCAACAGATTAAAATAGGTAAATTTTGCAGCTTATGGGGAGCAACATAAATCCACCAATGCTCCCAGGCATAAGTAAGGGTATTCCCCTGCCAATGAAGATTATGATGGATGGAGGAGTGAATAATTGTCCAGAGTTCAAGAGTAGCATGACAATGAAGGAAGAGGTGAGTAGTACCTTTAGCTGGACATCTATGAGGACCAATGAGTTTTATTTTCTGTAGATTATCCCCCGTAGGAATTTTATCTATAAGAATACACCACATGAGGAGCCTATATTCTACGGGTCCCTTTAATTTCCAGAGATTGCACCACCATGGGAGCAATGATTTAGGTCCTTGTTTAGAAACGATCCATATAAGTTCATCCTCCCGATCAAGTATTTTGACGTGGGTATCTCTTAAAGCATCCAAAAAAGAAAACCAGGTATCAATCCAATGCGGTTGTATCTGTAGTTCCTGATGTCCAAGCCAACCTTGAGAAAATAGAGTGCTTCGGTTCCTGTCTGCAATATGATTGAGCATCAAAAATCCTGCACGGTTGAGAGAGTTAATAAGTGCATTCGGGAGGATGTGGGCATTTCCACATCCCACGCAAGAATCACATCCAATGCGAATCCTGGATCCATTGGCAATTTTCCAAGCCAAATCATCATTGATATGTTGAATCAAGGCAAGGAAAACTCGCTAAATCGTTGAACATTAGGGATAGTGCATTGGAGGAAGACGAAGCCATTCAATAGGATTAAGTGGATGGATGTATTTCTGAATGATCACCTTGGTCCATAAATTTTTTCTAGTGAGAATATTCCATCCAAGTTTAGCATCCAGTGCCAAAGAAAAGGTCGGTAAATCCTTGATACCCCAACCACCCCATCGCTTAGGTAAAAAAATACGAGCCCATTTGGTCCATGCAAATGTGTGACCTTCTTTAGTGCTAAGCCATAAAATTTCTTACAGATTCGTTGTATCTTGTGAAGTATACCTTTAGGAATCCAGGCCAGAGACATCCAATATACTGGAATGGCCTCTAGGAAATTTTGATTAGTATCACTCGACCAACCCTAGATAGCCAACGATGACACCAATTGTTTAATCATTTTTCGATCTTGGTAATAAGCCAATTCCAATAAATAGTTTTATAACACACTGGTTTGAGGAAAAATCCTAGGTACTTCAATCCATCCTCGAATCTGGTGAGGATGAAAGGGAATCTCTGCTGTGAAAAATGGATTTCATGTGGTGTGCAACCATGAAAAATCAAATTTGATTTGCTGTTATTACATTGCATACCTGTGGCAGTACAAAATAATAACAGGATGGATCTAACCACAGTCGAGTCACCAGAGTGCCATTAAGAAAGAGTATGATGTCATCCACAAATAATAGGCATATGAGTAGACAGTTGGATGTTATGCGGATACCTTTCATTCTGCCATGGGCTATTTCTTCAATTACACATCTTCTAAGGCCCTCCACAACAAGAAGAAATAAGAGGGGGGATAATGGACACCCCTATCAAAGTCCCCGCTCAGCATGAAAGAAATTGGTTGCAGCCCCATTAATAAGAATGCTAAAAGAAACAGAGGTGATGCAACACATAATCCAATTAATAATCTGTAAGGGGAATCCCAGGTGTGTAAGAGGCATACGGATATAGAGCCAGCTCACTTGATCAATTTTTTTTGCCAAATCAATATTGAGAATCATCCCTTTGATCTTCTTAGTGTGCATAGAATGTAAACCTTCTTGTGCAATGCATATTGCATCATGGATTTGTATATTTTCACGAAATGTGAACTGTTCAAGTGAAATAAAATTGGATAAAATGGGTTTCAACCTGTTAGCAAGGATCTTGGCCATAATCTTGTAGATGCAGTTACATAAAGAAATCACGTGAAAATATTTGAAAGAAGAGGGATGATCAGATTTAGGAATAAGGACAAAGAATGTAGCATTGAAAGCCTCATAGATGCGCGTAGATTTTCGAGTCTCTTCCACCACCTCCAGGAGATCATGACCCAGAAGATCAAAGAAAGCTAGATAAAATTCCACGGACCATCCATCAGGACCAGGGATTTTGTCCTTTTTGAACAATTTAAGAACATATTCTAATTCTTCCATTGAAACAGGTGAAAGGAGGTCATCCTCTGCTACAGGATCCACATATTTGGGAAAAATGGAGGCCACCTTAATGATTTCAGCCAAAGAGGGTTCCATTGGTGCCTTATAAATCTCACAAAAATGATTGATACCCTTTTGAGAAAGTTGAGTAAAGGTAGAATCTGTAGAACCATCCTCATTGTCGCGTTCCCAAATGGTGTTAATGGTCTTTCTGCCCTTAGCAAACTGATGGAATAATTTGGAGTTTTCATCACTTGCTTTGATCCAAGTGGCACGAATTTTGAGTCTCCAAACTTCATCCCTCACTTGTAGGATCTTTAAGCGGTCATATTCAAGTATAATAAGCTGTAAATTCTCATCTTCAGTTGCAAACCCTCCCCCAATAGAGCTTTCCAATCTATGGATATTTTGTTCAATTCTGGTGAGCTCACGATCCTCCATACTTTTCTTATTCCTAGCCCAAGTAATAGAATCCTTCTTAATAGAGAGTAATTTGTGCGCAAAAATGGAGGATGGTGATTGTAGGTATGGTGGAGGAGGGAGTCTCCACTATGTGTCCACTAGGTTGATAGAGTCGGTGTCTTGTAACCATACAGAGCAGAATTTGAAAGGAGAAGCCAGCTTCTTGAAGGCCCTAGTGATTTCCAAATAAAGAAATAAATCGAGAGTGGTGGCATCTACCTGGCAGATCCCACTTGCCGTACGGGCTAAGAGTTTGTAATATAACTTCCTTGATAAAAGGAAGCGATTGAGCACAACGAGCTGACCAAGTCAACCCAGTGTGCTGTCAGCCCAGTCAGTACTGTTGCGCCAGGTGGGAGAGGAAGTGGATATGAGGGGATCCACTAGATGATGCGAAGAGAGTAAGTGTCTGAAAAAATAAGAGAGTGTATCTGCATGTGAATTTGGATCCCAGGACTCAGAGATCCCAAGAGAGAAGTTCAAGTCACTAGCCAATATGATGTTGTCAGAACGAAACACAAATGAATTCATAAGCGAGGTCCAGAACTGTTGTTTGTTGGTGCAAGGTCCATATGCATTACTAATACAAAATTGAAGGCCAAGGGATTTCGAGAAGACATCCATCCCCAGTATGCATTTCCTGCCCCAAACATTAATAATTTGATGTGTCGAGGGTTGATACAGAGGGCCAGACCACCCGAACGACCATTAGCATCAATGGCATGTATGGTCCAAGCAGGGAGGAGGAGGGCAAGTGCATGAATAATAATTTCAGATGATCCATGAGTTTCCTGGAGAAGAATGACATCAGCCGAGGAGGAACTAAAGAGGCGTCTAAGAGCAAGATGCTTCGCAGGGCTAGCCAACCCACAGCATTTGAAGGAAAGATAGATCATTGAGAAACCAGGAGTGGGGATTGTCTTGCTCTAAGGATCCCATCGATGGAGAGTTGTGTACCAGAGGCAACTTCAATACCGGCTTGTAGAATGGCCTTCAAAATATGCAAATGACGGCTGTGGGAGGGATTTTGTAGAGAGTAAGAGGGTCCAGTAAGTGCGCCAAGACCAACCGGGGTGTATAAGTGGGGGCGCAGATTGTAGGAGTGAGTGGATGAGGTTTAGGAGGATTCAACAACGTGGGATGGAATGGGACTAGTGAGGGAGTGAGAGAGGGGAGTGGGAATGAGTTTAGAAGGTGCAAGTGAGGATGCGAGAGGAGACGACAAAGACAGATTAGGTATGGTAGGGGGTGGGGGGGAATATGAGAGGTGAGGGGGACAGGTGGAAAGTAATGGAAGGGGAGGAGAATCCAGCCAGAGGAGGCTCCGTACACTGAATAGATGTCACAGATAAAAAAGAAAAAAATGTAAAAGGAGGAGAAGAGGGTGTACCATCATTCGGAAGGAGTCCAGTAGATGTAGCAGCAGTCATAGATCGAGTGACCCAGGATGGGGCGTCCGCAACCATCTCTGAGTAATCTGCATGTGAGGAGAGAACAGGTGTCGAGAGGAAGCTGGTGAGTTGTGCCTGTCACTGCAGCGAGATCGATACTGGAAAAATAGGATGCATACTATTGTGAGTGTGAGGTGTTGGTACCTGTCCATTTAATGGACAAACTTTAAAACATGTTCGACCTTGTGGCAACGATGGCAGCGAAATGGAACCCCCTCATAATCCAAAAGTTGTGCCCTGGTGGAGTTGCACCATTTTATATTTATGACTTCCTTGAGACCTTCCCTGGTGTCTAGATGTACTAGGATGTGGGAAAAATCCATCTTGCCAGAGTCAATGTAGGAGCGTCTCGCTTTTAAATAATCATACTTTTCAATTTGTTTGTAAATTGAAATTTTAAATTAATTGAAAATTTTGAATTTACTATTTAGACTATAATTTGAGTGATTTTCATCAATCAAAGTGATATTTAAATAATTATTCATTTTTAAGATTCCGTTGGATATGGTAATGGAATGAATTTATTGCGGGTTATCAAACAAGGGCGAGGTGTTGGGGGTTTTGTGCGGAGCAAAGCTTAGCACACTATCTTCGAACACATTACAATTTTCGACACAAACTAGTTTTGTTCAGCTTTCGCATTTCTATATATAACTTTCACAAAATGTCCTAACTGTAATCCATGCCAATCAATATTCTCGAGAAAAATTGATGTCCCCGAAGGATAGACTCCCATATGAAGTCTGAAACGTTGAAACGTTGGGTTTAACAAAATTGTGAACAGGTTATTCCACTCTTATTAAATATTACAAACTATCAAAACTATATGTAAGATATCTATGCGAACTTATAAATTCCATCGACGTCTTATCTCTACTAGATATATTAATTATGAACATCATTATATACTTTGAGTATGCAGATTAGCAATGCAATATGATAAATTAGAACTATCAACAAGATATGTGATTTATGCAACTTATCTAATTCAGTCAAGTATGCGACACAATTTGATATCTAAATTACCTCTGTTGGACATGATAATTATCTCAGTTGGGTAAGAGAATCTTGACGTGATCTCCGAATTATTTTGACAGATATATAAAATCTCAAAGCCACCACCGCTCCATAGCATATGTGAATGATGTCTGTCACATATGCAAATTCTCAATTATGCCAACCATAAACTATAATGTGATCAACCAGAAGGCTTTATTATGCCATAAGCCTAAATCAGAGTGAATAAATGGAAATGAACGGAGTGTTAAATTTTAGGACAGAGAAAATAATTTCAATGTTATTGAACAGAGAAAAGATATCATCCAGAAATGTTGTCATTGTTCTGAAATGCAGGTTGGGAATCGGTCTTCCACTGCTTCAATGGACATAACCTAAGTTGGTGTCATGAATTTATATATTCTTTTGATGATGACACAACATGAATTAGAACCTTGCAATTTCCAGTTACCGAGGAATCCATTATAGAGGCTTCAGGTTTTCCTACTGAGGCCAAAATATGGTTTAAAAAGCAGAGACTACATAATTTTGACCTAAACTTTTTCTTGAAGGAGGACTGTCAAGACCAAGACTGGAATGTAGGAGTACTCTAGAACATGATGAAATCGGAATGGGCTAATGCTCTAAGGACTATGCGACTCTTTTTTACCTATGAAGGAAGGCACTCTAAAGTTTATCTATATCACATGAGGTTTTTGTGTCATTTGGCAGGTTTCAGTAAAATGAATTTACCTTATTTTCTTCATCAAAGTTTGCTAAAAATGTCTATGAAAGCTAAAATTAGACCTGAGCTGCTAACTCATGACATTTTTCATCATGGCCTGATAAAGATACTATATACTCATGAGTTGAACAAGCAGGTGGAACAATTGAGAGAAACAAATATGAGAAACCCTGCATCGAGAATGTAATATCCCAAAACTGGGATTTTCTACAACAATAAGAATACCTTAAGGTATTCCAAAGTTGGAGAGGAGCAAGTAATCAAATAATTTAGTGTATTTAAACACATAGCTTTCATATAACAATCACAACAACAAACTATGCTTTTATACAATGTCACCAAGTGGGGAAAAGCAACAGTTTTGGCCCCAAAAACGTTATTTTCTGAATATTGAGTTATAACAGTGAAAAAAAATGGTTGCTTCCCTTAGAATAGACAATATAGGACATGCATGCAAAATATTTTTAGAAACAAATGCCTTTAGCCTAGTTAAACAGGCCTCCCATGCTCAAAACAACTTAAAATTGACAAAACCCCAAGATTGCAACACACAGAAATTGCTGCATAAGGCACTGCACAGTCTAATGGAGGTCAAACTCAAAAAATAGAGAAATAAATCAGATATTCTTATTATATTACTCAATGAGGCATAAAAAAAAAGATCTAATCTCTTTTATACAGATCCAAGAAGACCCGGCAAGGGTTTCTTGACAGAAATGATATACATGAAAGATTTGTTGCAGATATGTGGCTGAATCACATTGTGTAGCTGAATATCTACATAAAAATGGCTGAACATGTAAATAAATGGTTGTAGATGCTTCCCCTAGCTTTCCCAAAGAAAGGCTGATCCTCCCCTTGGGAAACTAGCTCCTCAAAATGGGGTTTTGACCCCTCCCACTGCACACCTTAAGAAATAACACATTTTTCTGAAGGGAATGTGTTTTTTCTAAAGGTAGGTGCTTGGCCCAACACCAGGTAGTGGGAAATTTATATCAGAAGACTCCTCTTAGATTTCTTAGACAAGATCTCCAAGAAAGAGTAGGGAATCCCCACCCGGGAAAACCCTTGCACTAAGCAGTGTAGCAACTTAGCTAAACAACGAAGTATGCAGGAATTCCAAGAAGACCACATAAAAATATAATATCCAATATTTCCATATGATTTCCATCTACTTCATTATGTAATTTATGAGCTCTCTCACCGAGGGTCCCACCCACTAGGAGGTTGTTTCCATGCAAAGATTCCTCCTTCATAATTACGTTGTCTTCATGAGTGAGGGTAATCCATTTTGCAGCGCAGTTTGATTTATTCAAGCTTGATTGGATCAATCTTGATAGGGTCATCATTGAATGAGTCTTCATGCCTTGTCTCGTTTCACACTCAATGTGTCTTCATTTTTACCAACTAGCTTGATTTTCATTCACATTGAGTTGTCTTTATTTAGGATCCACTCCTTGAAGATAAATCATTTTGACTTGGTCAAACTTGACCTTGTCCACATATTTTGGACCTTGTTCACACATGTGGATGCTTGATCTGGTTATTTCATGATCCCTTTTCACATTTGGAGGGATTTTTATTCATTCTTGAGCAAATTATGAGCCTCCTTGCCCATTTATTCATCCATCTAAATTTTAGAAGAAAAAATAATATTCCTATTAGCTGAAGCTAAATTAGGAATATTACAGTCTCCCCCTCCCAAATGTTGCTTGTCCTCAATCAACTGCAAGGGTGCTGCAAAAACTCCCCTCCTCCTCTTGTGGTCCCCTCATCCAATTGTCTCCACCATTGCTTCAGAATTTCTGTAAAAATTCCATCTCCCAATGGCTCCTCCCAAGTGTGCAAGTTGGCCTTTGGTGAATAATCCCAAGGGCCTTCCTTATAAAAGAATGGAATATCTATGTGGAAACCTCCTTGTTGATCCATGGTCCTCTCAAGATAGAAGTGATGACAATCATGGGGAATTTCGTCATCAATGAAGGTCTCCCTCCTCCATGCTATCATCCAAATAAAATGAATCACCTTCCAGCTTGGTAATTCATAGAAAAGCTCCTCCCAATTTCTCATGAGAGGCATGCCCCAAGTGTTCCAACCAAACATATGGTCCACATCATAAAGAAACAAGTGGTATGCAATGGTGGCCATATAGTTTCTCATGCTCCCCTTGGAACATGTAGTGCAGAAAAAGTAGGGACTTTCTTCCCCCAAAGACACATCCAACAAGTGTGCCTCTCCTCCAACCATGCCCCCAACAAAGATAAGAACATCTTCAGCATGTGGAATCATAAGTAAGATCATGCTAGCTGCCATATACAACAAGAGGGAAGGAAAATGGTCCCTCATGTGCAACCAATGCAGTTTTCCTCCTAACTGCCATAGAATATGATATGACAAGCATTCTCCCCAACACTTGTTTGCTGCACCATCCTTCTTGCATGCTTGGAGAAGGTGTATGATGGTTGGTGTTAAGGAATCACACCATGAAGAGTACATCACCTCTCCAAGATCTCCCAAGGAATGGCTAGCATCACCGTTGTTCATGGCCCAAAGTGGCTCATGAAGCCCATCAGAAAAAATGCCCCCTCTTGGAGCCAAGAACTGCACATGAGTGTTAAGAAAACGAAAGTATATAATAAATACATCATGAGGTTCAGCAATACAATGTCTATCATACACTTGTTTAAAATCAGCAAGGTAGCTCATGGATGAGCTCCCTCTCACACTCAATGAATAAGTAGGTGATAATGATAACTCTTCCCAAGAGCTACGTTCCTCGTCAACCAAGAAATGATCCATGCACTTACTCATATGAGAGTGCATCTCCTCTTTGAAATTTTCCCACATCAATCCATTTAATATAGTATGATATGTTCTAATGAAACTAGTGGGATTTGAAAGCAAGACCTCATAGGTTGTGTTAAGTAGTTTATTCTTGAGTTTGGAATCTTTAGTTAAGTAGATCTGATCATGAACATAAATGATCCCATCAACTACCTTATACTTCCCATCCATTTCTTGCCCATCAAGAACCTTACATGTGAATAGGTCCTTGGAATATTCCATCATGAGTTGGGACTCCCAATAAGGGTCTAGGCTTCCCAACATTGACAATGTTGTAGAAGTTTGAAATGATGCATTCGTCATATGATGGCTCTCCTCCTTGACATGTTTGATGTCAAAGTCACATGTTGGAGTAGCCCCAAATTTCTTTTGCTGCCTTTCTTGCAGCTGATCTTGCTTAAGACAAGATTGAAGTTTAGGAGAGTCACCCTCTTTTTGAAAGGTTCTCTTCCTCCAAAACTTCCACAATTTTTCTCTTGCATACAAAAATGAAAATATCTTCTTGTTATGTTCATAAATTTTCATTATATATTGGAGTATCTTTTGCTACTCCAAAGCTATGGAGTGGCCTTTTGATACTATGCCCATATCAACACAGATTTCTGAATCTATCCTCTCCAACGCAAATGGATGAATGGAAGATAGCAAGGTCAATTTCAGAAATTTGCTTAGCCTTCCATCAATGATTCTCAGCGCTGTGGTGGCTCCTTCCAAGGTTCCATCTCTAGACAAATATGTTGCTGCTGCATATAGTTGAGAGAACACTTTAGTCTTCCTCCAATCAGAAGGTCTTCCTGTTGAAATGCCTTCTTACAAAGAGGCATCAATGCATAGAGCAGGATGTGAATGTAGGTGGACAGATTTTCCCCTACCTTTATTGCATAGGTTCTCTTTCCTTCTTTGTTCTTTCAAACTTTGAAATAGAGAAGGGTACATGCTCTTCCTCTTGTGATGCCATTCCTCCTCTTTTCCTCCTTCTATCCTCAAGATCTCATCATGTGACAATGATGGTACATGCTGCTCATGGCTTATGCCAAGAGCTCTATGTGTGAGAACTTTTGGAACTCCTTGCAAGAGTGCAAGAGTTTCTTTTCTTGGAGCAAGTACTCCATCCCCTTCTTCATGAGGTTCTTGAGGTGCCCTTGTCATGACTGCATTATCCTCTCCTGCCTTCCCTTTCTCCTCTTCAATAGTTGAAGTTGCCTTATCTTCAACAAGAGACCTTAGACATCCAAAGGAGATCTTACCCTTGGAAAAGTGTCAAAAAAACTCCCCTCCTCTTCATTGGTTCTCAGAAACGGAGTTGGATTTATAGACCCTCCCAACTCATGCAAAAGATTTGTTTGATATGGTTTGATAGTTTCAATAGAAGATGTTTCACATGAAATTCCATCAAACCTCTCTACTAATCTTTTAGTGAACCTTGAATAAGTATATGTATTTGCATTCTTTAAGGAAAATGATTCAAACAACCACCAAACATAGGCCTTACCCTCAAAATGCAGCGCTGCTACTTTGATGGCTTCAATTTCTGAGACTTGATGTTGTTGCACAAAGGTGTCTAGCTCCTTCAACCAAGCCCTAGCTAGACATAGAGGTGATCCATCAAAAGTGGATAGAAAAAATATAACCTCACCCTGCTTCTTACCCCTTGTGCTCCTTTCCTCCTTCATTTGGAAAAACCCTTGGAAATTCAAGTGATCTTTGAACTCCTCAGATTGAGCTTCATATTCCTGCAAATAATCACCAAGAGTATCTTTCCTTGGCACATCTCCTTTCTTCCTCTTCATGAAGAAATTTCTGATAGAACGTGGTAGATCTGATGATATGGCTGAGTGCTCATATCCAAAAGGTGAGGATTTAGAATATTCCTCTTGTATATATCTTGTTGAGGGATCTTCATATGTTTCCCTCCTCATTTCTTTGATGCCCTTGCTTTGGCCCTGCATTTTTGAAAAGAGACTTTTTGAGAACCTCTTTTCCAGATAACAAGGGTTTTCTCTGATTTCTTTTGAAAATATCCTCCTCCCCATGAGAAGACTCCATAATTCTTGAATCTCATAGGCTGAGCCAAGACTGTTGCTTTGATACCACTGTAATATCCCAAAACTGAGATTTTATACAACAATAAGAATACCTTAAGGTATTCCAAAGTTGGAGAGCAGAAATTCATCAACTCATATAGTGTGTTTAAACAGATATACATCACTGAACAATCACAACAACAAACTATGCCTTTATACAATGTCACCAAGCGGGGAAAAGTAGCAGTTTTAGCCCCAAAAACGTTATTTTCTGAATATTGAGTTATAAAAGTGAAAAATAATAGTTGTGTCCCTTAGAATAGAAAATATAGGACATGCATGCAAAAGAGTTTCAGAAACAAATTCCTTTGGCCTAGTTAAACAGGCCTCCCATGCTCAGAACAACTTAAAATTGACAAAACCCCAATACTACAACACATAGAAACTGTTGCATAAGATACTGCACAGTCTAATGGAGGTAAAAATCAGAAAAATAGAGAAAAATATCAGATATTCTTATTATATTACTCAATGAGGCATAAAAACAGAGATCTAATCTCTTTTATACAGATCCAAGAAGACCCGGTAAGGGTTTCTTAACAGAAATGATATACATGAAAGAGCTGCTACAGATTTGTGGCTGAATCACGCTGTGTAGCTAAAGCTCTACATAAAAATGGCTGAAAATGCAAAGAAATGGCTGTATATTCTCCCTATAGCTTTCCCAAAGAAAGGTTGATCCTCCTCTTGGGAAACTAGCTCCTCAAAATGGGGTTTTGACCCCTCCCACTGCACACCCTAAGAAATAATGCAGTTTTTTGAAGGGACTACATTTTTTCTGAAGGTAATTTTTTGGCCCAACACCAGGTAGTGGAAAATTTAGATCAGAAACCTCCTCTTAGATTTCTTAGACAAGATCTCCAAGAAAGAGCAGGGAATCCCCACCCGGGAAAACCCTTGCACTAAGCATTGCAACAAATTAGCTAAACAGCCAAGTATGTAGGAAGTCTAAGCAGACCACATAAAAATATAATCTCCAATATATCCATATGCTTGCCATATCCTTCATTATATAATTGATGAGCTCTCTTACCAAGGGTCCCACCCACTAGGAGGTTGCTTCTATGCAAATATTCTGGCTTCACAATTATGCTGTCTTCATGAGTGAGGGTAATCCCTTTTGCAGCGCAATTTGATTTAGTCATGCTTGATTGGATCAATCTTGATAGGATCATCCTTGACTGAGTCTTCATGCCTTGTCTCCTTTCACACTCAATGTGTCTTCATTTTAACCAACTAGCTTGATTTTCATTCACATTGGGTTGTCTTTATTTAGAATCCACTCTCTGAAGATAAATCATGTTTACTTGGTCAAACTTGACCTTGTCCACATAGTTTGGACCTTGTTCACACATGTGGATGCTTGATCTGGTTATTTCATGATCCCTTTTCACATTAGGAGGGATTTTTATTCATACTTAAATTATGAGCCTCCTTGTCCATTTATTCATCCAAATAAATTTTAGAAGCAAAATTAATATTTCTATTAGCTGAAGCTAATTTAGGAATATTACATTTCACATGCATGACTCATGGGGGTCAAGGCATCTCATAGGATTCTACTATCAACACAGTGACCTTGTTCCAAGGCTTTCCATACCATAAGACATCATCTATATTTCATGGATATATCTTTCATATCACTTGTATCACATGTGTACAATTTCTTTGAGATATCACCATAATGATTTTAGTCAAAATTTTGTTGTCTTAAATAATATTTCATAAGCATGAGATATTTCTCATGATGTTTGGATCTTGTATGTGGTGGTACCCAACCTTAATTACAAACTTAAACTCATTTCCATATCCAAGGCCATTGCACCTGTATTATGCACTTTCAATCAGCAAAACATAGTTAGAAAATATGCATATAATATTTTCATTATGATATTTACAACAATTGCAATATGATATCAAAATTTTTACACACTTTAACAACTTAATAATTTTAGATGCATATCACATATATTGAAATGAAATATCATTGAATTATCAAACATAATTCTCACACTTCCATCCACAATTAATTACATGAGTCCATTACTCATTCATTTGGATGTAGTCCATCATGACAATTCCATGCATGCACATATCACTAATATTTTTTTAACTAAATATTTATGTATTGGTTCTTTCCTACCATAATCATTCCCTACCGAAGTATTGATAAATCATGTACACTTAATCACAATTCATATCATTAAAGGTACAACTTAAACCTAAAGTAATGCTTCCCCATTCCTTAAAATTACTTGTTGTTATGTTAAGATCAATCCATACCTATACATCTGCATTTATTATTCCTTTTGTTATCTAACCTGGTTGATAGTCATTGGAAGCTTAATTTTTCTTTTCTTCAATCTTCTTATGATCACTCATTTGCCTTATTCTCTGTATGAGGTTGTTAGGAAATTGTATCATCATAATCTTCAACCATTTCTGATTATATAGATATTTCACAATTACATCATCTAATTAAGCCAAAAAAAAATCATGCGCCTCAACACTTTTAAATCCCCATTCAATATATGACATGCCTTATCACATTTACATGCACTATATTCATGCATTTATTAGTGCAATTATCATATTAAATTACTTTCCCTTATGAATATCATTAACTTTATCGTTCTTATCTAATTTTTACATTTTAATAATTTCATCCCCAATAAAACATTAGCAACGAAGAGATTCAAGGGTTCCACCCGCTCTATTTACTTTACATATCCTAGAATTCAAAGAAACTCTACCTCATTTTACTTGAGTATTTACTGTCAACTGAGCTTTCCATTTCCTCCTAGACTCAACCGATCATTCTACACAACACAAAAACTTCACAAGACCAAATTAATATCTAGCATATCAATATTATTCAACTAGGTTTGTAGCTAGTAGATCAAATCTATTATAGAAATGTTAGAATACTTACTTGTTGTCTTCATCATTTCCTAACTCTACTTCCTCAATAAGATAATTCTTATATTCCATTCATATGTGACTACATCAACATACATCTTCCCCTAGTTGCAATATCCAACGACCCTTGAGATAATTTCAATTTCACAAGTTAGTACCAAATCTATCATTTTATCTTCTTTCCTACTCATTTCATACGAATATTCATAAACATGCATTCACATTATGCACTCAATCATGCATTCTAATAATATTTCAATTGTGCATATTAAGATGCTTGTGCACCATCTGCACCTTTTTCTCATCATTCATGTTCATATATTAAATGCAATAACATCTTGCTTTATGAAAGCTTATAATCATTCAAATTTCATGTCTCACAGGCATAAGAATAACAAGTTTCTCTCTTCAATATGGTAACAAACAACAAGAATTCATTTATTCCAGGTAAGTTACATGGAATTATTTGGTTACCATTAACATCACCTAGTGAATAGCCAATACCAACTCTTGATTCACTTACCATACATTCATTCATATCATTTATAATCTTACATTTTTAGTAAGAGAACTCTTACCTAATTCCCTCTCAATATTTTAAGCATACAAAAACTATACCGGCATGGCTATTAGTAATTTATTGGATATTACCTTTTTAGTTGGTACCTTAGGGAGGTTTCTTTCATTCCTCTTTATCAACCTCTTAATCAACACTTGATTACCTATAACAACATCTCCATAAGAATATATGCAACATTATTATTAGCTTCTCCAACCATACTTTCAACTTGTACCTGGCTACATGTTCATTATCAACTCTAGTTAACCATCATAATCATGTTAGGACAATAGACTACTCTAAGTCTTCATTCATGTTATACATATGCTTATTAATTATCATATTTACTTAACATATCTATACACGCCTAACATATCATTCTCTTAATGCCTATTAATTCATATACAATTTTGGCTATTCAATCTCTTGCAATTATATAATGTTTATGCTCTTATTCATAAACATATAACAACCTTTTCAAAATTCGAGGAAACAATTCAAAATAATAAGAGATAAGTTGAGAGATTTTTTTTCATAATTATGGATGCATCACTTGGCCATGTGATTCTGCAATTATCATTCGACTGAGTTGTTTAGGGGAAACATAGTCAACATTTTGAAAGTATTGTTCATGACTTTGGAAATTATCATTCCACTTGATTTTTTCATTCAATAAATTTTCAATAGTTCTATCTCAATCCCATAACACGAAAATATTATCCATGTCACAAGTCCTATAACATTATTTTTCCAACAATCTAGGTCTATGCAACCCTTCTATTACATCCAATAATATTGGTTCCCATTCCATGTATCCTCACTATTGTATCTTTTCCCTGGAACATCTACTGTATGCTAACTCAATGCCAAATCCATTGTACTATCAATTCTATCTTAGTGGTATATCTATGGCACTTCAAACCTCCTGTTTGTTGTGAAACCAACTCCAAAAAGAGAAGAAAAGAGATATCAACACCTTATAAATAAGCCACTTCGAGGGGGAAAACTCCAATACATTACATGAATGAACAATTCTTGGATGATACAAATGACCAAAACCTCCTTCTATATATAAGAGTCCATGGGGCCACAATATAATCCTAGTGGGGCCACAATGTAATCCTATCCAACCTAACAATAATAATGTACAGGCACAATAATAAAAATATGAGGGTTACAGGGGTACAACAATAACAATAAGGGGGGCTACACTAACATAATAAGGGACTACACTATTAATATAGGGACTTAACATGCCCCTCTCCTTCAAACAAGTGTTGTCCTCAATGCTTGATTATTTCTTGATGCTTCTGTATAAAATTCTCATCCTCCCATGTGGAATCTTCTATAGGAAAGTTCTTCCAATTGCTGAGATACTCTAAAATTGATTGTACTTGTTGAGTTCTTGTTTCTGTGATTACTTCAGAACTTCTTTCAATGTGATGTTGATCTTCCTGTTGTTTCATTAGATTATGCACCAAAGTTAGGTTATCCTTTGAGAGTTGGAGAACTTGTTGTTGATGCTCGATGTGATCTTCCACTAATTTATCATCCATATTAGCTATTATTTGATCCTTCAAACCATCCAACTTAGCCTCCATTTCTGATTTTAAACCATCTATGTCATCTTTGGTTGCTCTTCATAAGATCTAAATTTGTTGCACTTGGTACCGTAATTTTGATATCTCATACTGCAATTCTTCCTCTTCATGCGTCATAGTATAGCTTTTTGAGGGCTTAATGGGTATGGAATTATTTTTTGGAGGCATTATAGAACCCAATACTAATAAAAATTCTAAAATATGACCTTGGAATCAATTCAACTTGATTCTTCAAACAAGACTTATGCAATTCGGAAAAAAAAAAAAAATACACACCTTTTACTTGTTTTTGAGGAGCTCGATATTGAAATTGACTTATCTATATACTTGCAGATCCCCAATATCTGAAATTTGGCCCTGTAGTAGTCCTCTGAAGCTTCTTTCAAATTCCACAGGTTTGATCCGATTTGGATTCTTCAAGGCAAAGTTATGTCCAATCTTCCACACTGACCCAATTTTGGACTGGTTCAGTAGAGCGAACTTGTATGACTTGCCACGTGTCAATTTTTTCCTCCTTTGACTTGGAAATTGATAGAACAAAAACTGAAGTATGTTTAATTGAGGCCACTTTTTACAGCAATCCAATCCGATGCTCAGAGAGAGAGCTATGAAGATTTTCCCACGATCACCTCTTTGAGATGAAATTTAGAAGCCCTAACTTCCAAAGATCATATCTCCGAAAATATTGCGAACCAACAACGAAAATTTTTCAACGATATTCCTTAGGATTGTAGCTTCGCACTCTAAAAATTTCAGCTTCTGAACCTTCGTATAAAAAAGGTTATTACGAAAATACCACGATGACCTGTTTAGGTTAAATTCAGGAGCCTACAAAATGACCTAACTTGCACAGATCATATCTTCGAAAATATTTAGAACCAAGCTCTAAATTTTTTTTGAAGATGTTCCTCAGGATTTTGGCTTCACACTCTAAAAATTTCAGATTCTAAACCTTCGTAGAAACAAAGTTATAGCGAAAATTTCACAATGACCTTTTTGGAGCAGCGAAACCCTATAATCTCAAAGCTCTGATACCAAATGTTGTGAAACCAGCTCCAAAAAGAGAAGAAAAGAGATATAAACGCCTTATAAATAAGCCAATTCAAGGGGGAAACCTCCAATATATTACATGAATGAATAATTCTTGGATGATATAAATGACCAAAACCTCCTTCTATATATAGGAGTCCATGGGGCCACAATATAATCCTAGTGGGGCCACAATGTAATCCTAGCCGACCTAACAATAATAATATAAGGGCACAATAATAACAATATGGGGGTTACAGGGGTACAAAAATAACAATAATGAGGCCTACACTAACATAATAAGGGACTACACTATTAATATAGGGACTTAACACTGTTGATCCACAAATTTAATAATATCCCTTTTTCTTATATATCTAGCTCATTTAGGTCTACTATTTAAGCTCTACTATGATACCACTTTGTAACATACCCACCTCCCTTTGTACCTTTCTAAGGGTGTGGGGTATAAAATTTCCATTCTTATTATTCAACTCAAAACTATTTTATGAGGTTTCCATCACCTCCTTCTTGTTGAGAGTTTTCCATCATTATAAAATTCATTGAAATATGAGTTTAGATAATTGATATATGTCCATTTGAATATTTTCATGCTTGTTTCCATGCCAACACTACTGAGAAACTTCCACATTGTAGATGCAATGTCACCCTAGTCCATGTGTCACCATGGGGGTCATGCCATGACAACACTAAGGCCACTTGGGCTACCATGTCATCCATTGGCCCAATTGATATCCTTTTCATGTCTTTACATGAGTGGTATTTTAAATAAAAATTTTAACAATTTATTCCACGTAAATATTAACACCATTGTGCAAATAAAACCCATGTGGAAACCAAACCCACATGTCAAATTACAAAGTGCCTAAAGCTTCATTAGCTATAGGGATAATTTTTCATTTTAGAACCTTGTTGTCGAACCCATGTCAAAATTTAACATGTAATGGAATTTTCAACAAAAAATTGAATATATAACTTTTAGAGACTTTAAAATTATAAGCCATCTTTAGGAAGATTCATGTAATTAAATATATTTACCATGAGTTACTTCCCACCATAGTTTAAGCAAGCCTTTTCACCAAAAAATATATAGGATTCATACGTAAGTGTGCATACTTACCATTACTCTGCACCATTATTTATGCATCCCTCATAATTAGGTAGGACTAAAAATATAAATGTGGAGACTTACCATGGTTACTACCCACCTAAATTTATTGAAGTTAATTAATTTATCCACTTTATACATCAATTTATTCCCACAAAAAAATATGCAACTACCTGTGCCTGAATAGGAAATTGATTTATCCACTTTAGAAGTAAATTTATTCCCAAAAATCCTTTGTACATTTAGAGTGATATACATTCATGTTGAAATATATCAAACTCAAACGTAAATTTCGATCCTAACATGAAGATGTGTGTGTATTCCATATTCATATAAATGATTTTTCATCTTTATTTTTACAAACAAATTCAAATAAAAAAAGAACAATAATCACATGAACAAATGGAACATTGAATGTTCCAAGTTAGCAATCTTTTTGGAATGGATCATTTTCCAACCAACTACACATCATATTTCTACATATGGCCACCCCCTATCTAGACCATGATAGGAGAAAACTGATAATTTACTAGTGAATGGGATAGGTGAAACCAACTTCCATTCAAACATAAAATAGAGTTATGGATATCTTTTCACAAATGAGTTTGGGCCTTTGTGATCTTCGTATGCCTCCAAACTTAGTTAGAAAAGTAGATAAGGGAATCTCTTCACTTCTCTACAGTCCTCCAGTGATTTCCCCACCTCTTGCTTGTCTTACTCAACTAACACACATCGAATCATATCCCACTTTTCCTCGCCAGAGTTCATATCTCTTTTCTTAGTGTTTGATAGGAAAATTTCATTTTTAGGGAGTCCAAAACACACCAACATCATTCCAATCCATGAATAGCACTTTTTTGGGTATATTTGGGCACCCAAAATTCTTCAACCAACTTTCCACTCAGGATTGAAAACATTGTGTACATGATTTTCACTACTCCAATTCTTGTGTGTATTTTATATGTTTGGGTACCTTTTTCTATGTGTGAATGAATGGATTCTTCTCTCCATGAATGTCTTAGAACACTTTTCCTTCATGGGTATCTACCCCCTTCCAAATCCTTCCATAAGAAATGTAGTATATTATTGTATAGACACATTTTCCCCAATCTCCCATGCAATTAGTGGGTCAAATTAAAAATCCAAGGAATGTACTCAACCTATTCCTTCCATTAAACTCTAAAGCACTATTGTAACTTCCACCCTAACTTCCATATTTATGAGGGTGTGTTAGGTCCCTATAATACTAGTGTATTCCACTTATTTTTATTGTTAGTGTAACCCGCTATTATTATTATTTTTCCCATGTATCCCCCATGTTGTTATTGTTTTGACCCATAGAAGCCCACTATTTTCATTGTTGAGCCCTTAGATTATTATTATTGTTATGTAGGCTCTGATTATATTGTGACCCCTCATACTCATATATATACCAAGGAGGTATTATCATTTGTATATTTTATGAATTGTTCATTTATGTGATGTAAAGGAGGTTTCCCCCTTGAAGAGTCTAATTTTTAAGTCGTTGATCTATCTCTTTTGTGTCCTGGTTACATAAAATTTGGTATCAGAGCTTTGGATTCTACAGTTTCGTTTCTACAAATAGGTCATCTTGGAATTTGATAAAAAGGTTCAGAAGTTGAAATTTTGACCACATGGAGCTGAAATCCTGATGAACTTCATGTAAAAATTTAAAATCTTTGTTCGTTATATTTTATTAGATATGGTCCGAAGAAGTTAGGGTTTTTGTATGCTCCAGAATTCAGTCTAAAATAGGTGACCATGGGAAAATAATCGTAACTTCCTCTACTGGCATCAGATTTGAATTTAGTAAAAAGTGGCCAAAATTTCATAGAATTTTTTATTTATTGTATCTTTTTCAAGGCCGAAGGTAAAAAAGGTGACATGTGGCACTCCAAACAAGTTTTCTCTACTGAACTAGTCCATAATCATGCCATCATGGGATATTGGGAATGACTTTACCTTGAAGAATCCAAATTTGGTGTGACTTGTGACATTGGAAATAAGACTCATAGGACTAATACAATACTAAATTTTAGATCTTGGAGAGACGAAATTACAAAGATACAACAATTCCAATATCTAGCTCAAAAAAAAAGGAAAAAAGGTGTGTATATTTTTTTAATTTGCATAAATTCTGTTTGAAAAATGATTTTGAAGTGATTCAAGGGGTATAGTGAAGCATAGATATCATTGTTTGATTCCAAAATTCCTTGAAAGAAAAAGAAATGGACACACCTATTAAGCAACCATAAAGCTCTTCTATGATGCAAGAAGAAGTGGAAGAAATGCAACATCATATATCAAATTTATGAAACCAAGTGCAAAAAATTATTCTCTCGCAAAAAGTAACAAAAAATGAATTGGAAGCCATGATGAATGTTAAGATAAATCATATAAAAATGGACATTGGATTTTTTAATTATGTTTTAAAAGAAGAGATGGAAGCAATGATAAATGCCAAGATAGAGGGGTTGAAGGAAGGGTTGACAAAGTTTATAAAAAAAGGCTTTCCAGTGGTGACAAGGTAATCCATGAAAATCATGATGAGGACAAAAGGAATATGAATTATGATTTTAGAGACTCCAATGTTTGGTTTAATAATCACCACATTCAAAATATCAATATGAGGAAGTTTTATGGAAATGATCTGGTAATGTGGATACTACATATGGAGCAATATTTTGATCTCCATGATGTGAAACACATACAAAAGGTACACATTGAAACTTTATATTTAGAACCCAATTGGTTTGTATGGTATAAATGGGTTTTCTCTTGTAAACTACTTGTCACATGGTCAATTTTTACGGAGGAAACAATAGCACGTTATGAGGATACAAAGAGAAACACCTTCTTTAACCAATTGATAAATCACAAAAAAAAGGGTTCAATGGTGGAGCACATTGAGGACTTCCAAAAATTGAATATCAGGGTAACTGATATTCCAGAGGAGCATAGGATTGATGTCTTCATAAGGACTTTGAAGGAAAACATCCAATATGAGGTTCACCTTTGGGAACCTGATTCATTGGAGAAGGCATTCAGGGTGGCAAGAAAAGTTGAAAGCAAAATTATGGAAACAAGGAAGTATACCACTTACAATTATAAAGATAGAAGTGTTGCTGCTTGTAGCCTTCAAAAACCTACATTGTTTATGCCATAACATATGGAGGAAAAAATAGAAAAAGTGATTTTTTACAACTGTGATAGCAAATACACTAAAGGTCATAAGTGTTCTGAGAAGAAATTATTCTACATAAATTGTGAAGAAGAGGAAGAAAAGGAACAATAAACATCAAAATAGGAGTATATACACCGAGAATTAACCCTTTATAAATAAGAATTGAATCCAACCATATCTTGAAATGCATTGGAAGAAATTAACACTCCTCAAATGCTCAAGATGGAAGTATATATCAAGAATAAAAAAATAATAGTTTCAGTTGATTTAGGTATTACTCATAATTTTTTTCATTGTAAGATAGCCAAGGAATTGAATTTCTTCCTATATCTAGCACTAGAGTTCCAAGTGATGGTTGAAAATGGAGGAACTATAAATTTCTCTAAAAAGTGCCATAATATCAAGTTAACCATGGGCGGATATGTATTGAATAGTCCAATGATTTCCATTCCAATGGGTGTTGTTGATGTTGTACTAGGACTCCAATGGTTACAATCTTTGGGGACAATAAATTTTAATTTTGAATAACTTTTCTTGATTTTTTTGGGAAGGAAAGGAATTTGAATTAAGGAGTATTGCAGGGAAACCAAGAAATATAATCAGATCTAATGGCATGACCAAAATTCTGAATGAAGAGAAATGAGACGTAATTGCACAGTTATGCTCACTACAAGTTCAAATATAAAAACCATATATTTCTCCATATCTCCAAAAAGTCTTAAACAATCTCCAAGGAATTTGAGACTCCCAAAGGCCTCCCACCTATTCGTGATGATGATCATGATATTCACTTGATTGCAGGAAGTGTTCCTCCAAACATCATACCTTACATATATCCCTACGCCCAAAAGAGTGAAATTGAACGTATGGTTGTAGAAATGTTAGAGGTTGGTATAATTCAACCTAGTGAAAGTTATTTCTCTGCTCCAGTAGTATTGGTGCACAAGAAGGATGGATCATGGCATATGTGTCTAGATTATGTGGATCTTAGAAGTCTCACTATTAAAGATAAATTTCTTATTCCATTAATTGATGAATTGTTGGATGAATTACATGGAGCAATTTACTTCAAAAAGTTGGAACTTCATTCAGGATACCATCAAATCAGAATTAAGATTGAATACATTCCAAAAACAACATTCATAACTCATGAGGGTCATTATGAATTTTTGGTCATGACTTTTGACCTTACTAATGCACCTTCGACATTTCAAGGTTTGTTGAATTCTATTTTAAAATCCTTCCTTAGAAAATTTGTGTTAGTATTTTTTGATGATATACTAATCTACAACAAGTATTGGAAGGATCATGTCCAACATGTTGATAGTGTGCTCAAACTATTGGAGGAGAAACAATTATATGAAATAGCCTCCAAATGTTTCTTTGAAATATAAGAGGTGGAATATTTGGGTCATATTGTATCTCATGAGGGTGTTAAGGTATACCCTAAAAAAATTAAATCCATTAAGGAATGGAAAATCCCCACAACCATAATTCATCTTCGAGGATTTCTTAGGTTGACAGGGTATTATCGCAAGTTTGTTAAGAATTATGGGAGATTAATAGCACCTCTAACAAAATTACTAAAGATAGATGCATTTTCTTGGACTCCAGAAGCTACTAAGGCCTATGAACATCTTAAAGAGGAGATGTGCCAAGAACTGGTCTTAGCTACGCTTAAATTCACAAATTTTTTTATTGTGGGATGTGATGCTTTAGGAAATGGAATTGGTGTTGGTTTAATGCAGTAAGGAAGACCCATTGCTTTTAAAAGTTGTACAATCAAAGGAAAGTATTTACACAAACATATTTATGAGAAGGAAATGTTGGCAATACTACATGCACTAAAGCAATGGAGACCTTACCCAATGGGAAGACACTTCAAATTAAAAACATTTCATGATAGTCTTAAATAATTTTTGGAACAAATATTATCTTCAGAAGGGAAGAAAAAATGGGTCATAAAGATGTTTGGTTATGAGTTTAAAATCATCTACAAAAAAGGGAAGAAAAATGTTGTTGCAGATGCACTCTGAAGAAAGGATGAGGATGTGTAAGCATTTCTTTGTGCCATTTCTATTATCCAACTTGATTGGATAACCGAAGCAAGGGATGAATGGAAAAATGAATAAGAGGTGTGGACACTTATTCAAAATTTACAGCAATATCCCAATACATATGATACATTTAACTAGAAAAATGATTCATTATGGTACAAATACCACTTATATCTTTGTAAGAATTCCCAACTCAAGAAAAATATTCTTTTGGAATTGCACACCTCCCCCTTAGGAGGGCACTCATGATTTATAAAAACTTACCATAGGGTCAAGAAGGATATTTTTGGGACGACCTTGAATCTGATATTCAAAATTTTGTGGCAGAATGTTTGGTTTGCCAACAAAATAAAGTTGAGACAATTAAGAACTCGGGTTTTTTACAACCTTTAGTCATTCCAAGTCAGCGTTGGGAGAAGTTCTCAATGGATTTTATCAAAAGTTTACCCAATTCTGAAGGAAAGAGTGTCATCATGGTGGTAGTTGGAAAAATTACCAAGTATGCACACTTTTTGGCATTATCTCATCCTTTTAAAGCCAAAACAATTTCTAGTGCATTGATGGAAAAAAATTCAAAATCTACATGGAAACCTAAAGATTATTGTAAGTTAAAGAGATCCCATTTTTACTAGAAATTTTTGGACATAATTATTTTCTTGTCTTGGTACTCAATTAGCTCATAGCTCATCTTATCATCCTCAATCTGACAAGCTAACTGAGATAGTGAACAAATGTTTGGAAGGATATATTCGTTGCTTTGTATCTGCTAAACAAACACAATGGGTCAAGTGGTTACCTCTAGTTGAATGGCAGTATAAAAATTCCTTCTATACTGCAACAAAAATGACCCCATTTATGACACTTTATGGATATCCTATACCATCCATCACATCATATTTAAGAGAAAATTCTAAGGTTCAGGCAGTGGAATATCATATTGAACTTCAACAAGAAGTTCTCCAACTTTTAAAGGAAAAATTCACTATAGCGTAGAATCGAATGAAACAACATGCTAATCAATATTGCAAAGAATTTTTTTTGATGTAGGCAACTAGGTATTTTTATGGCTACAACCATACAAAAAAATGTCCCTCAAGAAATCTAAGAAGTATAATAAATTATCACCAAATCACTATGGTCCTTACAAGGTATTACAAAATATTGGTATTATGGAATACAAATTGAAGCCGCATGCATCTTCCCTAGTACAACCAAATTTCCATGGTTCATGATTAAAGAAGGCTATTGGTGACAAGATCCCAGTTCAAACAGTGTTTCTAGAACTCGACGAAGAAGGAAAAATAATATTTGAGCTTGAAGTAGTCATGGAAACAAGAATTTTATATCTACAAAATTTATTAATCTCAGAGTATCTCGTTAAGTGGAAGAACTTACCCGCTGAAAACTCCACATGGGAGGATGATAATTTTATACAGAAGCATCTGGAACTACTCAAGCCTTGAGGACAATTTTTTTTTGAAGGAGAGGGGCATGTTAGGTCCCTATAATACTTATGTATTACCATTATTGTTATTGTAAATGTATCCCCCTATTTTTATTGTTGTGCCCCATATAAGCCCACTACTGTTATTGTTGTGCCCTTATATTATTATTGTTGTGTAGGATCTAATTATATTGTGACCCCTCAGACTCCTATACATACCATGGAGGTCTTATCATTTGTATCATTGAATATTTGATCATTTATGTGATGTAAAGGAGGTTTCCCCCTCAGAGAGGATAATTTTGAAGTTGTTGATCTATCTCTTTTGTGATCTGGTTACATAAAAGGGTGATTGTTCTAACTACCAAATCCTTCAAAATAAATTAGTTCTTGAGCAAGAGGGAATTGGCTTAAATTTTAATTTTAATTTCATGGCAAGGATTTGGAAAGGCAACTCCTACAATTCCTTCATCATTTTCCCACTTATGGTATCATAGCCCATATTAGTGCTCTTATGTTCCTAGTTGGATGTGTTAGCATATTCACTAATCAAGAATTTAGATTACATATTGCATTTTCCCACTTATGGTATCATAGCATGTATTAGTACTCTTATGTTCCTAATTGGATGTGTTAGCATATGAACATTAATCAAGAATTTAAATTACATATACATTGTTTTTTGATTCATCGAGTTCATTTATGTTGAAATAATATCATGTCCATGTTAACACAAACAATATAATGGCATCAACATAATTAATTACAATTAATTATAATTTAAACCAAGGCTATATATATATATATATATATATATATATATATATCTTTGCTAAACCATAAGTATGTCATATATGTGAACTTATCAACATATATCATTATAATATTGGTGCAACTACAATGAATTGCATTAGCCACAAAAGTGTTGAGAATATAATTACGTGAAATATTGTAAGACATGTACAAGTTGTTCATTTCTTGGATTCTTTGGTTTTGTGTTGACACCACACATGACCCTTGATTTTTTATTTGACACAGTAAATAGATCCTATTCGTACTTTGGAAAGGTTAGTTAGATATTCTAAATTACTCATTTCATTCAAAGGGAATAAAAATATTTTGAATTTGAACATGCCAGAAATGGAATAATTCCCATGTCAAGCCCATGAAATCAAAGGAACCCTAAGGGAGTTCTTTTGGTATCATCCCAACAATTTTTTCGGGAGTTAACTTCAGTGATTTTCCAACCATGAGTGCTATTGTGAATAGATTCTATTGCACACAAAGCTGATATGCAATTAGAGATCATATTTATTATGAATATGTCACATTGATAATTGGAACGATGAACATTGAATAATATCGAGAAAAAAAATTCTTATTTGACTAACTATTTGTCAAATAATCTTCTTATTTAATCATTATTAATGAAATAGTTTTACTAGCATTCATACATCACTTCTTGTATTGAACAGTCCAATTATTGACATCCTATTTGATGGTGCATAACCAACTTGTACAAAGAAAAATTAAATATATTTTACAAGTAATAAAATAAACCAAAAAGTCGTTGCAAAACAATTATCTACCATTTATGTTTCACATGTGAGTCAAAACTTCTTGATCTCAATTTTTTGTTGTTGTGGAAACATGATCAATCCATTGTCATCTCCATCAACAAGCCTAATATGGAATTTCATCTCCTATAAACATACTTCCAAACTAATTTTCTTTAGTACATGTTCAATTCTTTTAGCATAGATTTTTCTTCAACATGAAATGATTCAATTATCTCATTAGGTTAGATTATTCCCACTAGTGTTCCACCACTACTCTCTCACTCTGCCACGAATTAGATTAGTTAATTTAATGCTATAACATATTGTTTAAATATAATCCCCATTTTATGAATTTTTGTACACGAGTTGGAGCGATTCACATTGTTTTCCATTATCGAGAGGCTTGTAATTTACAACAATATGAAAAGATAGAGAAGGTGTAGCAAGAAATGATCTAATAGCCACATCAAAATTTTGTGTAACCATCTCCAAAAATAGAGGAAAAAAGATATCAACGCCTTAGAAATAAGCCACTTCGAGGGGGCAACCTCCAATACATTACATAAATGAAAAATTCTTGGATGATACAATTTACAAAACCTCCTTTCTATATATAGGAGTCCATGGGGCCATAATGTAATCCTAGTGGGACACAATCTAATCCTATCCGACCTAAAAATAATAATTTAAGGGCACAATAATAACAAAATGGGGGTTACAAGGGTACAATAATAACAATAAGGGGGTTACACTAACAATAATAAGGGACTATACTAGTAATATAGGGACCTAACATGCCCCTCTCCTTCAAAAAAAAGTGTTGTCCTCAACGCTTGAGTAGCTCTGGGTGCTTTTGTATAAAATTCCCATCCTCCCATGTAGAATCTTCAGTGGGTAAGTTCTTCCACTTGATAAGATATTCTGAAATTGATCGATTCCATAGTTGTCGAGTTCTTGTTTCCGTGACCGCTTCCGGTTCCAATATGATTTTCCTTCCTCATCAAGTTCTGGCAATATTGTTTGAACTGGAAGATTTTCACCTATAACCTTCTTTAAGCACGAAACATGGAAAACTGGATGTACTCGCGAAGAAGCAGAAAGCTCCAATTTGTATGCCATAGTACCAATATTTTGCAACACCTTGTAAGGACCATAGTACTTTGGCGATAATTTATTATCCTTCTTAGCTTGCTTGAGGGACATTTGTTTATATGGTTGTAGCCGTAAAAATACCCAATCTCCTACATCAAAACTTCTCTCACTGCGATGTTGATCTGCTTGTTGTTTCATTCGATTTTGTGCCAAATTTAAGTTATCCTTTAAGAGTTGGAGAACTTCTTGTTGATGCTCGATGTGATCTTCCACTGCTTGAACCTTCAAATTTTCCCTTAAAGATGATGTGATCGATGGTGGATAATATCCATAAAGTGCCATAAATGGGGTCATTTTTGCTGCAGTATGGAAGGAAGTGTTATACCACCATTCAGCGAGAGGTAACCACTTGACCCATTGTGTTTGTTTATCAGATACAAAACAACGAAGATATCCTTCCAAACATTTATTTACTATCTCAGTTTGACCATCATATTGAGGATGATAAGATGAGCTATGAGCTAATTGAGTACCCAAACAAGAAAATAACTCCTTCCAAAAATTTCCAGTAAAAATGGGATCTCTATCACTCACAATAACTCTTGGGCTTCCATGTAGCTTTTGAATTCTGTCCATAAATGTAGTAGCAACTGTACTTGCTTTAAATGGATGAGATAATGCACAAAAGTGTGCATACTTGGTAAGTCTATCAACTACCACCATGATGACATTCTTGACTTCGGACTTCGGTAAACCTGTGATAAAATCCATTGAAATCTCCTCCCAACGTTGACTTGGAATGGATAAAGGTTGTAGAAGTCCCGGGGTCTTAATTGTCTCCACTTTATTCCGCTGGAAAACCAAATATTCCACCACAAACTTTTGAATATCAGATTTAAGTCCATCCCAAAAAAAATCTTTCTTCACCCTGTGGTAAGTTTTTAAAAATCCTGAGTGTCCTCCTAAAGGAGAAGTGTGCAATTCCAGAAGGATATTTTGTTTTAGTTGGGAATTCTTACAAAGATATAAGCGATCTTTGTACCATAAGGAATCATTTTTCCAACTAAATATATTATATGTACTAGGATCTTGCTGCAACTTTTGAATAAGTGTCCATACATCTTTGTCCTTCTTCCATTCATCTCTTGCTTCGGTTATCCAATCTGGTTGGATAATAGAAATGGCACAAAGCAATGCTTCCACCTCTTCATTCTTTCTTGAGAGTGCATCTGCAACAATATTAAGCTTTCCTTTTTGTAGATTATTTCAAAGTCATAACCCAACATCTTTGTGACCCATTTTTGCTGCTCTTCTGAAGATAGTCTTTGTTCCAAAAAATGTTTAAGACTATCATGATCAATTTTTACCTTGAAGTGTCTTCCCATTAGGTAAGTTCTCCATTTCTTTAGTGCATGCGGTATTGCTAACATTTCCTTCTCATAAATAGGTTTCTGTAAATACTTTCCTTTGATTGGATGACTTTCAAAAGCAATGGGTCTTCCTTCCTGCATTAAAACTGCACCAATTCCATTTCCTGAGGCATCACATTCCACGATAAAGGTTTTTGTGAAGTCTGGTGTAGCTAAGACCGGTGCTAGGCACATTGCCTCTTTAAGATGTTCAAAGGCCTTAGTTGCTTCAGGAGTCCATGAAAATGCATCTTTCTTCAATAATGTTGTTAGAGGTGCTGCTATTCTCCCATAATTCTTAACAAACTTGCGATAATACCCTGTTAACTTGAGAAATCCTCGCAACTTCTTTATGGTTGTGGGGACTTTCCATTCCTTAATGGCTTTAATTTTGTTAGGGTCTACTTTAACACCCTCGTGAGATACAATATGACCCGGATATTCCACCTCTTGTACTCCAAAGAAACATTTGGATGTTTTTGCATATAATTGTTTCTCCTACAATAGTTTGAGCACCCTGTCAACATGTTCAACATGATCCTTCCAAGACCTGCTGTAGATTAGTATATCATCAAAAAATACTAGCACAAATTTTCTAATGAAGGGTTTGAAAATGGAATTCATCAACCCTTGAAGTGTAGAAGGTGCATTGGTAAGGCCAAAAGGCATGACCAAAAATTCATAATGACCCTCATGAGTTCGAAATGCTATTTTTGGAATATCTTTAGTCTTCATTCTAATTTGATGATATCCTGAATGAAGATCCAACTTGGTAAAATAAATTTCTCCATGTAATTCATCCAATAATTCATCAATCACAGGAATGGGGAATTTATTTTTAATGGTGAGCTTATTAAGCTCCCTATAATCTGGACACATTCACCATGATCCATCCTTCTTGTGTACCAATACTACAGGAGCAGAGAAAGAACTTTGACTAGGTTGAATTATACCTGCCTCTAACATTTCTGCAATCATACGTTCAATTTCGATCTTTTGGAAGTAAGGATATCTATAAGGCCTGATGTTTGGAGGAACACTTCCTGGAATCAAATGAATAGCATGATCATGATCACGAATAGGTGGGAGTGCTTTGGGAGTTTCAAACACCTTGGAATGATTGTCCAAGACTTGTTGGAGATCTGCAGAAATAGATGATTTTGATGTTGGAACTTCTAGTGAGCATAATTGTGCAATTACGCCTCTTTGTTCTTTCTTTAGAAGCTTTGTCATGACATTAGAGCTTATTATCCTTCCCGACTTCCCTTCAATACCCCGTAATTCGACTTCCTTTCCTTCTGAAAAAAAATTCAAGAAAAGTTCTTGAAAATTAAAAGCTACCGTCCCCAAAGATTGTAACCATTGTACTCCTAGTACAACATCGGCACCTCCCATAGGAATGGAAAGCATTGGACTAGTCAATACATATTCCCCCATGGTTAGCTTGATATTATGGCATTTTCCAGAGCAATTTATAGTTCCTCCATTTGCAACCATCACTTGACATTCTGGTGCTGGGTATAGGAAACGATTTAATTCCTTGGCTACCTTACAATGAATAAAATTATGGGTGCTACCTGAATCAATCAACACTATTACCTTTCTCTTCTTGATTTGTCCTTTTATCTTGAGAGTTTGAAGAGTGGTAATTCCTGCCAGTGCATTACATGATATGGTCAGATTCATTTCTTCCTCTTCTGGGGTTGGTTCCTGGTGTATATCCTCTTCTTGTTCATTTTCTTCTTCCTCTTCACAATCTATGTAAAATAATTTCTTCTCAGCACACTTATGACCTTTAGTGTATTTTCTATCACAGCTGTAGCAAAGCCCTTTTGCTCTTTTTTCTTCCAATTGTTGTGGTGTCAACCTTGTAGGTTGTGGAAATCTAGGTGTAGCAACACTTCCTTCTTTATAGAATTGAGTGGTAGGCTTCTTTGTCGCCATAATTTTACATTCAACTTTTCTTGCCAACTTGAATGCCTTCTCCAATGAATCAGGTTCCAAAACGCGAACTTCATGTTGGATGTTATCCTTTAAAGTGCCTATGAAGAGATCAATCCTGTGTTCCTCTGGAATATCAGTTACCCTTATATTCAATTTTTTGGAAGTCCTCAATGTGCTCCCCCACTAAACCCTTTTGTTTGAGATTTATCAATTGGCTAAAGAAGGTGTTGCTCTTTGTATCCTCATAATGTGCTATCATTTCCTCCGTAAAAATTGACCAAGTGACAATTTTTTTACGGGAAAAAAGCCATCGATACCATACAAATGTATTTTGTTCTAAATGTAAAGTTGCAATGCGTACCTTTTGTGTGTTTTGCACATTATGGAGATCAAAATATTGCTCCATCTGTAGTATCCATGTTACAGGATCCTTTCCATCAAACTTCCTCATATCCATTTTGGAATATGGTGGTTCTTCCCGCCAACATTAGAGTTTATGAAATCACAATTAACATTTATTTTGTTCTCATCATGAGGTTCTTCTACTATCTTTTCACCATTAGGAAACCTTTCTTGTATCAACTTTATCAAACCTTCCATGTCTGCTTTTAGAAAATTATTAATGTTTTCCATTTTCTCATCGATCTTAGCTTCCATGCCATCCATCTTAGATTCCATGCCAGCCTCCATGCCATCCATCTTAGCTTCCACGCCATCTATCTTACTTCCATGCCTTTCTTCAAAACTTCCATTTCATTTTTTGTTGCTCTTTGCGAGAGTGAAATTTGTTGCACTTGATCTTGTAATTTTGATAGATCATGTTGCAATTCTTCATCTTCATGAGTCATGGTAGAGCCTTCTGAAGGCTTAATGGGTGTTGAATTATTTTTAGGCACCATTTTAGAATCCAATATTGATACCTATTCTACAATATTCCCTTGGAATCAATTCAACTTGATTCTTCAAACAAGACTTATGCAATTCGGAAAAAAATACACACCTTTTACTTGCTTTGAGAAGCTCGATATTGAAATTGAATTATCTCTGTAATTGAAAATCTTCAATATCTTAAATTCAGCCCTGTAGTAGCCCTCTGAAGCTTCTTTCAAATGCCACAGGTCTGATCTAATTTGGATTCCCCAAGACAAAGTTGTGTCCAATCTCCCACAATGACCTAATTTTGGACTGGTTCAGTAGAGTAAACTTGTAGGACTTTCCACGTGTCACTGTTTCGTCCTTTGTATCCAAAATTTATAGCCAAGAAACTAAAGTCCGTGTAATTGTGACCACTTTTTACAGCACTCAAATCCACTACCCAAAGAGAGAGTTATTGAAATTTTCCCACGATCACCTCTTTGAGATGAAATTCAGGAGCCTGAAAAAGCACTACCTTCCACAGATCATATCTCCAAAAATATTGCGAACCAAGCTCTGAAATTTTTTGACGAATTTCCTCAGGATTGTAGCTTCGCACCATACGAATTTCAGATTCTGAACCTTTGTAGAAAAAAAATTATAGCGGAAATTCCAAGATGAGCTGTTTAGGAGCTTGAAAAAAAACCTAACTTCCACAGATGATATCTCTGAAAATATTGCGAACCAAGCACTGAAATTTTTAGACAATCTTCCTCAGGATTTCAGCTTCGCACCCTAAAAATTTAAGCTTCTGAAGCTTTGTAGAAAAAAATTTATAGAAAAAATTCCATGATGACCTGTTTGGAGTAGCGAAACCCTAGAATCCAAAGCTCTGATACCAAATGTTGTGTAACCAGCTCCAAAAATAGAAGAAAAAAGATATAAACGCCTTAGAAATAAGCCACTTCGAGGGGGAAACCTCCAATACATTACATAAATGAACAATTCTTGGATGATACAATTTACAAAACCTCCTTTCTATATATAGGAGTCCATAGGGCCATAATGTAATCCTAGTGGGGCCACAATGTAATCCTAGCCGACCTAACAATAATAATTTAAGGGCACAATAATAACAAAATGGGGGTTACAAGGGTACAATAATAACAATAAGGGGGTTACACTAACAATAATAAGGGACTATACTAGTAATATAGGGACCTAACAAATGTAAAGTGACCAAATGTTCATATCTATTGTGTCATGTTGTAAAGTATAATTATGTATATTTTAAATAACCAACATGTGTCATGTAAGGTGATAAAGTGTCTATATCTATTATGAAATATATGTTTTGAATTAACATAATTTAAAAGTGATTTCTCATGCTCATTAAACTTTAGTGATCAACATCATCTAATTCAAAGGTATTAACTCCTAATAAGAATTTGAATACTTAGTTTATGGAGGTGTACATACCATACCCTACCTATATGTATTTGCGATAAAAACTCACATATTCTTACTTGCTATAAGACTCACTTATAAAGAAAAAATAATGTAATCTAAAAAATTAAAAAAATTGTATAATTGCAATTAGAGTTAACACTTATAATTATGATTAAGGCGTATAAGAATAATATATAATTTTAAGTAGTAGAATCAACATAATAAAACCACATTGGAAAATTTCATTAAAATATTTCCCAAGAAGAATAAATTACTAATAGTGATGGGTATGAATTAATTAATTAAGACATGGATTAAAACTATATATGTACCTTAATTCACCCGTTATATTATTTTGCATTATAACATTTCTCATATTATTCCCATTTATACACTCATATGTAAAGGCATATAGTGACTTGCATGGGTATTTTGATATGCTTACATGGTGATTATGTGTTTAGTGAAATAATATGAAATACATAAAAATAAAGAACTTCATTGTATATAATATTGACAAATTTTTTTGAGGGGATAAGGTATATGTCCATTTTGGTGCACCCTTTGAATATTTAGATGATGGAATCAATATATAAAAAATTGTATATGTATAGAGAATAAGGAGTACTAAATGTGTGTTTATTAAAAAAAAAAGAATTGTTTTAATAGTTTAAAATTAATAATGCCAATGAACCTTGAAATTAGTATGTCAAAGTGTTGGTGTAATGTTTGAAGGTATTAACATAATGAAAAAAATAAATTATTTTAGTGTGTGGAGGTCATTGCTAGTGTAACATACAAACATAAATATATACATACAACCATTGTGGAATACAAAATTAAGGACAAACATCAACATTTTATTTTTTTTGTTGAAGATTTATGTTAGAATAAAAGTAGAAATAAAAATAATATATTATTTAAAAAACTATATATTTGTAATATAACTAAGCATGCATTTATATGTTTGCAATTCCATTACCTATGCATATGTGTAAGATATTGCAATAATATGTTAAAATAAGACATTTTTAATATATATATATATATCTATATATATATATATATATATATATATATATATATATATATCACAAAAAGTTTAAAATCTTGGTGGTCAGAGGCCTGCCAAAAAGGAGGCAAGCCTCATCCATCCATCTACAAACTTTGTAAAATCGTTCTAGCTAATGTGTATAGTGGAGTATAACATAAATGATAAAACTTCATACAAGCCCAAGATTAAAACTAAGTTGATAGGTAGAATACTATTAAAGAACTTAGTTGGAATAAAACAAAGACACAATTAGAAGTAGGAGGGATGAGATGGGCTTGGATTAGGGGGAGGGCTCTAGCACTTTTCCCTAGATGAGTACCCATTCCTCTAGATCATCCAAAAATATAATTATGTGGCAGTGGGTTCCTTGAGAATTAAATGGGACCATGAACTCTATTGTTTCCTCCTCATTCTCGGGACCTTCACCATACACTTTAAAACTAAGTCCACTGGCTACTCTATAGAGGAGAATGAACTTGGATTCCAGACTCCTGATTATATCCATCGATTCTAGTTGATGTTCTTTTTATTGCTATGATGCAATGGAAATCAATATTTTGTCAAGATAGTAAAATACCATTGCTCGAAAAAACTTGGTGTCACAGAATCATGATAAACCAAAGTCACGAACCTAGTTCTAAATTCAACATTAATTTACTATGTGGAGGGTTGCTAATGAAAATGATTCACTGGATTAACTAAATCTTCCACTTCCTTTTAAGTATATGGATTTATGCTCAATTGATAACATATTTGAGCTTTCCTAACATCCCTCTATACTCTCATTCCATGATGACATGTAGATGTATTCCCAAGGGTATTTTTGAACCCCTTTCATCTTTTGGTCACACCTTTTCTACTTGATTCAGGCATGTTCAGGTTGACCATTAGTGCCTCACAATGGGACCAAAATAATGAAAACACAATTTCCTTATAAAGGTCCCTATGGAATCGAACGTAGCCCCCAAAAAACCCCAACCATGTTGAATTTGGTATACAAAATACAGAGCCCATGGGTATAGTAAGCATAGGAAAACAAATACTTGGAAGAAATAATACAACCAAGTGGATTGTGTGAATTTTGTAGCCAATGAAATTGAAGAGATATGAGGAAAGAAATTTTTTGGTTATCAACTGACCATCAAAGAAAATACTTAGAATGGATATAGGGCATAAATAATAGCTAACAATGAAAAAACATGAGGACCAGGACTAGGAGAATCGCCTATAACTATGGTTGCAACAAGTGGTCCAAAATAAAACCAACTTCCCCATTTATCTTCAACATCAATGAAGTACATGTCATTACATTAAAAAATATAAGTGCTAACTAGAGCATATCAAGATCATCATGGTATGTGGCCACAATTCATTTACCAACATTATATCATCATTTGCCAAATCATTGTTAGAAACACTGAGAGAGCCGCGAGGTGGGGGTGAATCAATATTTCATGCCCAATTAAAACTTTAATTAGAGTATACTTTTATTTTCAATGCATTTTATCCATTATTTTATCACCAAAATTATGTGAAATATATATGAGATTATGAGCAACACATGTAAGCAATATAATGTAAGGCACATCAACACAACATCATAAGACACATAGGAACATTGAGATTTTTGGTGAAAACCTGATGTGGGATAAAACCACCGTTGTTTTTATCTTTATATTATTCTTTTATTATAATGAAAAATCCTTCATTACATCATGGTATTGTACTAGTGTAAACTATTTCCAACATGCATGCTCCAACATGCAGGAGGCTACAACCTCCACTCATTCTCCAACACCCATTAGAAGGGAGCTACAACCCCTTGATCTAGTTTACCGACTCCTACCAGAAGGAAGCTCTGGCTCCCTCACTGAAGGTTACAACCCTCAAATCCTCATGGAGCATGTTTCATAATGTTTCAAATTGGATCCACCTATCTCAATCAATCATCAAAACCTGTAGGCCACTTTTCATCAATTTTCAAATTGGACCCACACCCTGCAACAAGCTCAAACCAATATACCAACTGAACCACCGAATATACTGCATACAACTGAATAAATGAATCATTGAATATAAATGAGTCATCGAACCAATATCAATACCAATGTTCCAACCATTGAATCAATGAAGATTGAGTATCAAATGAATATCAATGTGCCAATCACCGAATAGAAAACCAATATGATAAAATCAATATCAATGTGCTAAGAAAATCCTTCTCAATAATACAAGCCATAAGTACTAAGCCAAATCAAGAACCAATCATGTTAATTTTCAATCAAGGCCCATGTCAATGTATAAATCTTTTCACCATGTAGTATCACTGTCAAACATCAAATTCCTCCTACTAGACAATGTGAGACAAGAGCAAACAACAACATACTTCATTCATTGTAGCTCATAAAAATAATACGGATCAATCATTAATATCAACAAAAACAATGAGTAAGATTCAGTCCCAAGTCAAATCCTTCAAGTATATATTATGTTTATCAATCAAGCTAAACCAACACTGTTAAGTATCAAGACCAATCAATTTCCTTCTTCAAATCACATATATTGATAAATATTAATGCCATGGAAAAAACTGCCTAATACCAAACCACTTCAAATATTACTGTTATTCAGCAAGTTCAACATATTCAAAACACGACCCAACAAGTTGTTGTAATAAACCATCAAAGAAAAAGCACACAAATCTCTATTGATAAGACCCCAAGTTCACTGTATCATTAAAGTGCCAAACCTTCTCTCTAAATATGCAGTGATCTCCAAATTGTCTCAAAAATACTTTGCAATAAGTCATTCAAACATTGTTACAACAAAATTACAAGTAGACCCTCTCAACTATATTGTCCAAGCCAAATCATCATAAAAATGTCTAATGAATCATCCAAGTCAATGCTGCTCATATTCATGTCTTTTGTCAACTCATAAGTAATCAATATGTCTTCAACTAATAACTCTAGCAAGGCAATAAGTTATTAAGGAGAAATAATATATTCATCACATCAATCTATCATAAGGAGTCAAAAATATGTCATATATCAAGCAGTAGCAGGACCCAACAGGATTTACCAACCATGATCAAAAGCATAAAGGACAATGAACTTCATAAGAAAAGCAACAAAATTTTCAAATCCTATTCATGGATGAAAAGATCACGCTTTGCATACTATTTATGTCATCTTTCACTTAAGAATATATTAAGTATCATTAACCAATCTAAGAAAGATCAACCTTTGCCATAATAAAAAAATTTTCTGCATACATTCAAGAGTCCTCATACTACATAAATATACTTATGTAAACACATTAAGAAACCTTGCTTTGATTTAAAGCATTGATCTCATTTATTTGCATAAAATGAACCAAGGGAAGAGATACTCCTATTGTGAAGCATCCAAATCATCAGATCACTTTTAACACATTGTGTAACAAAGATAAATCTAAAACTAGTCATCATTGAAGCTACAAACTTGTCTCTGCTACTGATCTACAACATTCATATCTATGCATACAATCAATACATATGTTAACACTAGAAATACGTATAGGAAAAATACATTAGAAAATGTCAAGAAAACAATACAAATACAAATTTTCAAGCAGGAATACGTTATGAAGGACAAAAAAATAAAATTTTCCTAAGGTTTAGTCAGAAATTAGTGGGCAACACGCTAGAAGAAAAGACCTTTTTCGCACAATGCATTTTATCCTTCGATAGTCGTGTGGTCCTAGTTATGGAGAGAAGTCACCATCTGAGACCACTTGAAACACTTGGTAAAGGTGATTCTCTGTCAATTGCAGTAAAGGATAGTCGAATTCAAGCCACCTTGAGGAGGCATGTATCCCATAAAGGAATCCCTTGTCCTACTCTTGGGTCATTATCAATCTTGGGCCAAGAGAGGGAAGAGAGTTAAAAAAATTCTATATAAACTAGCCATGGGAAGAGAAAAATAAGACACATTGTTATGCTGGACAAATTTATACCATAGCAAACCAACTTGCAATTATTGCAGAAGAAGGATTGGAGAGACTATCATGTTGGCCAACCAACATCTTAGTCAAGAAGAGAGCTCCATCATAAGGGAGTGATCACCATCCTTTTGAGAGAGGGATGAGATACTTGCGGGGAAACTGAGGAGAGGAACCCCCTTTGTATTAAATATTTGAGCTCCATATATATCTCAAAGGACTCATTGCAAGAGAGTTAACATTGTATTCTTCATACCACCAACACCTAATAAAGGGAGATTTATCCATTTGTTTCTATGGGGTTGTTGCTCCATTTCAACATTGTTATCTTGTATTTTTCTATTTAAGTTCATGTTATTGTATGCATTACTTACCTTATGAGTTTTGTATTACATTGTTTAGTTTGTTCACTAACAACAACATCATCTTCTTTGTGACCTTCTACAGGTAGCAACTGACTGCTAGAGAGGTGTCTTTTGGTACACTTGTGTAGCAAAAACACCACCACAAGGTTGGAGACTATACTGGATTATTTTTATTGGTTATTGGTTGTCTTTGCAAGTCATTCTCCTCGCTCAAACAACTCCAAATCATTCAAACACTCTTTGAGAATTATGCAGAACATTCAGTCTTTGTTCTGATAGGCAGAGAGCCCAATTTTTTTTTTTTTTTTTTTTTGCATCTTTCGCAGTAGCACGACTTTTGATCTAATAGACGTGCACACCGTGCCTATAGGAAAAAATCCCACGATGCATTTACATAAAGCAAAAAATCAGTGCATTTTCTCAGTTGTGTAGGTGATTGCCAACCCATAAAGACTTGCCTTCACCACCATTATGCATTTTTATGTTTTAGATAATTAATTTCTGCACTAACCACTACTAGTATAACCATTTTTTTTTTTTTTTTTTTTTTTTTTTTCAGGCTTATTTTTTATAATTCTTAGTCAGAACACATAGTTTAATTAGGAGGAGTAAGTGGCCCATAATCCACAATTCTCTTTTCTAGATTAACTATTTTTTCAATTTTTGTATGAGGCTTGTGACTAGGGTCAAAATGTTAAATATAGAAAGCAAGTAATCTTTGCTTCCCTTACACCTCTTAGTGAAATTGGGTTGGCACATGAAACCTTTCTCAAAATCATTTTGAACTACCATCACCATGTAGTTCTACATAGTCTAATTAGGAAAAATTGAAAGTGGCCAATTATCCACACATCGTCTCAAAATTGTGCAAGGAATAAACAAAACATCGTGTAATTAGGAGGGAAGTAAAGGATCATTGCATATCCACATCCTAAAACACTCTTTCTTGTTCACTAAAAGCACACACTAAAGCATTGGTAAGATTAGAACCAAAAGGCACCCACTTGTTGGTGCTTTTATTCTTATCTTACGTTTTCTTGCAAAATCACACCCTAAAGAAAATTGAGACTCTTAAAAAACAACCATAATTTGAACATAATAAATTCTACCCACAGGGGCCACAAATGAAAATTGTAGTTCTGGTTAGGACCATCGGGGGTAGGCATCTAATAAGTTTCCATGGTCATAATACATTTTGAAACATAGATGTTGACATCTTAGGAGCTTTAAAAATCCTTCTATCCACCCACAGAAACAATTACTGGAGAATTACAAAGACCTGATTCAGAGGGGGTTCGACTTAGGTCCAGTGCGTATGGTACTATTTGGGGCTACCTGGCCCATCTAGTGCTCGGTACTAGTAACTGATTACCAAGAATCTAATTACTCGAATGCTCACGTGGGACGAAGGTACTTTAGTGGCAAAAAATTAGGGCATCCTTTTTGCATAGGTGATGATGCAGGAAACACTAGATCCTTATACAATTACCTTGGTTGATTCTTCGGCTGTTGGAAGGCATCGCCAGTTCTTTCACGATGTTGGCCCTAGTACCCATCATAAGTTATCTTCACAAGGCCCGGTTATAGTGAGAGTGGGAGGACGATGAGGTATATATAGGATTTTGGTATCATACGCAAAAAAAACAAAAAACCTCATTTTTTGTTTCATTGATCACATAGTTTAAATTTAAAGAGAAAATTTACCTTTCCATTTTTCTCGTTTTATGTATGTTATTGTGTTATTACATTGATAGATATCACCCTTCCTCCAAAATAAAAAACACTAACAAGATTACACTAATCGACAGCATACGAGACCCAATGGGACCCCGTCGATCTAAGTGTTTCTTAAACCTTCCCCCATTAGAGGGAGGAGTGCCAGGCCTCCCACCATTCAGGCATAGAGGATGTCATACTGTCACTGTTATAGGATCTTCCTTTATCGCTATAATATTTTATTGGAACCCCCCAAGGGTCACCAACCACCAAAATAGTGGAGAACCCCCTAGGGTCACCACACTCAACTCCTTCTACAACCCTTCAAGGTCAAGGGAATACTACCCCTTGGGGGGTGGGGGGGGGTTCAGAAAATAACCCCTTAGTGAACACCACAAGGAAATATTTCTCAGGAACCTCCCCAAGGTCACCACATACACATACTTGTGTACCATCATTATATGATGGAGGTCAATAATTCGTTACCTTTCTTAGCATCATTAAATATTCCACATATGACTAAGTTAACGAATGACCCCATTGCACATGGGCCTAACTGGCCACCCATGCTTAAATTTGAAGGTAAGCAAGAGGAAGAGGCAAGAAATCATATTATGACTTTCCGCTTGTGGTGTTCGTCGAACAGTATCATAGATGATACCATTCGGCTAAGAATTTTTCAACACACGCTTACAGGGCTAGCAACAAAATGATGTGTTGAACAACCCTATGTGTCACATGGAACCTTCATAGACATTGCAACTGCGTTCCTCACCTTCTTCTAGCTCCCAATTAACCATGATTTGGGAAAAATAACTCCTTACTCATTTTAGAAAAAACACCTGTTGTCCACATATCAGACCACCTCCATGAATGGCTGAGGTGTCATATCTTGTGCAAATCCAATCTCGAGGATATAGTTCTTCTGGAATTATTTTTGAAAACACTCACAATTTTTTTTTCAAAAGACGTGGCAACAAAAAAACCTTGCTCTGAGGAGGACTCCATCAGTAAAGCCTAGAAACTTGAGCTCATTTACACCCAATCTGAATATATCTACCATATCCTTCCAAATTCCCCGTGCCTGAAAACTTATAAAAAGCTACCAGGCACGTCGAATACTTTTGACGATTTGATAGGGTCCTCAGACCAAAATAAACCAAACAACAATTATTAGTACCCAAGATACTCTTGTCATACTACGCAGAATGTATCACAACCAGGGTACTATCATAGTCAGCCTGCACCTCTACATAACATAACTAATAGGTCAATTCCATAGTACCAACTGCAAGTAGGTCCATACCCTCCTTTGCACGGGACTCGATATTCGATTGGAAATGTTGATACTAGAGAGCCACCCCAACATACATATTCTAACCAGGGACAGGGAAATCAACACTCCCCTTTTCCCACGCAAAACCTACCATCAATGAAGAACAATGCACCAGTTAACCTTGTGCAACCCTCCCAAGCTCAGCAAAAACCTTCATATAATCATGAGAATAATAATAATCCTCCGAACACTACAAAGAAAAAAAAGAAGAGAAAACCAAAGGGAGACTTTGGACAAGGGGGAAACAATCAAAACTGCCCCCCACAATCTCAGGCTGGGGAAACTCCAACCAGATTCAGAACCAGGAATCAACCAAGAAATCACAAAGAAAAAACAAGACAATTAGTCTAAGGACAAATCATTCTTGTGCCATATGTGGTGAATATGGCCATTACACCCACCACTGTCTCGAACTCCATGAGTTGAAGTGAATCCAGGGTAACCAAGGGCAAGGGGGTCAAAACCAACAACTTATAGTGATGCAGGAACCCTTCCCCCATCAGGGAGAGGTTAACACCCAACAACAACAACCACCCAAAAAAAATGACGGAGGAAACAACCACGATATCTTCATGGTTGGAGAAGATTTTTTCTTCCAAACATGGAATAGGAACTACGACGCACCCTCGAATACCAACCCTTCAGGTACAAGTACGAGCGCACCTACTGCACCGTTAACCATCTCTTAAATATGGCTTTCACAATACTAGTATAGTATTTGGCCCCTCTGGCCATGTTGGGAAACTCAAGCATTACCTCTACAAGAATAATTCCTATTATCTACCAAGAAGGCACAATAGCCAAAGAATCCCATATCGCGACACTAGCTGGTACTACCATGAAGGATAACAAGAAAGGGAAGAAGGTCGACACCCTAGGCTTCCTAGGGAATCACAACCTTGTGCATTATGCAACGTCTTAGGCCATCCTACTAACATTTTCTCGAAATTAGATGAGTTGAAAGCTCTTCTACATGCTAAAATAAGTGTCATGGCCTCAACCACCCATATAAAGGAAAAGGTCACGAATACCCAAGGTAAAGCATTACGCACCAACCATGCGTGCACCATATGCAACCAATACGGACATTACACCTATCATTGTATGGAGATGCCTCGATATAGGGATGCATTACAAGCCCTAGAGAAATACAAGCTTAAGGACCCCTCTATGACATCCATGTAGATGGAAGAAGACAGATCCAAAACCATCTTATACATATGAGAAGAGCCTGCATCATGCTTGTACTCAACAAACCAAAAAAATCCAAGAAGGCAAAAAAAGGCCACACCCCATGTCCCAATTTGCACATTGTGTGATGAACCTCATCATTTGATTGTTCAATGCCCCAAGTTAAGGGTGTTCAACCATTGGTAACCAATTCCACACATTTCCCAAAGAAAATTAATTTGACACATATGACATATATGTCATATTTGTCGAAGAAATAACCATGTGTTCCATTGTCCCCATATCCATCGTCTCCGGTCTATGTCAGATTTCATGCGACACTTTATCGCTGAAAACTGTGACTTATAAAACTCGGATACATAATCTTTGAACAACAACAAAACCCAATGGACTGAAGTGACTAGGACCATTTTATATATATCAGAAGAGAGACGAACACAAGGATGACCACTTCCTCCCCATAACCATCCTCAACCTCAAAACTGGGTTTGTGTGTTACGTGACAAGCATGATCATTCGATTGCTCAATGTGCAACATTGGAGTTATTTCAGAGACGGTACCCGGTCACTCTAGTGGTTCAAAGATATTTGACTAGACATGTTCGAAACTCTTGTCAGATATTCTAGGGTAACCACCATATTCGTCATTGTCCCTACATTCCTTGATTTTTCTTAGCGTTAGATTCTCTACGCATGTTCATTGCCAATAATGCTGACTTGGAAAGTTCAGGTTTAGGTTCCGTAGAAAGTTCCACAACCCTGGATAATGAAGCATCTAGGTCCATCCTCCATGTATCTAAGGAGAGACTGCTAACTACAATGCTGCCTTCCTCTCGTCACTACGACCATCCTAGATATGAGAAGGAAACCAGGCGCCTCGAAAGGGTAGGGTGCAAACCTAACTTCTCATGTGCAATATGAAATAAAATTAACCACATGGTTAACCAATTTCGTGAGATGAATATGTTCATAGATATTTTTCACATAGCAAACCCCATACCCCAAATACATCTCTCTAATCAAGAGAATATCACTCGTTGCTATTGCCAAATATTCTCCCAATTTCATCACATGAAGAACTTTCAGTATCTTCCATGATTGAGAGCATCTAGAACAAATTTAAAACAATAACTCCCAATGGATCCATATCACACAAATATAAGACTTGAAGATGGAAAAAACACATAAATGCACAATCTCATGACCATCACCAATCATAATCGTCTTACATCATGAGTAGTTACATTGGATCGCATACCATCTACTCGGTGAGTACATTTACTCCATGCAACATTTCCACTAGCCACTACCATGATACGGGAAAATTCTGTATGTTACAATCATTTTGGCATCTATGAATCCAAAAAAATATTCAATTAAAGGAAGATACTTTTGCCCCTCGTACACTGCCAAGAGAGCATGGACCTCCTCTGGCTAAAATAGATATAAACATCACAGAAATCCTTCCGCCATCTAATACTGACAACACACAACATCATATAATTCATCTCACCATCCATGGGATCCATGACTCGTGTTGTTTGGTCATAATTTCCTAGTGTCGAGACCACTGCAACTACCACACCAGTAGTATTACCTTCGACAGTGTTATCATCAAATTTATTCTGATACGCTACTCATCAATCAACTTAATGTAACTCTTTCAAACCAATTTTGACTGAAGATTAGCCTCTTCAGTTTGAGAGGGCTATCTCAAGGTAATTTATGATTTTTAATGGAAATTTAGATGGCTAACTCTATAACTATAACTTGATTTGATTGATTGCAGGTTGAAAATGTAAGGACTTGCTACCATTGGGCTATGGGGTCAATATTAGTAAACTCAATGAAAGTATTTCTTCTTTTGGAAATTGAGGCAATGGAGGCTTCAATGAAATGATAGTACACACACAACACAAGAAGAAAACAACAGTTTAACCTCTAAAGGAAGTAAGGGAATGTTATCATGAATTTTGAGTAATTAGAAATCAAACTAACTGCAGGTATTCAACATGAAAGATATATAACATATAACACATTGAACACCTCCTTCAAATCTCAGGTAAAGAAGAAAATATCACTATATATTATTGAAATAGAAAAAACTATTACAGAGTAGCAGTTTGGTACCATATTCTCCAACCCTTTGATATTCGATTTTCTGTCTATAAATAAACTCGTTTTACATTGCATAGGATGTTGGATCATTAAACCTTAACTCTGACAACTACATAACTGAAAGCTACTTTCTGGGAACAGAAAAAGACAGCTAGTCTCTAAAGACTTACATTCCTAATAGGACTCTCGAGATATCTATTACAACTACTAACTAAAGGAGTGAATAATTACATAAAAAGTAGTTAGGTTTCTTGAATGGCACTATACATCATAAAAAGAATAAATGCCCTTATTGAAATAGAAAAAAATCATCATATTTTTAAGGACATGAAGACATGGCCATGGAATTTGCTGACTGTGGAGCTAAATTAATCCTTTTTTCTTGTGCTGCGCTGTTGCTAATGTGCTGATGTAGTGGGGAAGCTTAGGACGTGGACCTCAATTCGCTGATATGTTGACAAACGAGCTGAGGGTTTTGTGGACAGATCTTCTTTTGAACTAAGTGTTGAACTCTTTTGGCTTCCCGACTTGACCTTTTTGTTGTATTATTACCCGAAATCCTCTTGTTGTGTTAAAACCTTTTTATAAACAAAATAGTGTGAAAAACCAATATACTGGACTTGAAAACTTTTGAAATTTATATATGAAGTGGCATCGCATCTGTGCACTTCACAACCTTTAAATTTTAATCTATAAATAATTCAATCCGCGATGTGATGCGATGGGGAGGTGACATGGCATGGAAGAAGTGGAACCGGACTGCAGCGCATATCAAAGCTTTTAGCTTTTAGTTATAAGTTGCGGGGGTTAACTTTTATAATTTGCGATGTGCGGGGAGAGGGACAGACTGGCATATGGCGGAGTTTTATGAATTGGTGGAAAGTTAAAAGTGGTAAGTGTTATGGAGTTTATATGATATCACGATATATCAAAGTATTGCAATGGCTGTGAAGTGGGGGTGGAACTGCTGAGGTGGGGTCGACTTACCACATTGCAAATTAAAATAAAAAGACTATGGGCGCTCTCAAGGTAAGTTAAAGTATTGTTGGGTGTGGAGCTTGATTTTCATCCTGATTCAGAGATCCTTACTTTAGCTAGATGTATACCCCAGGAAAACTATACACCCTTGCAGCGGGGGGGACTTGTCCCCCCCGCAGGGTCCGAGGGGGCTGACCCCCCGGCTGGGGGGTCTGGGGGCCAACGGTCCCCTGGCGGGGGTTTCAGGGGCAGCGCCCCCAAAGCTAAAAACACATGTAAAATTTCCTTGTAAAAGTATAGTAATTTCTAGTCAATCTGGGTCGTTCATTAGGTGGATGATTTTACGGTAGAAGTTATGTTTAGTTTAGGGTTTTTTTCCATAGAAGGCAACCCCTCTCTTTGTATGAGGGTATTGTATTGCGGCTGCGTATTACATGTGTATTCTCTGAGCGGGAAATAGATAGTGAGACTGTGAGAGAGAACATAGGATATTACAGCGGATCTGCTGTAGGTTTTTTCTCTTCATTTTGCTGGATAATAGAAAAGAAGGACTGGCTGTTCGGGGTGGACGTAGCCCAAACTAGGTGAACCACGTATATCTGTGTCTCTCTGGTTTTATGTGTTTTGTGTGCTTGTATTTTCCGCATATTTTATGTGTTGCATTGCTCCATAATATATAATTTTCTAACAACTGGTATCAAAGCCAAAGGTATATTTGGCTGATAAACTCGCAGGAAAGAAGGGTTCCTGGTTCGAGTGGGAGCAATGGCGGAAGATGGTAAGTTTAGGGTTGAGAAATTTAACGGCCAAAACTTCCCGCTATGGAAGATGTAGATGGAAGATTATCTGTATCAGAAATATCTGTACCTACCATTGAGCGGAAAAACAAAGAAGTCGGCGGCCATGACAGACGTGAAATGGAACATTCTCGATAGAAAGGCACTCGGAACAGTACGGTTGTGCCTTGCGGCGTCAGTCACCTTCAATATTTCGAAGGAAACAACAACATAGGGTTTGATGCATATGTTGGCGAAACTATATGAAAAACCCTCGGCCTCAAACAAGGTATTTCTTATGAAACGATTATTTAATATGAAGATGTCGAAAGGTGGATCTGTTGCGGACCATTTAAATTATTTTAATACAGTTACTAGTCAGTTAAGTTCTGTAGGGTTAAACTTTGATGATGAAGTTAGAGCTTTGTTATTCTTGTGCTCATTTCCAGAGAGTTGGAATGGTTTAGTAATGGCCATTAGTAACTCTGTCTTTGGATCTAGTACTTTAAAGTTTGATGATGTTGTCGGTGCTATCCTTAGCGAGGAAATGCGACGGAAAAGCTCTAGTGAGACATCGGGTAATGCTTTGAGTGTAGAGTCTAGGGGAAGGAGAATGGAAAGAGGAAAGAGCTCAGGATATCGCAGTAAATCAAGGAAAAGCAGATCCAAGTCCAGATTGGGGATAGTGTGCTGGAAATGTGGAAAGAAAGGACACCTAAAGAAAGACTGTATATCTCAGAAGGGAAAAGAAGGAGATGCACATCAAGAAAAAAATCATGAAGCAAATGTGACAGGTGATGTGTTACAAGATGCTTTGATTCTTTCTTTCGAAAATGTTACTGATTCTTGGGTTGTAGATTCAGGGGCTTCATTCCATGCCACACTTGATAAGAAATATTTTCATGACTATGTTCAAGGAGATTTTGGACAAGTTCGTTTGGGTGATGATAAACCCTATAAAATTGTTGGAATGGGTAAGGTTCTTGTAAAACAGAAGAATGGAAACCAATGGCTATTAAAGGAGGTAAGGCATGCTCCAGATTTAAGGAAAAGTCTGATTTCAATAGGGCAGTTAGGCGGTGAAGGTTGTGTGACAACTTTCACAGATAAAACTTGGAAGGTCACCAAAGGAGCCCTGGTAATAGCAAAAGGAGAAAAGGTTGGTACATTGTATTTATGCAATGGTATTTCTAACTCTGTTAATTCTTTAACTTCCAAAGGAGTAGATGCAGCATTATGGCATCATAGGCTCAGACACATGAGTGAGAAGGGGATGAAGATTCTTCACTCAAGAAATTTGTTGCCAAGTTTGAAGAATGTTGATTTGGATATCTGTGAAAATTTCATTTATGGAAAACAAAAGAGAGTCATATTTATCAGAGTTTGGAAAGAAAAGTAGAGCGAAAAATTGGAGCTTGTGCATACAGATGTATGGGGACCTGCTCAGGTATCATCTCTCGGTGGCTCTCGTTATTATGTTACTTTTATTGATGATGCAACTAGAAAAACTTGGATTTATTGTATTCAAAATAAATTTGATGTATTTGATAATTTCAAGAAATGGAAATCTTTGGTTGAGATTGAGATAGGAAAGAAGTTGAAGTGTCTCAGATCAGAAAATGGAGGTGAATATTGCAGCAAAGATTTTGATAGGTACTGTTCAGAGCATGGAATTCGTACAGGGAAGAAAGTTCCAAGAACACCAAAAGAAAATGGTGTGTTAGAAAGGATGAACAGAACAATCATGGAGCGTGCAAGGTGCATGAGATTGCATGCAGGATTGCCTTTACAATTTTTGGCAGATGCTGTAGATACTGTTGTTTATCTAATAAACAGAGGGCCTTCAAGTTCCTTGGATGGTGGTATTCCAGAGGAAGCATGGACAGGTAAAAAGGTAAACTACTCTTTTTTAAATCCTTTTGGTTGTGAGGCCTTTGTCCATATTAATAAAGAAAATAGAAAAAATCTTGAGGCAAAATCAAAGAAATGTACCTTTATTGGATATGGTGTTAATAATTTTGGTTATCGCTTATATGATTATGAAAATCACAAAATCATTAGGAGCAGAGATGTAATATTCAATGAAAAGGTCTTGTATAAGAATCAGTTGCAGGAAAATAAACAGGAAAAAGAAAGAAAGGAATACATGGTTCTTGATGAGATAACTGAAAAAGTAAAGGTGCCTGAAAATAATAATAATCAACAACCACAGCAGCAGCAACCACCACAACAACAACATGCACCTCAAACACCTGAAAGTGGTGTTAGAAGATCTACCAGGATAAGTATACCCCCTTAACGATACTCTCCTTCATTATATTGTTTATTGCTGACTGATTCTGGTGAACCCGAATGTTATGAAGAAGCAATGCAGGTTGAAAGTAGGAAGAAGTGGGAGATAGCCATGGAAGAAGAGATTGACTCCTTAATGCATAACCAGACTTGGGACTTAGTCAGGTTGCCTGCAGGTAAAACTACATTGCAGAATAAATGGGTTTACAAGCTGAAGGAAGAAGATGGAGGAAAACAGAGGTACAAAGCTAGACTTGTGGTGAAGGGGTTTGCACAGAAGAAAGGTATTGATTTTGATGAAATATTTTCTCTTGTTGTTAAGATAACTTCAATCAGAACTATCTTAAGTCTTGTAGAAGCGGAAGATTTACATCTTGAACATTTAGATGTAAAGAAAAAATTTCTCCATGGAGATTTGGAGGAAGAGATATACATGCAGCAACCAGAAGGATATGAGGTCAAAGGGAAAGAAAAATTGGTGTGCAGGTTAAAGAAGAGCTTGTATGGCTTAAAACAGGCTCCAAGGCAGTGGTATCTAAAATTTGACAAGCTTATGTCTGAACAAGGTTATACTAGATGTCACTCTGATCATTGTGTTTATCTGAAAAAGCAAAATGATGGCAGCTATATTATATTTTTATTGTATGTAGATGACATGCTTGTTGCAGGGTCTAACATGCAGGAAATAAATGTGCTCAAACAAAAATTGGCAAATTCATTTGCAATGAAGGATTTGGGAGCTGCAAAACAAATCCTTGGTATGAGGATAACTAGAGACAGGAAAAATCACAAATTAACACTGTCTCAGTATGAGTACATAGAAAAGGTGTTGAAAAGATTTAATATGCACAATGCAAAACCGGTTAGTACACCTTTTGCTAGCCATTTCAAACTTAGTAAGGAGATGTGCCCAAAGACACAAGAAGACATGGATTATATGTCTAAAGTTCCATATGCATCAGCAGTTGGAAGCTTAATGTATGCAATGGTCTGCACAAGGCCTGATATTGCACATGCAGTGGGAGTTGTAAGCGGGTACATGAACAATCCAGGAAAAGAACATTGGATGGCAGTAAAATGGATTCTCAGATATTTGAGAGGTACCACAAATCAAGCATTATGCTTTGGTGGTTCAAACATTGCTCTACAAAGATATGTTGATGCAGATATGGCAGGTGACAGAGATAACAGGAGGAGCACTACAGGATATGTATTTACTGTAGGTGGAATAGTTGTCAGATGGGTTTCAAAAATCCAAAGTTTTGTTGGACTTTCAACAATAGAAGCAGAGTATGTTGCTGCTACAGAGGCTAATAAAGAAATGATTTGGTTACAAAGGCTTATGGGTGAATTAGGTAAGAAGCATGATATGGGCACGTTATACAGTGATAGCCAAAGTGCCATTCATCTTGCAAAGAACTCAGCATTTCATTCCAGGACTAAAAACATACATCTCAAGTACCATTTCATACGGTCAGTATTGGAAGATGGAGAGTTGACGCTGGAAAAGACACACACTAGCCAGAATCCTGCAGATATGCTAACAAAAGTTGTAAGAAGGGAGAAACTAAGAATGTGCTCAGTTTCAATTGGTCTTCAAGGATGATGATGAATATGAGAAACAACCAAGTCCAAAGAAGAGTCATTTTCCAGCAAATGAAGTAGCGATGGAGCTGCTACAATTAGTCTCCAAGTGGGAGATTGTTGGGTGTGGAGCCTGATTTTCATCTTGATTTAGAGGTCCTTGTTTTAGCTGGATGTATACCCCAGGAAAACTGTACACCCTTGGGGGGGCTGACCCCCCGGCTGGGGGGTTCGGGGGCCAGCGGTCCCCTGGCAGGGGTTTCGGGGGCAGCGCCCCCGAAGCTAAAAACATATGTAAAATTGCCTTGTAAAAGTATAGTAATTTCTAGTCAATCTGGGCCATTCATTAGGCAGATGATCTGACGGTAGAAGTTATGTTTAGTTTAGGTTTTTTTTCCCTATAAGGCAACCCCTCTCTTTGTATGAGGGTATTTTATTGTGACTGTGTATTACATGTGTATTCTCTGAGCAGGAAATAGATAGGGAGACTGTGAGAGAGAATAGAGGATATTACAACGGATCTGTTGTAGGTTTTGTCTCTTCATTTTGCTGGATAATAGAAAGGAAGGACTGGCTGTTCGAGGTGGACGTAGCCCAAACTAGGTGAACCATGCATATCTGTGTCTCTCTGGTTTTATGTGTTTTGTGTGCTTGTATTTTCCGCATATTTTATGTGTTGCATTGCTCCATAATATATAATTTTCTAACAAGTATATGCGATGTGATATCACAAATCAGCCATCGCATTTTTTATAGTTTATTTCCTGATGCGAAACAAATAAGACCTGCGAAATGCGACAAGGGCCCTACTTTAATCACGATCGGGGAATGAAAATAAATGAAGCGGTAAAGGTGGAATGGTAAAGCGGAAAGACAGAAAAAGGGTAAGTTTAATGGTTTTCAATGAAAAATGAAATGAAAAGGGAAGCATGGTGGATAAAATGGGTCCCACTTCATCATATTTTGTCCTTCGAAAGGTTTGTAAGAGATGATAATGTAAATGATTTTGGGTTTTGGTCTACGGGAAAAGTGATTTTGAATGTATGGGATTTTATGAATGGGGAAGGAGTCCAAAAAGGGAAAAACAACAAACAGTGATAACAGACAATGCAAACCCATCCAATATGTACTCTGTCAACCTCATATAATTATACGACATTAACCACATAATCATATTCTTGTTTTTCAACCAACACTACTAGGCCCGAACCCATTCCTCATGGTCTTGCGCAAAACAAATCCCCCTTAGACATATTGTTTCACTTTGATGAGTATATATTAGAGGCCATGAAAGAACCTGATTATTTGTGGGATGCCATGCACCATCGCTCTTTTTTTCTACCAAAAAATGAATTCATTCATAGCGGCACAAAAGATTAGGGCATTTACACCATTGAATCAAAAGACTTCTTTCCATTAGGAAAAGTAGATTGGTTCAAGAACCTGATCCCAAAACCCAATCGTTTGAGGAAGGAAATACATCAAATATTTCACCCTCCATCAAGGTAAATATTTTGAAAAAACCAGGAAAAACCAAAGAAATATCTATGAGGGAAACATGCTCTCCAGAAGAAGTAACTGCATACACAACCTTATTACAAGAGTATAGGGAAATATTAGCATGGGATTATTCGGAAATGTCAGGTTTGAGTCCCACCATCGTGGAGCATCATATTGACACATGGCCTGACATATCACTCGTTCACCAGAAACAACGTTAGTTACACCCATACAAAGCTGAAGCAATCAAATAGAAGATAGACAAGCTCCATAAATCCGGATTCATTTACCCAATTTATTACACGTCTTAGATTTCCAACCCTGTAGAGGTCATGAAAAGATAGGGCAACATTCAAGTCTGTATCGATTTTCGAGACCTAAATAAGGCATGTCCCAAAGTAAACTATCCCACTCCATTCATTGACCAAGTAATTGATGCTTGCATCAGTCACGAGGTGTTATCCTTCATGGATGGATGCTCGAGGTACAATCACCATACTTCCCAGGCAATAAAAGTACAAGAGTAAGTATCATTTTATCCTCAGCATGATATTATTCCCTCTAAAGCTTTTCATATCCTGACAACATTTCTTCAGAAGAATAAAACCATAGGTTTCATTCACCCAACCATGTTTATCATCACCTCACGTTGCACGTGATAAACACCCTTGCATGTCGGTAGAGCCACACCTTCCATGGCATTCATCACTTATCTAGACCATATGTGACTACTTGGAGCCATGTCCACAAATCCCAGCCCAAGAACCACTTCTTGTTCATGCATAGATTATAAAACACCATTCAGTTTTACTCATCACATATCGAAACCCCATTCTCAGGCCACCATTCTCTATAAGAGGATCAACAAAAATGCATCACCGCATTTCAAATTGGCCTATCACACCCTTGTAAGTATAGCCCATCTATGAAATTTCATCTGTCTCATCACGCTCACACCGAGGCCAAACAATGGGGCCCCCACCCTTAGCAAAACACACTCCTCATATCATCATGCAAGATCATACATGTTAATGGGGCGCCCGTCTCTATGCTTGTACATACAAACCATATTCATATTCTTTTGGCAAGTGTACAAAGATTTTTTAGGAGAAAAAATTCTACCCATATATTTACATTTCTTACCTGGAAGCAGTTCTTAATCACCCTTTTTCGGAGCTATGCATTATTTCCTACACCCAATCATGTCAGTTATAGAAAACATACACCGACCATGAATGTCCTACCAACCCCAGGGATTCCCCCATTAAAAGTTGTTATGGCTACCACCACTTTTATTTCTAGCTTCAACCTTGGGCCAGTTATCCATCATCATTATTTGTAGCCATTTCTCACCATCATCTTTTGTTAACCTATCACACTATACCATGTTTCATCATAAACCTCGATCCCTTGTATCAATACTTGTTTCGTTCTATTTATGCTTCCTTCTTGTTGACTTCAACAACCACTTTCCAAGAAGGAGGTAGTACCTTGGATGAGTCCCCACCACAATAGGGCATCCTTAGATGTCACGATGGGAATTCACATTACCCATTGATGTCATCAATAATCTTGACATTCAACATCAACACCAGTTTTTATGTTAGGATGGTATCATACTTCATAACCATTGCACTTTGTCAAAATTCGTCGAAGACCCGTATATCAGTAAGCATATATTTCAAAAATTCTTACATGGGAAGGTCAATACATGCATATATTGAGCACTTTCTCCAAAAGTATCATACCCAGAAAATGCATGTGGGTGCCACATTCAACCTTTTTGTTCAAAGGAAAAACACCCTCGAGGGTGTCAACAATTGTTGTCATCAGCCAGCAGCAGGTCACCTACCACAATGTAACATGAAAAAGCCATAAGTGTCAGATTATCTGAACTAATCAGCATCACAAGCATGGGACATGTTTTCCTCGTAGAAATATTTCTTATTTTATTACGTGCAGGTTTCTTACATACCATGGTTTATTTTTTACTTCAGATAAAATGTTTCCCTACTTATTTCCATATCAAGTTACTCTCTCTCTCTCTCTCAAAATGATCACACAGAAAATAAAATGTAATGCTATACGGTTCCTCTTAGACCTCATACGTTAGGGGAAAAATGCTAGCACCATAAAATCGTATTGGAAAAAGACATTAGAAAATGTTAAGCAAAGAGTACAAATAAATATTTTCAAAAACATTATGAAGGACACAAATTTAATTATTTCCTAAGGTTTAGTTAGAAATTGGCGGAAAACGCACCAGAAGCAATGAACTTTTGCACTCATTATGCTTTATCCTTAAATAACTGTGTGGTCCTGGGAATGGTGAGAAGTCACCATCCGAGACCACTTGACACACTTGTTAAAGATGATTATCTATCAATTGCAGTCAAGGACAATCGAATTCGATCCACGTTGAGGAGGTATGCAACCTACAAAGGAATCTCTTGTCCTACTCTTGGGTCATTATCATTGTTGGGCTGAGAGAGGGAAGAGAGTTAAAAAAATTTCTATATAAAATAGCCATGGGAAGAGAAAAAGAAGACACATTTTTTATGTTGACCAAATTGCTACCATAACAAACCAGCTTGCAAGTGTTGCAACATAAGGATTGGAGAGACTAGCATGTTGGCCACCCAACATCTTAGTTAAGAAGAGAGGTCTGTCATAAGAGATTGAACACCATCCTTTTGAGAGAGGGAGGAGATACTTGTAGCGAAACTGAGGAAAGGAACCCCCCTTGTCTTGAGTATTTTTGCTCCATGGCTCAAAGGAATCATTGCAAGAGAGTTAGCATAGTATTCTTCATACCACCAATGGTTAATAACGTGATATTTCTCCATTTTTTTATATTGGGTTCTTGCTCCATTTGAGCATTGTTATCTTGTGTTTTTATGTTTAGGTTCATGTTATTGTATGAGTTACTTACCTTAGAGTTTTTTCTTACATTTTTTATTATGTTCACTAACAACAACCTCATCTTATCTGTTACCTTCTGTCGGTAGCAAATGACTGCTATAGAGGTGTCTTTTGGTACACTTGTGTAGCAAAAACACCACCACAAAATAATCTACATAGAGAAAGGCGGTCTGAACAAATAAAGACAGAGAAAATTCATCAAAGACTACTATATAGATCTACTCCATATTACACATGCAATGACACATTCATTATCTCTTTAAAAAAAAATTCATATCTATGGGATCTGAGACTCACGTACTCTTGCGCCTCATGCACTCCTTATTAGAGAAAACACATATGAATTGCTTAAACAATGCACATTAAGTTTCTTTTCTTCAATTTCATTTTATAGTTTTGTAATCCTCCAATACCATAGACCATTACTATTTTTTTTCAAATACCAAAGGTAGGAATACTAAGGTAGTTTTTGGACCAAATCAAATAAGCCCTGTGTGCACCATGTTTTTTTTTTTTTTTCTTCACTTACGGGCTTGGAAACATCCTCGGTGAGGAAGATATTCAGCTGAAACGATTCTAGCCACCCTCATAGGCATTGATACATGTAAATGGAGTCTTATGACTGCACACAAAGGCATTCCTTTGTGTGGTTGGGGAAGAGCATAGAAGAAAACTTTCTCTACTCAATCTAGATCTCCTGGGTATGCTTCCTTTTACTCTATAACAACTATACATGCCTCTATAACCTTGTATTACCCTGCAAGCCTCTCATCAAGCCTTAAGTATCATACCAATCTTGCACATCAATTGACACATACATCCATTATGACATATATCAACCCTTCATCAAGCTGAACATGAAATCCATATGAAGACATCATATGAAGGCACTTTAATCTTGTACTGGAACTGCTTATCATCATGAATACATCAATATATAATAATCCATACATGCAAATATATCATTGTAAATAACCAATCATAGAAAAGTTGACACATTCATCAGCGTAGGATGCCATCATGGAGAACACCAGAGCCATAATGCCAAAAATCACAGCATGCCTTTAACTCATTGATTTATAAGCTTTTGTGGATAGTCCACTAGATAGTTCGCCACAACAATATGTGAAAATGAATCAAAACCTATACTATCAAGGGTTAATTAATTTTATATTCAAGATTTGTTATAATAGTATTACTAATTATGCATACAATATATAATATGTATAAAATAGAGAATAGGTAAATACAATCACTCACAAACTATAATAAACACCAATATATTCTCTAGCAAACCCTTTCAGGAGAAAAACCAGTTGGAAGGGGAGACTTCTCTACTCTCTTTTGCGTGGAATGGAAATGATGTGAATAAAAAGGTGAAGGAACATTCTATGGAGTTATCCAAGACCCATGGTCCACAGGCTACTATAGAAACAAACCCCCTTTATTATCCTCTATCTCCATCCACTCTTAGCTACTCTACTCTAGTATGGATCAAAGTGCACTTGAATAGAATGAAACCACCAAAATGCAGGCTTCTGTGGTTCATAATTTATCAAAAAATTCTTCCGGAAAAAATCACATAAATATTTTTCTGTCAACATGTTTCGAACTGCTTACTGTGATTCATCAGGACATAGATGGATAACTGAACTAGAGAAATAATAAATAGTAAAGATGCAACAACTAGTTCCCAACAATAGTTTAAAAAATATAGTACAATTATTATTATTATTATTATTTTAATATATATTTATTCATTTTATCTATTATTTAATTAGAGGAACATTAGAATGAAAAAATCAAATCAAAATCAAAAGAAAAAAATTTAGGAAAAAATTAAAATGAAAACTAGAAAATAATAAAAGAAATTAACCAAAAGTCAAAGAATAATACAAAAGAGGGGATATATTTATTTATTTATCTAATATTTAACCAAAAGGAGCCCATAGAAATAATAAAGTAAAAAATAAAAGCCAAAAAAAATGAAAATTATTAAAAAATCCAAATGAAAATAAAAAGAAAATTAGAAAACAATAAAGAAAATTTCCAAAAATATAAGACTAGAGAATTAAAGAGATTGGAAAAATATTATCACATCAACCCAAAATAAAATCTGAATCATAATAGTATAAAAATGAAACAATAATAAATTAATAAATTAATAAAAAAGGCTAAAATGAAATAATAAATTATTAAGAGAATTAGACAGATAAAAGAACTAACCATTATTAAAAAAAAAAAAAAAAATCTAGGAATAAAGGGAGGGGAATAGTTATCTTCCAAGTATCATTTCTGTTAAGCCTCTTGGACCTTTTTTTTCAATTTGATAGAGATGATGGTTGGAAGATAAGTCATATTGGATTCACTCTCTTTATTCCTTTTTTTTTATGTTAATAATGGTTAGTTCTTTTATAAGTCTATTTCTCTTAATAATTTATTATTTCCTTTTAACCTTTTTTTATTATTTTATTTTATTTATTATTATTCCGTCTATATATTATTAAGATTTACATTTATTTTGGTTTGATGCGATAATATTTTTCCAATCTCTCTAATTATCTAGTCTTATACTTTTGGAAAATTTCTCTTATTGATTTATAATTCCTTTTTATTTTCATCTGGATTCTTTAATAATTTTCCTATTTTTGAGGCTTTTGCTTTTGAATTTATTATTTCTATCAGTCCTTTTAGGTTAAATACTAGATAAATAAATGAATATCTCCCCTCTTTTGTATTATTCTTTGACTTTTGATTAATTTCTTTTATTGTTTTCTAGTTTCCATTTCAAATTTTTCCCTTTTTTGAAGTTGTTTTATTTTATTTTTATTTTGAATTTATGTTATTTTAATTAAATAATAGATAAAACTAATAATTATATATTAAAATAATAATAATAATAATAATAATAATATTTTTTTAAGCTATTTTTGGGAACTAATTGTTTCATCTCCACTATTTATTAGTTCTCTAGTACAATTATCCATCTATGTCTTGATGATGAACCACAATAAGTGGTTCGAAACACGTTGAGATAAAAATATTTATGTGGTTTCGTTCGAAAGATTTTTTGTTATTGAATGAAACCCCTTTTCCTCCTAGTGGCTTGGCTTGCTCATAACATAGCCTGATAACAATTTAGGGCTTAAATTTGACCCATTTAACCTTGAACATGAGTTACAATTCAACCCTCTAGAGTATCCTTCATATTTCCCACATGGATATCCCATTTCCATGAGTAACAGGGTTGACATGGCATCCTCTTGAATTATGGTGGTTAATCATGATAGGTCAACTTATGTGAGGCATAACTTTTACATCCAAACTCTAATTGGCATCTTTATGAGATCTTTAGAAAGGTCTCTATGTGTAGAATAATGTCATTGATTTTTTCCCTTAAGAAATGAAATTTTATTCCCCATAAAACATCATTTAAGGCCTCAAACTAAACTCAAAATGTTATAGACTCCATTTCTCCAAAAATGTGTCCCACAAGCAAAAATAATCTTGCAAGCTATTTCTTTCATTTTTCCCACTCTTTAAGCATTAAGATGAATGAAAAACTATATAGAAATACAATACAGATCATACCTCCTCATTTTGGGAGGATTTTGGTCCCAAGAAACCTTTTTTAATGAGGTGAGGGAATTTTTCCTCTACCTTCTCCTTGGAGTACCATTTAGCCTTGCTTATAAGTTGTCATTTCAACCCAATCCGCAAAGGTCATGCTACCCATATCTTATAGTTATATATCTTAGGTAGAAACTACTCATCTTCCTAATCCAACGTGGATGGCTAATAGAGTTTTATATTTTCCACATTCAACATTAAGTAAATGCACATGTATGGGGCTACACTAAGTCTATAGAAATGATATCATACCTTTTCTAGTATCTCGAAAGGACCATATCACAAAACCTTGATTTTATTACCAAGACCCCATATCCTCTCCATATTCAAAAAAACCATACTTTGTATCCCACTTTAAATAAATTCTTTATTTTGTGTTGATCATGGATGGCCTTGTATTTTTCCTTTGACTTCTTCAGTGTCCCCTATACTTGTAGATGGATCTACCTAACCTTATCAACAAAAATATCTACCTTTATACCATCCCTTATGAGATCCACCCTCATTCCTCTTTGTGATCCATATGTAATATGCAAAGGTGAAGGTGGCGAATATCCAAAGCAATTTTCAAATGGGGAATTGCTAGTAGAAGTGTGGATTGCTATGTTCTAAGAGTGCTATATATATATACCATATTTTCATCCCAAGTATTTATATGCTGATGATTGTAACCCCCCAAAAGTTGCTCCAAAGTCCTCTCAACTACTATTTTCCCATATGTCTGTGGATGGAATGTTATATACCTTTTCAATTTTGTTTCAATTTTCTCCCATAATATCATCCAAAATGCATTTTGGTTTACCTATTTGAAATGATGCTCCTTAGTATCCCAAAGTGCACCTAGACCTATCCAAAGAAAAAATTTATTGCTTCTTGCTCACTAATGTTCTATTTAGAGGGCATGAGAATGTACATCTTTCTAAACCTATAACCTAGCATGAACATGTAGTCATGTACCTTCTTGGTTGTTGGTAAGCCTCCCACAAATTCCATGTAAATGCATTCCTAGGGACAAATGGGTACAAGTAAGGGTTGGTATAAACCCCGTTTATTTTTATGAGGCTTGTTGGTACAACAAAACATACATACTCTTATGAACCTAGCTACATCTTCTTGCATATTGGGCAAATACACATATCTCTGTCAAATCTATCTTCCCTACACCAAAATTCCCTAAAACCTTAGAGGCGTTGTTTTGTGGATAAATTCCTTCTACAAACAGAAGCTATCTCACTAGACCTAGTGGCTTAGCCTATAAACAATTAAGACAAAAATAAAATGTTTTTCCTTATAGATGTTTGAAATATGAAAGGAAAACCTACTTGGAATCCAACACAAGCTTCCTTATCCTTACTTGTTAGCTCCAAATCCAACTCCAATTTCTAAAAATTGAATATGAAAATCATCCAAAAAAAATAAGAGAACAAAATATAAAAGATAACATATACAAAAAAATATAAAAAAGAAGTAAATGATTCATGTTATACATATGCTCAATCAAGACATAATGTATAGGAGAAACAATTCATTTTTGTATTAATAACGACAGGAAATGATTACAACATTTGTAGGCCTTGATTTTGTGAATCTCTCCCAACTACCTTATCCTTCCTTTGCCACAATGGTAATACTTCAATCAAAACTAAAGTACATGTATGGATTGTGGACCTCTAGTCTCAAATGAGTAGTATAAGGGCATAAATCAGCGTCTCCGAAATCCAACCTAGACGCAATGGTGGGTGTTGCATTTATAGGGTAAATGAGGGGGTTTTGGATTTACCATTCTAGGGCTTAGATACTTTAAAGGGAGGTATGTTCTAAGAGATAAGAGATATGACCTTAATAGTATAAGTTAGAGATTAGATCCAATAGTAAATGGTTAAAACCACTTTTGAAGCTTCTAGAGAGAGAAACTTCAACATTATTTTTTTATTTTTACCCATTTCGAGGTGTCATCACACTTTTTGTAAGAGAAACCTACACTGACCAAAAAACGTCCCATGTGTGCAGTATGTGCCATCGTAGTTTTTCAAGAGAGAAAGTGTGATGGAGTCCTAAATGAGGGTTTTTCCCAAGTTTAATGTAGAATTCTTACAACTTCTAGAGAGAGGATGCTTTTTTGATTTATAGGGAATAATTGCAAAGTGTCAATGGATGATTAGAGATCGAACCTAGGCCATTTTTTGGATGTGAAGAAATGACCTAATGCAGGTGTGAACCTATCTGACTAGCGACAATTGTTCACCTTTAGAAATCCGTAACCTATCTACCTAATGGATTAGCCCATTCTAGAGATGATAGTAAATTATGATATCTCCATTGTCTACATGATTTTGGCTCTATAACTACTGAAAAACCTCCTTCAAAACCTTATGTTGTGTATATTCCTGATTGTATGCATCAGGGGTGTTGAACCCTTAGTTAAATTGAGATGGGGGGTGAATTAGTTTAACACATTCATGGACTTAGGCTTAGGCTTACACCAAAGGAACCAGCTCTGATACCAATTTTTGAACCCTTAGTCAAACTGAGAGGGGGGGTGAGTCAGTTTAACACATTCATGGACTTTTAAAAATTTTCATTAGACTTTATTAACACATTCATTTCATGATCAACTTAATATGTGGGCAATATTAATTTGTGAGCAGCAAGTATTAAGCAGATTAGATAATGTAACAGTAGTCTTAATATGTGAGCAGCAAGTATTAAGCAGATTAGATATACCATATCAACACATATACATCATGCACATAGACAATAGATATAAGTGGCAACCCATAAGGGAGAAAACCATATCTTATTATTGTTGTGATGCAAAGGCAAGCTCCAACTCCCTCTCACCACTGATTTTATGTAGGCTCCCACCCACAGGAGGCTACTACCTCAATTCTGCAAGCTACAACTTGCAAGGAAGCTCCAACTCCCATCTATTTTCTGTAGGCTACAACCTACAGGAGGCTCAAACCTTAGCCAGCTACAACTGACATCTATCAAGCTACAACTTAATATGGAAGCACCAACTCCCATCTATTTTCTACAGGCTACAACCTACAGAGGCTCCAACCTTAGCCAGCTACAACTGACATCTATCAAGCTACAACTTGATATGGAAACACCAACTTCCTCACTCTTTCATAAAAATAAATACATGCTGATTTACCTGGATATCAGCTCTGTTCAGTTCCTTCTTCACTGCTATCCTCCAGCTTTCATATCTGCCTTATATCATCTCTAGATCTTCACAGCTTCTCTATCTTCTCCTCCTTCTTCTTACCCTCTCTTCCTTAATTCTCCATTCTCTAACCTCTCTATGCATATCTATGTGATATCATTTATAGAGTTCACCTCATGACTGTTTGTATTCCACATGGAATTCGAAGTGTACAACCATGACTCTTTGCCTTCTGCCTTCTCATTTCTTTGTCTAGCTCATTCAGAGGAATATAGCAATATGTACAAATTTCAATATTACAGTGGAGTTTTGTTTGCCTACCGGAGACTTGCCTTTGCATCACAAACAATATGGAATCAATTAAAACATTTAAATTAACATTTGCATCTGATATATCTTATTCAACCCTTTCAGGTCTTGGCTCACTGTGTGCTTGTCTTTTCTGCTACTGTAGTGTAACACACCCACATTTTTATTCCTGTGCATTTCAAATTCAGATTCTGCAAATCTGAATTCCTTCACTGCACACCTCTTCAAATCTGAAATCTCTGTTCACTGCATTTTTGTATATGCTGCATATATAACTGCTTTACAAGTTTAGCTCCCAAATAACCCTCAAAGTCTCATGCATATAAAAATTCATTTCTAATTAATCATCCAAAAGGGTCCTCAATTTCTCCAATCTTGGCAATCTCTGTTCATTGCGGAAGCTCTTTTATAAATCATTTCACTATAAGTTATACAACCATATAGCCAATAACCGAAGCGGAAGCTTTCTCTCTTTTCATCTTCAAAACTTCAGTCTTCATATGCGCAGTTTCCTCTATCTACCATACTTTAGACCTTGATTAACTAAATGTCAACATATGTGCCAACGCTTTATTAATCCATCATCTATGAGTGCGTTTTATTACCTTTGACCTTGGTAAAGTTCACCAAAGTATCAACATGCATTATGGTGGGCCAGACTTTCATACTTTATTCATATCAATCCCAACTTTGGTTAAAAACAACGCACTGATGCATATATCAACAGGGACCTTTGGGCCCACATCCTCATTCAACGCATATCAAATTATATTGTATATTGGTTCTGGCGTATGTTAAACCAACACTAAATCTTTGCCCAACACATATATTAATATATATATGTCAACACTTTACCGCGTATCCAAACCTCGTGAGTAATTCAATTCAACCCTTTCAGTTCTCTATGTGGAAGCGTATATTTTAAATCTCTGATTAAAACTTTATAATAAGACCCAATTCTTCATCTTCACATGCGGAGTTCTTTCTCGTCCATGCTCTACGATTATAAACCAATACATATAAATGTCTGGCCCATAGTATATTTCAAACCATATATATAAGTCTCGGCATACATTAAGATTTGTTTAGGTCCCACAACTTTATTCAACACATAAATTGAATATCAACATATTAGAGTTCTGTTTACTCTTTCTCTCGGGCCCATAGTTCTAAAACCCCACAATGTACTATAGTTTTGGAAACATATATTATATCAAAAATAAGTCTTCGCCTTTTATTAACACATTGTGCTATGTTCATATTCCATCGCACCAACAATAAATCTTCGACCTTGGTTTAAAACATAAACCATCTGACTTCCGTTATTTGCACTAACTCTGGAAACCTACCTTTAACAACCTTCGAATAGGCACTCATATGATGATTCATTAATATGAACTTTGACTTTGGTTTAATAATCAACCACCGGCATATTATAACAGTCGGGCCCATAACAACTATATGACGTACCTTCCGCGTTATCATCCAGGCAACTCCACGATGCGATCGTCGTTGGATCCTCCGCCCTTCATATCGGACGCAATTCACATTTTATTTCCCACAGAGTCTTAACACTTAAAAAAAGTGTGAAACTCATGGTTTTTCCAAACCACTTATGGCCACGTGTCAGGCAAAGACCGATATCACATTTTGTTTTCACAAACCACTTACCGTTTTAAACTTTTGCAAAACCACCTGTGGGTTCTGAAACCGCTTTTACTGTTCACTTGCTCCGGTTCCGCTTAACACCTCAAGGTTCTGCTTCTTTAAAAAAATCGTTCCTCATGCGTGTTTTAACTCTGCGCTTCCTTTCATTTCGCATTCGATTTGCTTTCTATATACTTGGTAAAGCATCCGGGCCTTGCCACTTCATGGTTCTATTTCAACTTGTGGTTCTGCCGGCTTGTATCTTCCGCTTTCATTCCATGCACAGTTTTGATCAGGGCCAGGGTTTCGATAAGTCATTCGTGTATGTAAATGGTCTGCTCAAGTATGATATCAACATTTATTTTAATTATAATGTATGGCATAAAAAAAAATATCAATGGCAATGCGACCATGATTGCCATATCCAGTCTCTGTGTATGAATCCTCTGATCTGAAAATGGAAGGTACTTGAAAAGGGTGCAAGGTATCCATTTTCAATTATGTAAATGAGTGCAAATATACTCTAAGTTTAAATCTGAAAATGTGAGAACTTCATATTTCTAATACAGAGATAGACTGTAGGGGCATTTACCGGATATTTCACCTTTCAAAGAAAGGATGAATCTAGAGGCTACCTGGCCCTCTTACAGACTCTGCCTAAAGAAATAATAGAAGTAAACACTTAGATTTAATTTAATACATAAACTTGACGTTATGCAGAAATTTAGCTTGCAAATGGTGTATGTCTTTTCACTGTTTATGTATCTTAAGTGTAATTGTTTTTGTTGAAACTTAATCATAGATATCAGCAAAAATATTCAGAAATATAATATTAAAACAGAACAACAATATAATATAGGAGTTCACCCCAACTCTTGGGCTACATCTCCTGGATCAAGCCTCCCAAAATGGGCATGTCCTCTTGTATTAAAAGCTCTCAAATGCAATACAAGATTATGAGTATCTCAATAGAAAAATCTGAATATATAAACTGATTCATAAGGCAGGAAAAAGCTAATAATGCCTTTTAAAATTCACTAAACAGTGATAGATTACCATAAACAGTGATTTCTTCATCAATGTCCTGCTGGTGCTTTGAACTTCTCTGCAAATTTTTGGGCTGTAGAGGTCCTCAAATGCCTCTAAAACCTCTTCCAATGGCTTCAGAAGGTCGAAATTATCTGAAATAGAGCTTTGGTTCACCTCAAACTGATAACCACAACTCAAAATAGCTCCAAACCCAAAATGGCCCTAGTGGCTCAAAAAGCTTCTCTGAAGCTAAACAGGCTGAAAATGAGCTCCAATGGCTCTAAAACCTACGCCATTGAGTCCAAAATGCTGATTAGATACTAAATCAAAAAAAAATTCGTTCCAAAAGGTTGAGTAATGAGAAAGTTATGACCAAAACAACTTTGCCCCAATTTCCTCCACTAAATGTGGGGCAACTGCCATTTAACTCCACTAAAAGTGGAAGTCCGCCTAAATTTGGGAGCGCCTTCAGAATCTCCGCCATATTAAAATCCACTTAACTGAAGCTTAATTAAATATTAAACTTGAGATTAGGCTCCTTAAGCGCTCTTAACATTAAGCTCCCACACTAGTCATATGATGAGGTTCCATGGGAGAAGGGCTGGCCCCTCCGTGCTCTGTCGGACCTACTCCACTAAAAGTGCAATAACTTCTTCATACGGTGTCCGTTTTTTGAACCGTTTATGGCACTGGAATCAGGAAGACGAGACCTATGCAACCATATTAGTTTCAATTAATTTTGAGAAATTTCATTTTTGAGCTTTTTCCCAAGCTCAGATTTGAGCTCCTGATCACACCTCCCAAATGAGAGGCTTTTGGTCCTCAAAAGCTTACTGAAATGAAGAAATGAACTGTAGTACAGCAAATGAGAGAATAAAAATCCTCTTCTCTTCAGCCCTTCAAACACTTTTTCCTTACAAAGCAAGTAAATTTGAACCACAAATGAAAAGAAATCGACATTTCCCTTTCTGAATGCGCTTGTCCACAACTGTCCACAACTGTCTTCTTGAACCCACACAGAAATTTCTGGCGAGAAATTTACAGAATGAAATTGTGCAACGCTGCCTTGATCAATGATCTAAGGTGGCTCAAAACAAACAAGATATTACAACATAAAATACAGGCATACATCCGAAATTTGCATATGTACAAAAGGAGTACGTCTTACTCTGTCAAGAAGTCCATCCACTTCTCACCAAGCCACTTCCATGGCGACTTTTTCTGCTGCAACTTTTCCTCATGTGAAACTTCCCTTTCCACATCAATAATGGAATATGAGGTTCCGCCTTCGCCAAAATTTTTGTCCTCTTGCTGCATGTGCGTGGGACGACGAGTTGGATGCAAAGTCCAACAATTAGAGACAACATGTCCCTTATTTTGGCAAAAAGTGCAAATCATATGCACCTTCTTTGAAAGTAGTCTTTGCTTCATCTACTTCTTGTGTGCCTTCTTCCTCATCCAGCATCTCGAAACATGATGGTTAAATCGACCACAAAATGTGCAACAAATCCTCTTATGTTGCTTTGCATGCTTGCCATAAGATGCATGTCTACCGTATTCTTGCTGCAACAAAGGCTTCAAACAATGGTAAGGAAGATTGACATCATGAAATTGATGTAATTGAGAACTTGGGAGAAAATTTCTCTTCAAATTTGCATCACATTCTTGAATGCATGTGCTCAAAGCTTCGCCATTAAGCTGCTCATAGCCAAGACCAATATTCTTGGGATGCTCCACAACACAAATAGGCTCAACAATGCCTTGTGCATGCTTGCCCAAACCTTTGCCTTCTTGATAGCCCATCTTCAACATCAATTTGGACCCAATACCTCTTGTATGTTTCTCAAAAGAACCAACATACTTTTCAATGGAGGAACTTGAAGACAAGTTGGAACGATTATCCTCTTCCTCAAGAATTTTCTTGGACAAAGCTTCTTGAGCTTGAAGAAGCTGCAACTCTATATCATATAGTCTTTGAAGAATGGATTATTTCTCTTCTTGCATAGCTAGCAATTGTGCATGAAGCTTAATGCTTTCTCTTTGATCCTCAATGAGAATCTGCACCATGTCCTTCACCTTAAAAAACTCATTCTTCATGTCATCATTGAAGAATCTCGTGAAGGAGGAAACTTCACTTGTAGAAGAAGATGACATTATGTAAATGTTCAAACAACCAAAAAGAACTTCCAAAGAAAATTCCTCAAAGCTTTCAATCAAACGACAAGCTTTTAGCCAAATGTCAGTAAAGACCCCTTCTCATTCAAGCAGCCATAAAACACAAACTATTGGAGTTTTTTTTTCCAAAGATAATCTTGAGGTAAATTGGGTAAGGAAAATAGTCTTGAATCCTTTCCAAGACTCAGCTAACAATAGCTATCCTTCCAACTCAAGAAAACTCATACATGCAACCATTTTGCAACCAATAAAACAATAAATCTCTTACACTGTTTTAAAAACTTTTGCACCATAAGGAATGCTCAACCTGGCTTTGATACCAACTGATCTGAAAATGGAAGGTACTTGAAAAGGGTGCAAGGTATCCATTTTCAATTATGTAAATGAGTGCAAAAATACTCTAATTTTAAATTTGAAAATGTAAGAACTTCATATTTCTAATACAGAGATAGACTGTAGGGGCATTTACCAGATATTTCACCTTTCAAAGAAAGGATGAATCCAGAGGCTACCTAGCCCTCTTACAGACTCTTCCTAAAGAAATAATAGAAGTAAACACTCAGATTTAATTTAATACATAAACTTGACGTTATGCGGAAATTTAGCTTGCAAATGGTGTATGTCTTTTCACTGTTTATGTATCTTAAGTGTAATTGTTTTTGCTGAAACTTAATCATGGATATCAGCAAAAATATTCAGCAATATAATATTAAAACACAACAGCAATATAATATAGGAGTTCACCCCAACTCTTGGGCTACATCTCCTGGATCAAGCCTCCCAAAATGGGCTTGTCCTCTTGTATTAAAAGCTCTAAAATGCAATACAAGATTATGAGTGTCTCAATAGACAAATATGAATATATAAACTGATTCAGAAGGCAGGAAAAAGCTAATAATTCCTTTTCAAATTCACTAAACAGTGATAGATTACCATAAACAGTGATTTCTTCATCAATGTCCTACTGGTGCTTTGAACTTCTCTGAAAATTTTTGGGCTATATAAGTCCTCAAATGCCTCTGAAACCTCTTCCAATGGCTTTAGAAGGTCGAAATTATCTGAAATAGAGCTTTGTTTCACCTCAAACTGATAACCACAACTCAAAATAGCTCCAAACCCAAAATGGCCCTAGTGGCTCAAAAAGCTTCTCCGAAGCTAAACAGGCTGAAAATGAGTTCCAATGGCTCTGAAACCTGCGCCATTGAGTCCAAAATTCTGATTAAATACTAAATAAAAAAAAAATTCGTTCCAAAAGGTTGAGTAATGAGAAAGTTATGACCAAAACAACTTTGCCCCAATTTCCTCCACTAAATGTGGGGCAACTGCCAGTTAACTCCACTAAAAGTGGAAGTCCGCCTAAATTTGGGAGCGCCTTCAGAATCTCCACCATATTAAACTCCACTTAACTAAAGCTTAATTAAATATTAAACTTGAGATTATGCTCCTTAAGCGCTCTTAACATTAAGCTCCCACACTGGTCATATGATGAGGTTCCATGGGAGAAGGGCTGGCCCCTCCGTGCTCTGCCGGACCTACTCCACTAAAAGTGCAATAAATTCTTCATACGGTGTCCGTTTTTCGAACCGTTTGCGGTGCCGGAATCAGGAAGAAGAGACCTATGCAACCATATTAGTTTCAATAAATTTTGAGAAATTTCATTTTTGAGCTTTTTCCCAAGCTCAGATTTGAGCTCCTGATCATCCTCGTTCATAGATTACCCTGTATGCAGATGTTACTAGCAGTGTTCAATATTAACACACAGATTCAATAGCTGAATTTTCCCCTTCGCACCACACAACTTCTTTACAAATGTGGCTTGCACGTAGAATGACAGAATTCTCTGTCCCACTCAATTTGTTTGTACATTTACTCAGTCTTTCCAAGGATATATAAACAAACCTTTCAACTTAAATCTGTCCCAAACAATTATATGGATTTTCTTCAATTATGAAAATCAAGCAAGCCCTTGTTTTCTCTAAAACTGAACTCACACAAACTTCACTCTCCTAAGCTTCTTGTCTAATGCTTTCTCTGTTGCCTCTCTGCTACCTCTCTGCTTCTTTGCTGCCTCTGCTACCTCTCTGCTTCTTTGCTGCCTCTTCTACCTCTGTGCTCCTTGTTTGTATTTGCTGCCTTTGTTGCCTCTGTTTCTTTCTTTGCTTCATTTGTTTCCTCTGATGTCTCTTCTGACTCTCTACCTTGGTTGCTATTTTTTCTTTGTGCTCCTTTCACCTTAGTGATAGTTCAGGTGCTACTCCTGTGTTCTCCTTTGCCATCAATGATAATATTTCCAACAGTCTCCCCCTTTGGCATTGATGGCAACACATCCACCAAAAATCCAATGCTTCCTCCAGGGATTCCTTCTCCTTTCATTCTGAAAGGTGTGTTTTGTCTTCCTCTGCCTATCTTCTTTTTCTTGCTTTTCCTCCCCCTTTGACGTCAATGGCAAAGGGTTTCACATCTCTCAGTGTAGATTATATCTTTGCATTTCCTCTCTCTGGTTTGTGTTTAGGCCCTTCTTCTTTTGACTTTTTATACCTTGCTGCTCCAGACTGGTGTACAAGAGTTGTTGAGAGAACACTTTTGAGAATTATTGAACTTGTATTTACATAGTAAGTTGATACCATCCCAAAGCATGGACTCCTTGCACTTGTATAGAGTGTAGGTGATGATAGAACAACCATATATAATCAGACTTATCTAATTAGAGATGCATCATTGGACCAAACTAAAATACTGAGAATGCTTCAAATATACTTTAGTCTCTAGTATGATCTTCATCAGAAATACATATCTGTTGATGAATATTGTAGATTGAATATGTCTTCTTCTACAATACTCATTTGCAGTACAACATCTGTTCAATTATGAAGATGCCAATATATCTTTTATAGCCGTGGTTCACCTTTCCTGCCTGTTGGTGGTGATATGAGTTAGGATGCTGACAAGGATATTACACTCAATAGCTGAAAGGTCCTTGTTACTGATGTGAACAATGAATCAACCCAGAGCTTTCAACTTATTGTGAGATTAGATGATATATTTCAATCTAAGAGACCAAATGACTTTAATTCTTGTACAATGTACTTTCAAAACAAACCCTTGAGGCTAGATACATTCAGTGTATTGGTCAGTCCCACTTATCAACCATGTAGTTTTCTTTATGACATAAGGGGGTATGTATATCAATGATCAATCTCTCTTTAATGATCAACTAGTCCTTCATACTTCAGATGTTTTAACTGTTCTATCATGATGATTTTCTAACCAAAAACATCTTCAAGTTGTTTAATTGATATCTCATCCAACAGACTTCACATGGTTTTAAGAATGATCTTAAGAAAGAGGCCTTGAAGATATATCTGTACTGACTTGAGGAAGGCATGCAGTTATATCTAGAAATAGATAATGCTCAATGTACTACTTCAAGTGTAAACAAGATAATGATTCTTTTTCCCTTTCATGCTAAATGTAGATAAAGCTGGGATACTACCTTGATGTACTCTTGCCATAATCCTTTGATCCTGAGGACCTGTACCATACTGCTGCTCCACTGATAACACTAGGTATTCTGTTGATAGGCATGCTGCTTGTACCTAAATACCAATTGATACTACTTTGATAAACCATTTAGAGATTTCACTTCAGCTTGCACATGAACCCATAGTTAAGACAACCTGCATACTTTATCCTATTGAACTCTCCACTATTCTCAATAACAATCATCAACATACTGAATCTGATCTTGGCATTATTAATCTTTTGCTTATTCTATCATTCTGGTTTAAAAGAATGTCACTGCATTTTCCTTTCTAAGACTGCTCCAGAATCATTGCAGCTTTAAGTACAATTCAGCTGTTCTGACATAAAGATCTTTGTGAAGACATTTTCAATTTCTATACTAGGAATCTTAATGGGTAGATCGCTCAGAGATTTATCACTCACTTACCTGCATTCCTCCAAGGGGGTTTTTCATAGATGAATGATGTAATGACATAATGATGATAGGCACTTCTCTTAATCATCCTTCTTAATGTGATTCATTATTAATTCTAGCAGTATGATGCACAATGTGATCATCACTTAATGTGCTGATGTCTTCTTAGCTTACATGCTCAAGGCTGATGTTCTCTCTACCATCATGGATGCTTGTTGCCTTCTCTTCTTCCATCAATCTATCAGCTATTGAATGCTTCAGATAATCTTCTTCCTCTATAGTTCTCTATTAGAGAAATTTTCCTTTCCCTTCCTGATCTTATCGCTGTTCTCATTCCAAGGAGCTCTTCTTAGACTACTCTTGTGGGGACTATTTATGAATTTCTCTACCCCTGGAATGTTGCTTCATATCTATCACTGGTTGGATATTTGCGTTGCTTCCTAGAGCAGCTCCCCCTGAGACTATGATGGGTTCATTATGTTATTGAGGTAACAGGCTCCCCCTTTCTCTTTTCCTTCCATACCTTATTGGGGTTCTTCATAATGTCTGCACTTCTTTTTTATTCACAGTTTTGTTTGATTTGTTTAGATTCCATCATCTATCTAGAGTTCTTTAATGTATATGGCAGATTACAGTCTTTTGCTTTGTGACCAAGCTTGAGGCATACATAACATCTTACTTTTCCAAGGTATGTTTGAGCTGATGTATAATATTTTGTTCCCCTTTTTTAACATAATTTACATTCAATAGATTTATGTCCAAATTCATTGCTTGCATAACAGTAGCCATGGAAGTGATTTGTGTACCTGGTGAAAGATTGTCTTTTCCATTTGCTTGCTTGAGGGTTTATTCTCATTTTTTGTATCCTTTGCTGGTTGGATTGGATTTTCTTTGTCTTACATTATGCTGCAATATGTCCAGGTTTGTGGCAAGAAAAACAAGTGATACTTCCCATAGGAGGAAAGAACCTTCTTTGACATATTCCAAATTTATTCAATTCATATTCAAGAGTGTATGAGCCTTTTTCAGCTGACTATTTCGTCCTCTCATTCTCTGTCCTTTCATGTTGCTGCTTGTTTCTTTACAAATCATGTTCTTGTTGGCTTCTATTTCTGTAGGAATATTTTGAGTTGCTTCATTATCCTTTACAACTTTTACAAAAATGATATTCTTCTTATCTTCTACCTTGGACTTACTGGTTTCTTCTTCATATCCTATCCCAAACTTTATGAGAGGATACCTTTGAGCATTTAGAATCTTGTCCAACTATTTAGAGCTTGTCATTAGAGGAGTATTCATTAATAATTATCTTTGGGCTTTTTCTAATTTCTTTCTTATTCACACTACTCCTTCTTCCAATTTTTCACATTCCAGACTTTTCTCTCTCATTTGTTGCAGCAGAGTGTCTTCTACTTTCCTTGCTTCTTCAAGTTATGTCTTCAGGTCAACAATTTATTTATTATCTTCATATTCTCTCTCATCACATATTTGCACCAATGTCTTAAGGTATTTGTTTTCATTCTTCAATCTTTCTATTTCAGTTAAGGCAATGTCAAGTTTGGTTTGTTCTTTCACTATAATTCCTTCATGGAAATTACTTCCATTCACACTAACAGGTACCTCATTTGATTGAACATTTTCCTGTTGACATGAATTTTTCTTCTTCTTAATTCTCTTCTCCTTCTTGAAAATGCAACCAATAGTGTCTACTTCATGCATGAAATGCAATCTATCCCAGATTTCCTTTGTAGAGGTTAGATCCATTATTAAATCAAGATCCTTGTTATGAAGACTGTTATATATCACACATTTTGCCTTGGCATTCCACTGTTTTTCTTGCACTAAGGGAGAGTCTGTGCAGTAACCATCACATACAAGCTTCCATACCTCAGGTTCATAAGCCATTAAATCTGTTTTAACCTTATCTCTCCATTCATTGTAGTATTTGCCACGGGTACATTTTTATAGTGCATGACTCAACCAGATCTCCTTCAAGCTATTAGGCTTACACCAAAGGAACCATCTCTGATACCAACTGTTGAACCCTTAGTTAAACTGATAGGGGGGGTGAATCAGTTTAAAACATTCATGGACTTTTAAAACTTTTCATTAGAATTTATTAACACCTTCATTTCATGATCAACTTAATATGTGGGAAATCTTAATTTGTGAGCAGCAAGTATTAAGCATGTTAGATATACCATATTAACACATAGACATCATGCACATAGACAACAGATATAAGTGGAAACCCATAAGGGAGAAAGCCACATATTATTATTGTTGTGATGCAAAGGCAAGCTCCAACTCCCTCTCACCGCTAATTTTCTGTAGGCTTCAACCCACAGGAGGCTACTACCTCAATTCTGCAAGCTACAACTTGCAAGGAAGCTCCAACTCCGATCTATTTTTTACAGGCTACAACCTACAGGAGGCTCCTACCTCAGCCAGCTACAACTGACATCTATCAGGCTACAACTTGATATGGAAGCACCAACTCCCATCTATCTTTTGCAGGCTATAACCTACTGGAGGCTCCAACCTCAGCCAGCTACAACTGACATCTGTCAAGCTACAACTTGATAAGGAAGCACCAACTTCCTCACTCTTTCATAAAAATAAATACATGTTGATTTACCTGGTTATCAGCTCTGTTCAGTTCCTTCTTCACTGTTGTCCTCCAGCTTTCATATCTGCCTTATATCATCTTTGGATATTCATAACTTCTATATCTGCTCCTCCTTCTTCTTACCCTCTCTTCCTTAATTCTCCATTATCTAACCTCTCTATGCATATCTATGTGATATCATTTATAGAGTTCACCTCATGAATGTTTGTATTCCACAGGGAATTCAAAGTGTATAGCCATGACTCTTTGCCTTTTGCCTTCTCATTTCTTTATCCATCTCATTCAGAGGAATATAGCAATATGTAAAAATTTAAATATTACAGTGGAGTTTTTTTTGGCTACCGGATACTTGCCTTTGCATCACAAACAATATAGAATCAATTAAAACATTTACATTTACATTTTCATCTGATATATCTTATTCAACCCTTTCAGGTCTTGGCTCAATGTGTGCTTGTCTTTTCTGCTGCTGTAGTGTAACACACCCACATTTTTATTCCTGTGCATTTCAAATTCAGATTCTGCAAATCTGAATACCTTCACTGCACACCTCTTCAAATCTGCAATCTTTGTTCACTGCATTTTTGTATCTGCTGCATATATAACTGCTTTACAAGTTTAGCTCCCAAATAACCCTCAAAGTCTCATGCATATAAAAATGCATTTCTAATTAATCATCCAAAAGGGTCCTCAATTTCTCCAATCTGGGCAATCTCTGTTCATTGTGGAAGCTCTTTTATAAATCATTTCACTATAAGTTATACAACCATACAACCAATAATCGAAGCAGAAGCTTTCTCTCTTTTCATCTTCAAAACTTTAGTCTTCATATGCGCAATTTCCTCTATATACCATACTTCAGACCTTGATTAATTAAATGTCAACATATGTGCCAACGCTTTATTAATCCACCATCTATGAGTGTGTTTTATTACCTTTGACCTTGGTAAAGTTCACCAAAGTATCAACATGCATTATGGTGGGCAAGACCTTCATACTTTATTCATATCAATCCCAAATTCGGTTAAAAACAATGCATTGATGCATATATCAACAGGGACCTTTGGGCCCACATCCTCATTCAATGCATATCAAATTATATTGTATATTGGTTCTGGCGTATGTTAAACCAACACTAAATCTTCGCCCAACACATATATTAATATATATATATATAGATATGTCAACACTTTACCACGTATCCAAACCCCGTGAGTAATTCAATTCAACCCTTTCAGTTCTCTATGTGGAAGCGTATATTTTAAATCTCTGATTTAAACTTTATAATAAGACCCAATTCTTCATCTTCACATGCAGATTTATTTCTCGTCCATGCTCTACGATTATAACCCAATACATATAAATGTCTGGCCCATAGTATATTTCAAACTATATATATAAGTCTTGGCATACATTAAGATTTGTTTGGGTCCCACAAATTTATTCAATGCATAAAGTGAATATCAACATATTAGGGTTCTGTTTACTCTTTCTCTCAGGCCCACAGTTCAAAAACCCCACAATGTACTATGGTTCCGGCAACATATATTATATAAAAAATAAATCTTCGCCTTTTATTAACACATTGTGCTATGTTCATATTCCATCGCACCAACAATAAATCTTTGACCTTGGTTTAAAACATAAACCATCTGACTTCTGTTATTTGCACTAACTCTGGAAACCTACCTTTAACAACCTTCGAATAGGCGCTCATATCATGATTTGTTAATATGAACTTTGGCTTTGGTTTAATAATCAACCACCGACATATTATAACAGTTCGGACCACAATAACTATATGATGTACCTTTCGCGTTATCGTCCAGGCAACTCCACGATGCGATAGTCGTTGGATCCTCCGCCCTTCATATCGGACGCAATTCACATTTTATTTCCCACAGAGTCTTAGCACTTAAAAAAATTGCGAAACTCGTGGTTTTTCCAAACCACTTATGGCCACGTGTCAGGAAAAGGCCGATATCACATTTTATTTTCACAAACCAGTTACCGTTTTAAACTTTTTCGAAAACCACTTGTGGGTTTTAAAACCGCTTTTACTGTTCACTTGCTTTGGTTCTGCTTAACGCCTCAAGGTTCCGCTTCTTTAAAAAAATCGTTCCTCATGCGTGTTTCAACTCTGTGCTTCCATTCATTTCGCATTCGATTTGCTTTCTATATACTTGGTAAAGCAACCGGGCATTGCCACTTCATGGTTCCATTTCAACTTGTGGTTTCGCCGACTTGTATCTTCCGCTTTCATTCCATGCACAGTGTTGATCAGGGCCAGGGTTTTGATAAGTCATTCGTGTATGTAAATGGTCTGATCATATGATATCAAAATTTCTTTTAATTATAACGTATGGCATAAAAATAAATATCAGTGGCAATGCGACCATGAGTGCCATATCCAGTCTCTGTGTATGAATCCTCATTCATAGATTACCCTGCATGTAGATATTACCACCAGTGTTCAATATTAAGACACAGATTCAAGAGGTGAATGTTCCCCTTCGCACCACACAACTTCTTTACAAACGTGGCTTGCACGTAGAATGACAAAATTCTCTGTCCCACTCAATTCGTTTGTACATTTACTCAGTCTTTCCAAGGATATATAAACAAACCCTTCAACTTAAATCTATCCCAAACAATTATATGGATTTTCTTCAATTATGCAAATCAAGCAAACCTCTATTTTCTCTAAAACTGAACTCACACAAACTTCACTCTCCTGAGCTTCTTGTCTAATGCTTTCTCTATTGCCTCTCTGCTACCTCTCTACTTCTTTTCTGCCTCTGCTACCTCTCTGCTTCTTTGCTGCCTCTGCTACCTCTGTGCTCCTTGTCTATCTTTGCTGCCTTTGCTGCCTCTGTTTCTTTCTCTGCTTAATTTTTTTCCTCTGATGTCTCTTCTGCCTCTCTACCTTGGCTGCTGCTATTTCTTTGTGCTACTTTTGCCTTAGTGATAGTTCAGGTGTTACTCCTGTCTTCTCCTCTGCCATCAATGACAATATTTCCAACAGTCTCCCCCTTTGGCATTAATGGAAACACATCCACCAAAACTCCAATGCTTCCTCCAGGGCTTCCTCCTCCTTTCATTCTGAAAGGTGTGTTTTGTCTTCCTCTCCCTATCTTCTTTTTCTTGCTTTTCCTCCCCCTTTGACATCAATGGCAAAGGGTTGCACATATCTCAGTGTAGATTCTATCTTTGCATTTCCTCTCCCTGAGTTGTGATTAGGCCCTTCTTCTTTTTACTTTTTATACCTTGCTGCTCCAGACTGGTGTACAAGAGTTGTTGAGAGAACACTTTTGAGAATTATTGAACTTGTATATACACAATAAGTTGATGCCATCCCAAAGCACAGACTCCTTGCACTTGTATAGAGTGTAGGTGATGATAGAACAACCATATATAATTAGACTTATCTAATCAGAGATGCATCATTGGACCAAAAATAAAATACTGAGAATGCTTCAAATATACTTTAGTCTCTAGTATGATCTTCATCAGAAATACATATCTGTTGAGGAATATTGTAGATTGAATATGTCTTCTTCTGCAATACTCATCTGCAGTACAACATCTGTTCAATTATGATGATGCGAATATATATTTTATAGCTGTGGTTCACCTTTCTTGCCTGTTGGTGGTGATATGAGTTAGGATGCTAACAAGGATGTTACACTCAATAGTTGAAAGGTCCTTGTTACTAATGTGAACAATGAATCAACCTATAGCTTACAACTTATTGTGAGATTAGATGATATCTTTAAATCTAAGAGACCAAATTACTTTACTGCTTGTACAATGTAATTTCAAAACAAACCCTTGAGGCTAGATACATTCAGTGTATTGGTCAGTCTCACTTATCAACCATGCAGTTTTCTTTATGACATAAGGGGGTATGTATGTCAATGATCAATCTCTCTTAAATGATCAACTAGTCCTTCATACTTCAGATGTTTTAACTGTTCTATCATGATGATTTTCTAACCAAAAACATCTTCAAGTTGTTTAATTGATATCTCAACCAACAGACTTCACACAGTTTTAAGAATGATCTTAAGAAAGAGGCCTTGAAGATATATATGTACTGACTTGAGGAAGGCATGCAGTTATATCTAGAAATAGATAATTCTCAATGTACTAATTCAAGTGTGAACAAGATAATGATTCTTTTTCCCTTTCATGATAAATGTAGATAAAGCTGAGATACTACCTTGATGTACTCTTGCCATAATCCTTTGATCCTGAGGACCTGTACCATACTGCTGCTCCACTGATAACACTTGGTATTCTATTGATAGGCATGCTGCTTGTACCTAAATACCAATTGATACTACTTTGATAAACCATGCAGAGATTTCACTTCAACTTCCACATGGACCCATAGTTAAGACAACCTTCCTACTTTCTCCTATTGAACTCTCCACTGTTCTCAACAACACTCATCAACATACTAAATCTTATCTTGTCATTATTAATCTTTTGCTTATTCTGTCATTCTAGTTTAAAAGAATGTCACTACATTTTCCTTTCTAAGACTGCTCCAGAATCATTGTAGCTTTAAGTACAATTCAGCTGTTCTAACATAAAGATCTTTGTGAAGACATCTTCAATTTCTATACTAGGAATCTTAATGGGTAGATTGCTCAGAGATTTATCACTGACTTACCTGCATTCCTCCAAGGGGACTTTTCATAAATGAATGATGTAATGACATAAAGATGATAGGCACTTCTCTTACTCATCCATCTTAATGTGATTCATTGTTAATTCTAGCAGTATGATGCACAATGTGATCATCACTTAATGTGTTGATGTCTTCTTAGCTTACATGCTCAAGGCTGATGTTCTCTCTACCATCACGGCTGCTTGTTGCATTCTCTTCTTCCATCAATCTGCCAACTATTGAATGCTTCAGATAATCTTCTTCCTCTGTAGTTCTCTGTTAGAGAAATTTCCCATTCCCTTCCTGATCTTATAGTTGTTTTCATTCCAAGGAGCTCTTCTTAGACTAATTTTGTGGGGACTATTTATGAAATTATCTCCCCCTGGGATGTTTCTTCATATCTATCACTGGTTGGATATTTTCATTGCTTCCTAGAGCAGCTCCCCATGAGACTATGATGGGTTCATTATGTTATTGAGGTAACAGGCTCCCCCTTTCTCTTTTCCTTCGATAATTTATTGGGGTTCTTCATAATGTCTGCACTTCTTTTTGATTCATAGTTTTGTTTGATTTGTTTAGATTCCATCATTTTTCTAGAGTTCTTTAATGTATATGGGAGATTACAGTCTTTTGCTTTGTGACCAAGCTTGATGAATACACAACATCTTACTTTGCCAAGGTATGTTTGAGCTAATGTATAATATTTTGTTCCCCTTTTTGAACATAATCTACATTCAACAGATTTATGTCCAAATTCATTGCATGCATAACAGTAGCCATGGAAGTGATTTGTGTAACTGGTAAAAGATTGTCTTTTCCATTTGCTTGCTTGAGGGGTTCTTCTCATTTTCTGCATCCTTTGCTGGTTGGAATGGATTTTCTTTGTCTTACAGTAAGCTGCAATATGTCGAGGTTTGTCGCAAGAAAAACAAGTGATACTTCCCATAGGAGGAAAGAACCTTCTTTGACATCTTCCAAATTTATTCAATTCATATTCAAGAGTGTATAAGCCTTTTTCAGCTGTCTATTTCATCCTCTCATTCTTTGTCCTTTCATGTTGCTGCTTGTTTCTGCTTTTTTCTTTACAAATCATGTTCTTGCTAGCTTCTATTTCTGTAGGAATATTTTGAGTGCTTCTTTATCCTTTACAGCTTTTACAAAAATGATATTATTGTTATCTTCCACCTTGGAATTACTGGTTTCTCCTTCATATCCTATCCAAAACTTTATGAGAGGAGACCTTTGAGCATTTAGAATTTTGTCCAACTGTTCAGAGCTTGTCATTAGAGGAGTATTCATTAATAATTCTCTTTGGGCTTTTTCTAATTTCTTTCTTAGGCACACTACTTCTTCTTCCAATTTTTCACATTCCAGACTTTTCTCTCTCATTTGTTGCAGCAGAGTGTCTTCTACTTTCCTTGCTTCTTCAAGATGTGTCTTCAGGTCAATAATTTCTTTCTTATGTTCATATTATCTCTCATCACATATTTTCACCAATGTCTTAAGGTCTTTGTTTTTATTCTTCAATCTTTCTATTTCAGTCAGGGCAATGTCAAGTTTGGTTTGTTCTTTCACTATAATTTCTTCATGGAACTTACTTCCATTCACACTAGCAAGTACCTCATTTGATTGAACATTTTCCTGTTGACATGAATTTTTCGTCTTCTTAATTCTCTTCTCCTTCTTGAAAATGCAGCCCCCAGTGTCTACTTCATTCATGAAATGCAATCTATCCCAGATTTACTTTGCAGTGGTTAGATCCATTATTAAATCAAGATCCTTGTTATGAAGACTATTATATATCACACATTTTGCCTTGGAATTCCACTGTTGTTCTTGCACTGAGGGAGAGTCTGTGCAGTAACCATCACATACAAGCTTCCATACCTCAGGTTCATACGCCATTAAATCTGTTTTAACCTTATCTCTCCATTCAGGAAAGTTTGTAGTATTTACCACAGGTATACATTTTGATAGTCCATGACTCAACTAGATCTCCCTCAAGCTATTAGGCTTACACCAAAGGAACCAACTCTGATACCAATTTTTCAACCCTTAGTCAAACTGAGAGGGGGGGTGAGTCAGTTTAACACATTCATGGACTTTTAAAACTTTTCATTAGACTTTATTAACACCTTCATTTCATGATCAACTTAATATGTAGGCAATCTTAATTTGTGAGCAACAAGTATTAAGTAGATTAGATAATGTAACAACAATCTTAATATGTGAGCAGAAAGTATTAAGAAGATTAGATATACCATATCAACACATAGACATCATGCACATAGACAACAGATATAAGTGGAAACCCATCAGGGATAAAACCACATCTTATTATTGTTGTGATTAAAGGCAAGCTCCAACTCCCTCTAACCACAAATTTTATGTAGGCTCCAACCCATAGGAGGCTACTACCTCAATTCTGCAAGCTAAAACTTGCAATGAAGCTCCAACTCCCATCTATTTTTTGCAGGCTACAACCTATAGGAGACTCCTACCTTAGCGAGCTACAACTGACATCTATCAAGCTACAACTTGATATGGAAGCACCAAATCCCATCTATTTTCTGCAGGCTACAACCTACAGGAGGCTCCAACCTCAGTCAGCTACAACTAACATCTATCAAGCTACAACTTGATATGGAAGCACCAAAATACTCACTCTTTCATAAAAATAAATACATGCTGATTTACCTGGATATCATCTCTGTTCAATTCCTTCTTCACTGCTGTCCTCCAGCTTTCATATCTGCCTTATATCATCTTTGGATCTTCACAACTTCTCTATTTGCTCCTCCTTCTTCTTACCCTCTCTTCCTTAATTCTCCATTCTCTAACCTCTCTATGCATATCTATGTGATATCATTTATAGAGTTCACCTCATGACTGTTTGTATTCCACAAGGAATTCAAAGTGTACAACCATGACTCTTTGCCTTCTGCCTTCTCATTTATTTGTCCATCTCATTCAAAGGAATATAGCAATATGTACAAATTTCAATATTACAGTGGAGTTTTGTTTGCCTACTAGAGACTCGTCTTTGCATCACAAACAATATAGAATCAATTAAAACATTTACATTTACATTTGCATCTGATATATCTTATTCAACGCTTTCAGGTCTTGGCTCACTGTGTGCTTGTATTTTCTGCTGCTGTAGTGTAACACACCCACATTTTTATTCATGTGCATTTCAAATTCAGATTCTGCAAATCTGAATTCCTTCATGCGCACCTCTTCAAATCTGCAATCTTTGTTCACTGCATTTTTGTATCTGTTGCATATATAACTGCTTTACAAGTTTAGCTCCCAAATAACCCTCAAAGTCTCATGCATATAAAAATTCATTTCTAATTAATCATCCAAAAGGGTCCTCAATTTCTCCAATCTGGGCAATCTCTGTTCATTGCGAAAGCTCTTTTATAAATCATTTCATTATAAGTTATACAGCCATACAGCCAATAACCGAAGCGGAAGCTTTCTCTCTTTTCATCTTCAAAACTTCAATCTTCATATGCGCAGTTTCCTCTATATACCATACTTTATACCTTGATTAATTAAATGTCAACATATGTTCCAACGCTTTATTAATCCACCATCTATGAGTGCGTTTTATTACCTTTGACCTTGGTAAAGTTCACCAAAGTATCAACATGCATTATGGTGGGCCAGACTTTCATACTTTATTCATATCAATCCCAACTTCGGTTAAAAACAACGCACTGATGCATATATCAACAGGGACCTTTGGGCCCACATCCTCGTTCAACGCATATCAAATTATATTGTATATTGGTTCTGTCGTATGTTAAACCAACACTAAATCTTCGCCCAGCACATATATTAATATATATATGTCAACACTTTACTGCGTATCAGAACCCCTTGAGTAATTCAATTCAACCCTTTCAGTTCTCTATGTGGAAGCATATATTTTAAATTTGTGATTTAAACTTTATAATAAGACCCAATTCTTTATCTTCACATGCGGAGTTCTTTCTCGTCCATGCTCTACGATTATAAACCAATACATATAAATGTCTGGCCCACAGTATATTTCAAACCATATATACAAGTCTAGGCATACATTAAGATTTGTTTGGGTCCCACAAATTTATTCAACGCATAAAGTGAATATCAACATATTAGAGTTCTGTTTACTCTTTCTCTCGGGCCCACAGTTCTAAAACCCCACAATGTACTATGGTTTCAGTAACATATATTATATCAAAAATAAGTCTTTGCCTTTTATTAACACATTGTGCTATGTTCATATGCCATCGCACCAATAATAAATCTTCGACCTTGGTTTAAAACATAAACCATCTGACTTCCATTATTTGCACTAACTTTGGAAACCTACCTTTAACAACCTTCGAATAGGCGCTCATATGATGATTCGTTAATATTAACTTTGACTTTGGTTTAATAATCAACTACCAGCATATTATAACAGTCGGGCCCACAGCAACTATATGACGTACCTTCCGCGTTATTGTCCAGGAAACTCCATGATGCGATCGTCGTTGGATCCTCCACCCTTCATATCAGACACAATTCACATTTTATTTCCCACAAAGTCTTAACACTTAAAAAAAGTCCGAAACTCGTGGTTTTTCCAAACCACTTATGGCCACGTGTCAGGTAATGGCCGATATCACATTTTATTTTCACAAACCACTTACCATTTTAAACTTTTGCGAAAACCACCTGTGGGTTCTAAAACTGCTTTTATTGTTCACTTGCTCCGGTTCCGCTTAATGCCTCAAGGCTCCACTTCTTTAAAAAAATAGTTCCTCATGCGTGTTTTAACTCTGTGCTTCCATTCATTTCGCATTCGATCTGTTTTCTATATACTTGGTAAAGCATCTGGGCCTTGGCACTTCATGGTTCCGTTTCAACTTGTGGTTCTGCCGGCTTGTATCTTCCGCTTTCATTCCACGCACAGTTTTGATCAGGGACAGGGTTTGATAAGTCATTCATGTATGTAAATGGTCTACTCAAGTATGATATCAACATTTCTTTTAATTATAACCTATGGCATAAAAAAAATATCAGTGGCAATGCGACGATGATTTCCATATCCAGTCTCTGTGTATGAATCCTCATTCATAGATTACCCTGCATGCAGATATTACAACCAGTGTTCAATATTAACACATAGATTCAATAGGTGAATGTTCCCCTTCACACCACACAACTTCTTTACAAATGTGGCTTGCACGTAGAATGACAAAATTCTCTGTCCCACTCAATTCGTTTGTACATTTACTCAGCATTTCCAAGGATATATAAACAAACCCTTCAACTTAAATCTGTCCCAAACAATTATATCGATTTTATTCAATTATGCAAATCAAGCAAACCCCTGTTTTCTCTAAAACTGAATGTTACACAGTAATTTGTCACCGTCCCTACCTTTCCCCGTCCCGCACATTGGAGGGCCCATTATGTGACCTGTGAGCAATGTCATGCCTTGAAACTATTATCATTGCATTCCTCTAAACATGAGCTTCAATTGCCCTAAAGACATCTCCTTGCAAAAAACCATAAAAACATCCCTTTTTGCACTGGCGCGGGTATCCAGTTCAGCACTCGCGCCAATGAGGAAAATCCTACAAACAGGCCGCGCCAACTGGCGCTCTGTCCCAGATTCGCAGTCACGCCAGCCAATTTAAGGAGTGTTTTTTAAATAAGAATGGCGGAAGTTTCGTTTCAACAAACTCAGAAACTGCTATCTATCTTGAGTTGGGAGGTTTGGCTCCGGGAGTTCCATGGAAGGGAAGTGGTTTGCCACCTCTCATGGAAGCTTCCTTGAAGATAGGGCCAATCCCACGATTATAGGGATCCCAACTCCCCTTCCTCCATCTATAAAAGCTAGCTCATTGCCATTGCAAGCTAGTCTTGAAGTGCCTAAGCTTTGAATCTCCAAATTCCAAAGAGCCTTCATGCTGCAAGAGCCCTCATTCTTCCCTTAAGGCCAAAATCGAGCAAGGAGACTATCGTCGAGAGAGTCTAAGAGCGGCTTGTCCCATCCCTAGCAGGTTTTGTGAGACGTGCACGAATGGAGACCCCTCCGAAGGAGACCTCAGCGTCAGAACATTGGTTGTACTCTCTTTCGATTGCTTATTAATGAATGACTACTGGTTATGGTTCCACTTTGTTTTTCACTTATGATAATGATGAGTTATATCCTTTATGACTGATATATAGTTGCGTATTCTGGATTTTATGCTTGTATTCGTGTTGTTTCTTGCATGTGCAGGTGTCCATTCATGGAGATCGTGGGGATCGTGATCTGCCGAGGCTGAGGAACGGGAACGCTGTCTCTTCTACGGATCATAGCATTGGACTCCAGGTAGGCCTCCATCGTTGGTCTATTTATTCGCAATTAGGAACTTGCGCTGTAGCATTTGATGATTGTTGCTAGACCCGTGCTGGGCTAGTAGGGATCGCCTCTGTCCGCAGAGGGGATTTACCTCCTCAAAAATTTGGCGACTCCGCTGGGGATCGTCTAGTTTTGATTGTCTCGTTTTGATTGTTTCGTGGTTTTCCTTGCTTGGTTAGCCTTCTGGGCTGGGTTCTTTTGCTGTTTTTTGCTTCTTGGTTTGCTTGGATATCATTGATCTGCTTCTGGAGTAGTTCTTTTTTATTTTTGGCTGAGGAACTCGGCTGGCGCGCTTTTTAGCTCGACAGTCGCGCCAATTGGCGCATGTTGCTTTTGTATTGCCCGCGCCAATTGCTTTCTGGCGCCAGTTACAGCCTCACAGTCGTGCCACTCCTGTGAGGCATTAGGGTTTGCTCAGTTTTGAGCTCTCTGGGTCTGGTCAGTGTTTTTCTTTTTGGTTTTTCGGCTACCTGAGTGTGTTGGAGTCCTGTTTGACTGGGAATTTTCCTTCGTCCTTTGGTTGTTTGCTTTTCTCCATCGATTTCACGTTTTAAGCCCTAGGGCATCTAGTGGCTTTGTGTATCGAGCCCTCCTTAGGAGTTTTGGTGTTTTGTTAGTCCAGTCAATTCTCTGATTGCTCCTCCGCATTCTCTTAGTGGTTGTTCACCATTTCGTTGCGATTTTTGGGTGATTACTCTTCTCTTCATTCAAACTTCGTTTGGTCTTGCTTTGGACCTAGATCACACGGTCCATTGGAACCTTTGAGACTTTTTCTTGGTTTTGAGAGACTTTGGTCGATTTGAGATCTGATTGTTTGTGTCATTGAGTGAAATTTGTTTGTTTTTGCTCTCTTAATATTGTTTCTCGAATTGCTTCTCTTTTGTTTTCAGTTTGTTTAGTGCATCTAGCCATCAAACATTGAAAATTTAAAAAAAAAAAATCTCTTTTGCTTTTGGTTGATTAGTGCAAATTGAAATCTTTTCGATTTTACTAGTAATTAGTGATTTGAATGAAAAGTTTTCGATTTCATTAGTTGCATTAGAGATATCATTGATTGTCTTCCGATCATTTTGTTTGTGTCAAAGCTTTCAACTCTTCTGTAGCTAGTTTTCATCGAACGAAATGATGTACTGTGGAATGTAGCTTTGCATTTAGGAATTTTTGAGACCACACATTCGTTAGGACCTGAAAACTGAAACGTAATTGAAGATCAACTTTAAAATCTACTCAATTTACACTAAGGCAGCATTGAAATCTAACGAAACACATTTAGAGGTCTAGGCTAGAGACGTGTTCCGACGTCTTTAAACCTAGTAGTTGTCGTTCGCCTTTTGGCTTTAGACAGTGCTAGTACGGACTTGTGCTCCCCGTACCGTCGCGTATATAAAGGGAGACCCCTCTAGGTTTCAATCCTTTATCCATAGGAAGCCGAGTCTGCCGCCCTATACCCGTGATACACCGAACACAGCATTCGGGGAGATTGCCTGCACGTACGGAAAGTCCTTGGTCGATTTCTCTTTCATTATTGAAACCAAGGTGTATATTGCAGTTCACGGTTATTTGGTACACCCTTTTTGCCTAGTATTCCTGAGTAGTCATTTGATCTTTTCTGACTCCCTAAATTTGAAAGGATCACCAAGCGCTTGTCCTTTCACGCTTGTGTCAAATCTGAAAGAGATAGAGTCACCTTTTTTACCATTTCTCGACTCTTAAAACATGAAACGGTGAAGTTTCTTATTTTTCAATGTGGTAAAAAAAATTAATCACCCACGATTACACGCCCTGTTAGATTTTGCTTGTTGGCCGTTTGATCGTGTGTCTTGACTCTTTTTCAGCTCGTGTGTGGTTTTGAGTTTTGATGGCAACTTTTTCAGAGTTTACCAACCAAGGAATCCCCTCAGAAGGGAATACTGGTCAGTTTCCTCCTTTTGGAAATGTTGGTGCTCCTTACATGGCAACATTGTCCCTTCCTGGGTTAACTGTTGGGTTGCCTGTTTGGTTGTTTTCAACCTCTGTGGTCCTGAATATCTCCGCTACTGTTCAATCAGTTCCTCCACCTGAACAACATCATGTTGATTCCAAGGTGGGCCTCTCCCCTTCTTCGCCTGTTTTTGCGTCCTCCTCTTCTACTTTGCCTGGTGAAAGTCTGGATTCGAGTAACCAGGTGGCTAAGAAGAAGAAGAAGAAGACAAAGAAGAAGAAGTCCGATAAAAGAGAGGCTAAAGCTACCACTACTGTTTCTAAAATATCTCCTCTTGATATACCTCCCAACCCTCCACGGAAATTCAAGTTCCCCTGCATGTTGTGCACAGGATACCATCTTCTTCGAGACTGCCCTGGCATTTCCAAGGTGCTTGAAGCATGGTCCAACGGCCGTCCGCCGTTGCCTTTGACTTCCGGGAACCAGGTAGGGGGCACGTCTTCAACTGGTGCTGATAAGGCTCCTAAGAAGCAGGGTAAGATCACCAATCCCTGTAAGTTGTGTGAAGGGCACCATGCCATTCACCTTTGTCCTTATATGGATGAAGCCAAGCGAGTGTTGGACAACCCGGCTATTTCCACACCATGCCTCCCAGCTGGTTATAAACAGCTCTCTTTGAGTCTTCCGCCTACTGATGATACGATTGGTCAAAAATCATCTTTGGTCGATCCCACTCCCTCAGAAATTTGGATTCAAGAATCCATTCCCGACCAACCATTGGTTGTGGGATCGGTTGAGCTGGCCCCATCCGCAGTGCACCAGGTCTTTTCTGTCAAGAGTGGATCTCACACCCCCCATGTCCTTCTGATTTCTTCAGATTCTTCGGACATGGAGAGAGATTCTTCTGTCCCTATACCTCAACAAGCAGCTCCTCCACCTCCCGTGACGGAGGTTCCAGAGGATACTCCTCCCGCCTTCCAGATGGAGGTCATGGAGGAGGCTCCTGCTTCCGTAACATCAGGGGAAGACCTTCTCGATTCGATGGTAGCCCCTCCGAGTAGTTTGGTCACCTCCTTTGATTGGAGTCGATTTGCAGAATTTCGCCTTCCATCTTATGTGCCTTTCGAGATCATAGTACAGGCTTTTGGTCTGGTCGTATCCAACGCCATTATAGACGAAGGCGCATCTGTTAGTATTTTATCCTCAACTACTTGGCAAGCTTTCGGTTCACCGCCGCTTGCGCCTGTTACGCAGAATTTGTTGACCTTTAACAGAAGGACGAGTCAACCATTGGGGATCCTTCCAAGGTTACCTATTACTTTGGGAGGTAAAACTCTCCATATGGACGTGATGGTCGTTCCAAGCCCCTTGGATTTTAATCTGCTCCTGGGGCACGATTACACCTATGCCATGGGAGCGCTTGTCTCCTCCCTTTTTCGTGTGGTTTGTTTTCCGCATGAAGGATGGATCGTGACCATTGATCAGCTTTCGTTCTTTGGTCCTAATGTGGCAACTGGCCCGCCATCACCCCCTCCTGGTTTTTATCCACCCGTTGTATCTACCCCACCGCAGGTCAACTATGTGGCTACCTACCCCGTGCCTGTGCTCAGTGATGATGCCGTTGTACGTAATGTGCTGGGGGCATTGGGTCCTGACTTCCAGGATGTTTTCCTTCCACCGGGAGTGGAACTCTTGGAAGCACCTCCTTCTTGTTCATTTTGATGAAATTTGGTTAGAGCATGGTTTCCTCCCTGTGTCGAGCTCTTTAAAAAATGAAACCAGGTTCTCGGAGCATAGTTCCTCCACTTGTGTCGAGCTCCTAAAAACAATGAAACAAGCCGTTTGAGGATAGTTCTTTTAAGTGTGTCAACCTCGTTAAAATAATGAAACACGAGCATGTTCAATTCCACTTTTTGTTTTGAACCTTCACTCCATTTTCAATGGACTGAAGCTTGGGGGGCACACACCTCCAATTGAGACACCATGCTGGGGGGCATGCCCGTCTTCCTCATTTCAAGCATAGTTTGCATATGTGCGTGTTCATGTGTGCTTTTAAGCTTTCATAAAAATGAAATGTGTGAGTAGATACATTGTGTGAATACATTTCGCATTGGGTCGTTTGTTATGTAATTGATACATTAGATTACATTTGTATTAGACATTTGCATGACATATAAAAAAAAAAAAACATCATCACATGTAAAAGATCCATCCAAAATAGTCATATGTATATATATGTGTGTCGAAATGTTTGCACAATGTGTGTCGCATTAAGATCAAAAAATATACATGTTTGTCTTATTACATCCGGAGACGACACGTCTCTCAAAAATATGCATGACATAAAACCCTAAGAGGCTAGTCTGCGTGGTGCTCATGATAACAAGTCACTACACGCACTAGGCGTCTCAGTAGACGGTGGAGGCGACTAGGCACTCCTACTGTATGTCTCTGATATGCTAACGGTACATCTGCCAGCCGGGCGTAGTCTGGAATCCCTTGGCCAATCCCCTCAAGGTTCTGAACCAACTCTCCTCCTTCTGCGCCCTCCTCATGAGGATCGACTGCGAGCTGAGTTCTCCGTGCGATAGGAGACATCCCGGCTAGTCTCTCTGGGCCAACATCTGCATACACATGCAACTTCTGTTAGAACGGGCATGTATTAACAAAAAAAATTAATCATAAAACATAAAAAATAAAAACAGATCATACCTAGCTCTTCGTCCCAATCCTCTCCCTCCGGCAGTGGGAGATCTGGGTCTCCAGTAAAGTCTGTCCCGGCATAAGGCCAGTCCTCCACTACAATCAACTGGCGCCGCAACCACCTAAAAAACTCTGGCCTCCAGGACATCTGTTGGCCTCCTCCTGCTATGGGCATCAGTGCTGCCCAGTGAGCCATTCTCGGCTCTCGTGGTATCGGATCCGCTACAACGGCTCCTTGGCCCTGGAAGATTGGTAACCGTTCCAGAATGAATGATACCAGGATGGACCCATAGCCAAACTGCTTCAGCTTGGCTTGTTTGCATCTCGTCAGCTGTCTCTTGATGTTGATCGTTACTATTGTGGCCCAGTCAAACAGTATGGGACTCATGCACTCTGAAGCCAGTAAGAGTTGGGCTTTCGTCGCTTCGTGCGGTGCCTGCGATCCTGCAGCCCGCGTGATGGTATGCAGCACTACTCGTAGTGCCAGATCGGGGATAGTGTGGATATCCACCTTTTTACTCCTTGATCCCATTTGTGCCCATGGGCACACTCGTGCCATCACTTCCTCCATTTTTTCACCTGACGGTCTGCTCCCTGTCAGTATGGGTACCAGACCTCTATGCGACAATCCGGTTATGAAGTACACATCAGAAACATCTAGTTCTAACACCTGGTCTCGTAGCTTGAATACTTGTTCTTGTTCATCCCAAATGCTCACCAGGTACTGAAGTAGCTCAGGTTGAGCATGCAAACAAGGTGTCAGGAAGAATTTCTTGAGCCCGCAGTTTCTGAGGGCATTCATGCAGGCCTCATTTTCCATGGCCATTTCATCCTCTTCCCCATGCTCTCTTTCTTTCCACTCAATCACCATTCTTCTCGGTTTCCTGCATCAATATGGTCAGAAACCTTTAATTATACCTCTGTTGAGCTTCAAAATCCATTCAAATTGGTCAAAATGTCGAATTTTAAGGTGGAAAATTGGGTTCAGCCGCTGGCGCGGCTGTTTTAGGAACAGTCGCGCCAGTTGGCGCGAGCCCTTTGCATATAAAAACCCATTGGCGCGGGCCCATGCCCGATACCCGCGCCAATGAGCGGAGCCCTAAAAATTCAAAAAGTGGCCACAGAAGTCTATTGCATGATGGAAAACTATTAAAAAATGGATTGAAATGAAGGATGAGGAAGCGCCTTTTACCTGGAACTGACGGAATTCTGAATGGTGGCCCGGATCGGTCGTAATCGCCTCCAGAAGTTTGCACAGTAAATGGACCAATGTTGCTCTTCACTCAGGTAAAAAGTAAAAGTAATTTCAATTTTTACCATTTAGACCTATTTATAACTTTTTGAGCTCTATTTTAAGTTTAAAAAGTCATTTTTCATTGAAACTTCATATGTTTTGTCAAAAATGGATTTTACACTTGCCTTTCTGTGCAGCAACAGGTTTTTATGCAACGTAAACGGCGAAATGAGTTGTATTTTATACTTTTTCAGACTCGGTAAAAACACGAAAAAGTCACTTTGGAGTCATCTTTAAGCTCTTTTCTGAATCTCGAAACATGAAAAGATTACCGAGGCCCTTGTCGTTTCGATCTCGTTAAAGTGGCTGCGAAACGACATCTACCCAGTATACGTTTACCCGTTTTTCGGGCTGGGATGGATTATTTACGAAAAAGGAATACCCTAGCCTATCGCGACTAGGAGGTTTTCCTGGATATTGTTTTCTACCTTTTCGGATCTGGGGAACTATTGACGAAAAGGGATCTTTGGAGTTTGCTTTTCTGCTGTCTTTTCAAACTCTCTAAACATGAAAAGATGCCGAGTTCTTCCTTTGTCAGACTCGTTAAACCCTGATGACATCGGATTCAGTCGAAATGACGTTCTCCGAGTTCCTCCTTCCTAGGGCTCGTTAAATGTACTAGGATGGATTTGCCCGAAGGGCAGACTTATACTACAAGCATATGCTATCCCCTTCAAGCTTGTTATCAAAAATAATTGGGGTACTCGCCAGAAATGGTGGGGGAAAATGGAACCATCATCATTGTTGTGTCGGCAGTATGTCGCTCTTGAACATGGCACTTGTCTGCATTCGTGTCAGGTTGGGGACATCTCATCTCGTTTTTCACTTGCTTCTGTGGGTTTGGGTAATCCCTTTTGACCTCTCTGTTCGTTGCCACGTCGCCATGACCTTTGGTCTGTTGATGTCAAATAATGCCAAGTCCACTATCATGCCGTTTACATGTTCAAGAGAAGTTGACCTCTGCAAATACCAACCTCCCTCTGATTCTCATATGATCCTGATTCACAACAAAAACATCATGTTCCTCTGTCTCGTGTCGATGATGTGGGAAAAATTATGGCCCACCTTCGATCAAGGTCACTTCCTGTCGACTTCAGCTCATTATCCAGGAAGCTGATCTAGAGAATCCCTTATGGTACCTTGGAGCCTGCATGCCTCAATGGCAGGTTCGTCGCATTCGATGAGAGGTTTTCATCATTGGCCTCTGATCGAGTGATTCTACGGGTGTTCGACGCCAGCTCATTGATTCAAATGCTGTAGATTGTACCTGTAGTACCTTGAGAGCCATCGTCATTATTGGTGGTTCCTCTCACGTCTGTTAACAACTCTCATCATTGGTTGGTAATCAGGCGATGTTCTTGCATGTTCGACTTCAGCTCACATATTCGCATGCTTGAACTTGTACTTTGTTCAGGTCGAGATGGAGCGCAAGACCCTGGATTGTGTCTGTTGTAATCCAAGCTACGATATTGTGGATTATTATGATTATTTACATGACTTATTCACTGGATGGCTGCGACCATACCTGAGCCTATTTATCGATCCTCACTGGATGGCTGCGACCATACCTTGGATCTGGATTATTGTATGCTCTGTTTTGGATGGCTGCATCTATACCACATATGCATCATGGATATCAGTTGTATTTCTCCACGTAAGTTTTCCGACGGCGGAGCTTCAGTTGGACACGTTCTCGTAAAGCATTTCACCCCTCTCTCTCTCTCGGGCCTCATGCTTTAGGGGGCATCTGTTACATAGTAATTTGTCACCGTCCCTACCTTTCCCCGTCCCGCACATTGGAGGGCCCATTATGTGACCTGTGAGCAATGTCATGCCTTGAAACCATTATCATTGCATTCCTCTAAACATGAGCTTCAATTTCCCTGAAGACATCTCCTTGCAAAAAACCATAAAAACATCCCTTTTTGCATTGGCGCGGGTAGCCAGTTCATCACTCGCGCCAATGGGGAAAATCCTACAAAGAGGCCACGCCAACTGGCGCTCTGTCCCAGAGTCGCAGTCGCGCCAGCCAATTTAAGGAGTGTTTTTAAAAATAAAATGGCGCAAGTTTCGTTTCAACAAACTCAGAAACTGTTATCTATCTTGAGTTGGGAGGTTTGGCTCCGGGAGTTCCATGAAAGGGAAGTGGTTTGCCACCTCTCATGGAAGCTTCCTTGAAGATAGGGCCAATCCCACAATTATAGGGATCCCAACTCCCTTCCTCCATCTATAAAAGCTAGCTCATTTCCATTGCAAGCTAGTCTTGAAGTGCCTAGGCCTTGAATCTCCAAGTTCTCAAATTCCCAAGAGCCTTCATGCTGCAAAAGCCCTCATTTTTCCCTTAAGGCCGACTCAAGCAAGGAGACTATCGTCGAGAGACTCTAAGAGAGGCTTGTCCCATCCCTGGCAGGCTTTGCGAGACGTGTACGACTGGAGACCCCTCCGAAGGAGACCTTAGCGTCAGAACATTGGTTGTACTCTCTTTCGATTGCTTATTAATGAATGACTACTGGTTATGGTTCCACTCTGCTTTTCACTTATGATAATGATGAGTTATATCCTTTCTGACTGATATATAGTTGCGTATTATGGATTTTATGCTTGTATTCGTGTTGTTTCTTGCATGTGCAGGTGTCCATTCACGGAGATCGTGGGGATCGTGATCTGCCGAGGCTGAGGAACGGGAACACTGTCTCTTCTACGGATCATAGCATTGGACTCCTCCATCGTTGGTCTATTTATTCGCAATTAGGAACTTGCGCTGTAGCATTTGATGATTGTTGCTAGACCGTCTTTGGGCTAGTAGGGATCGCCTCTTTGTCACGTGAGAGGGGTTACACTCCTCAACAATCTCTATTCGAGTACAAACAAATGCATTACGGGGAATTGGGAAAAGAGTGCTCTAAGCCTGAAACTTAGAGCCCTTGCATAAAGACATAATCTCGAGTATAAGTGTAAAAAATACTTCCCGCACACAAGCCCTGTACCTATACTAGTGCAAGCATACTACAAGAGGACAAGAATAACAATTTAGTGTAGGAAGGAAAATCCTTAAGGAACACAGAGATTTTCAAGGGCCCACTTGTTAACCTACCAACACCCATACTGGAGATAAACATAGAATTATACCTTAGCAATCGAGATTGTTTAAAATAGTGTGGAAGTTCCTTTATTTGGTTTCTTCGCAAAGTACTTCCTTTCACATTCCAACACTAGAATTTCTTTGGTGTAAATTGTTATGTGATCTTTCTTTTCAATTCTACAAGATTTTGATTAAAGAAGTAGGAATAGAGATATGAAAATTTCATACCATTTCTAGATTTTCCTGTGCTTCGTCTCTAAGTTTACGAAACCCCTAGGTTGAAAATTAAGTGTTGACAGGAGTTTGCTTAACCATGATTCCTGCACCCAACAAGAAGTTTGTTGGAGCGTTAGTTAATCCGAAGGGAATTACCTTAAATTCATAATGACCTTCATGTTTTCAAAAAACATTCTTTGCTATGTCCTCTAGCATTATTCTGATTTGGTAATATCCCGATCTGAAGTCCAATTTTGAAAAATATTGGGCTCCATGAAGTTCATCTAGAATTTAATCTATAAAGGGAATAAGAAACTTATTCTTAATCGTTAACTTGTTCAGTCCTCGATAATCTACACAGGGTCTAAATGACCCATCCCTCTTTCGAACTAAAGCCACTGGAGCAATGTATGGGATTCTACTTTGTGTGATGATTCCACACTTTAAAAGATCTTGGACTAACCTTTCGATGTCATTTTTTTGAGGGTCTGGATACCTATACGACTTGATGTTGACAAGGTTTCACCATGACTTGACTTTGATTATGTGTTCGATTTCTCTTTCACACGACGTCTTCATAGGGAGATCTTGGAACACCTTTTTGTGTTTTTGAATCAATTTTTTAACTTTAGGTGGTAGTTCTTGAATTTCAAATGGTTCTTCGCTAACCAATCCTAAAGCCAACATCTCCATCTGATGACACTGCACTACATATGCTACTGCTCCCACAAGGGGAATTTTGAGGTCTAAAATGGTCCTCCTACGGAAATTAGAAAATAATAGTGGAAATAATAAAATAATATTACATTACATCATCAAATTTTTGAGGGAAAAAAGAAAAAACTACATTTTCAACTCGTATTTTTAACTTGTTTCCCTATGGGTTTACTCAAATTTCAAGTGGGAACATTCATTGGATGCATAATTTGATTCATCATCCAAGGATTACTCATGTTGCATATTTTCGATGGACCCTACTACACCGAAAATGAGAAATACATGTCATGTATTTCTCATTTTTCGTGTAGCAGGGTCCATCAAAAGTATGCAACATGGATACTCCTTGGATAAGGAATTAAATGGTGCATCCTATGAGTACTCCTTCTCAAAATTTGAGTAAAACCTTATGGAGATAAGTTGAAAATACAAGTTAAAAAAAATAGTTTTATTACTTTTTAATCTTTTTACCTTTTTACCTCAAAAATGGTGAATCATCCCCCATGGTTGACATCATCATCTTGAATCATATTGGTTCTTATAAAGTTTATTTTGGTTGCACATTTTTCTTAGGAAGCCCATTTTATGCTTCAAAATTTCTCTAATGCTTTCAAATCAACTTCATCATCTGGTGTGATGATAAAATTTGATTATGAGGGGGTTGGAACCCATATAACATGTATTTTTACCCCTACTGTCTAAAATTTATAAATTGTTTTTTATGGTTGACCTAGTGAGTGCCTAGGGTTTGTTTCCATTGAATACTTAGGACCACATCCACTCATCCTAATGGTAGAGTGTAGAATAAAAATTCTAGATTGTAGTCCTTAATCTTTAATTTGAATTTATGGCAATTTCCTACTTTTTCAATTTTATTTCCATCAACTACCATCACTTTCATGTTGGGCATGGGATATGTGAAAATGTTGAGCTTTTTTGCCATATTAGAGTCCAAAATTTTTTGGATGTTGTCGGTATCTATTAGAACCATTGCATCTCTCTTTTTGATATGTCCTTTTAACTTTAATGTATGGGGCTGAGATATACCTGTCATGGGCAATAATGACACTTGTGGAATATTCTCACTATATGATTCTGTAGAAAATTCTGGAAAACATTAAACTTCTTCTATGTCTAATTCTTCACTATCTGAATCATTGGTTGCTTCACATGTATACAGGTTCTTGGTCTCTTTTCCCTTAGCACATTTATGATTAGAATCCCATTTTCACCACAATGTTTGCACTTACCTTCTTTCATTCTTTGCATTTAAAAATTAGTTTTTCCTCCTTCACGTAGCTATGGTAGAACATATTTTTCATTATCCACACTATAATTTTGGGGAAATCTTTGTCTCGAATATACTCTTTCAACTTTTGGCCATTGTATCCTTTCAAGCTTATTTTCTGTAGCTTTTCCTTTTTGTCTTGCTTATTCTATAGAAGTGATATCATGAAGCTTAATCTCATCCAGGAGATGTGGTTTAAGTATCATGATGTATGATTGAATAAGACGAGTCTCTGAAAACCCAAGTACCCACGTAGCTATAGTTTCCCATTATCTAGTGTATTCATCCACATATCCTTTTTTTTGCAACCTGGTGAGTGTTGCGAAGAACTCTTCTTCTCTGACACCTTGGAAAATCTTAAAGAATGCATTTTTTAATTTCTTCCAACTGATAACATGTGTTGTTTTCTTCCACCACATATACCAATTATATGTTTTTCCGTCCATTTTCATGGATGCATGCATGATATTTTCATCATCATTGTCAATATCGTAAATCTTGAAATATTCTTCTGCTTTATTGAACCATGCAACACTATATTTCTTGTTACCATAAAGTTTGGAGAGCTAAAGTTTTTCTCTTCGTTGATATGTAGCAACTGTTGGGGTGAAGAAGGGGTATTGATTTGAAATCTGCGTATTTGGGTATTGATTCTAGAGTTGCATATTTTGAAAATTCGTGTTACTATTTTTTTGATTGAGCATGGAAGATGTTTTTGGAGACTCGGGGGTGTGATCTGATTCTGATGAGTTTGATGTATTTGAAGAATATGGATGTTGAGTAGCTTCATTATTATGGAGTAGTTCTCCAAGTGTAATTTTCAACTTTTCACAAGTATAGTTCAACATCACCATTTCTTGATTATGAGCTATTAATGTTGCATTACGATTTCGATCCACCTTATTTGAAAGGATTGCATGATACTTTTTAAATTCCTTTTGATTATGCTCAATATGATTCTTTATTCTCTTCGTTGTCTCCTAGAGCTCCTTGATTTTATTGGAATGTATGGTAACCTTATTCTCAAGATC
>JAXQQM020090726.1:0-38055 GCA_034641835.2 Pinus albicaulis | reverse complement strand
ACGTTAGGGGTAAAAATCAAAAGTAACTTGGGGACTGAGAAAAAGGTCTCTGTCATGGAAAAAGGAGGAGTAGAAATACTAACAAAGAAGGGAGAGAAGAAGTTCATGCCAGATATTTATTATGTCCATGGCTTGAACCATAACCTCCTAAGCATTGGACAACTCATACAAGAGGGCTACAATGTATTTTTTAAAGATGATGTGTGCACAATCATGGATAAGCCTCCAAGTAGACAGCTCATTGCAAAAGTTAATATGGCAAACAACAGAATGTTTCCTCTCAAGATAAGATCAGACTTGAAGGAAGTAAGTCTTATAACAGCTATCACAAAACAAAACATCCAATCAGAAGCCAAATATGATAATTGGTTATGGAATTTGAGATTTGTTCATCTCAACTTCGAAGGTTTGAATTTTTTGCATAGAAAATGCATGGTGAAAGGACTTCCACTCATAGAAAAACCAGACAGCTTATGTGAAGGTTGGATCTCAATAAAACAACACAGAGAATCATTTCCAGCGGGAAATTCAATAAGGGAAAAAGCACCTTTGGATATTTTCCACTCGGATCTATGTCAACCAATGCAAACACCATCACTTGGTGGCAGCCACTATATTTTGACATTCATAGATGACTACACAAGGAATACATGGGTATATTTTCTAAAACAGAAAAGTGAAGTGTTTTACCACTTCCGCCACTACAAATCTTTTGTTGAGAAGCAAAGTGGACACTACATAAAAATTTTGAGGACTAATAGAGGTGGCGAATATATCTCAAATTACTTCCTACGTTTTTGAAGGGAGGATGGAATTCACAAGCAGTTCACAACAAGGTACACACCTTAGCAAAATGGCATTGTAGAAAGAAAGAATAGGACCATTATGGAAATGGTAAGGAGTATGTTGAAGGAAAAGAATTTTCAAAATGATTATTGGGCTGAACCTATCTATTGTGCAACATATATCATTAATAGATGGCCAACCAAAAGTGCCATGAATAGAGCTCTTGAAGAACCATGGAGTGGAAGAAAGAAAATTTTCACTCACATGAGAGTGTTCAGATGTTTGGCATATGCACATGTCCTGGATGAGTTGCGGAAGAAGTTGGAAAGCAAGGGGGATAAATGTATATTTCTTGGATACAGTGATGGATCTAAGGCATACAAGTTTTACAATCCATCAACCAAGAAGGTAATAATCAAAAAAGATGTTCAATTCATAGAAGAGGAAGCATCGGATGGAAGTTTAGATAAGACAGTCAATGTGAAGACATGTATGTCACATGAATACTATGAGGAATTGACTGTAGCAAGTAATTCCTCAACGGTGGCTCCACCTCCACCAACACAAGCTCAACAATGTACACCGCAAGCAAGTAATAGGACAACATTTTGAAATCAAATAAGTGCTTCTCCAAGCACACCGGAAAGGTCCAAAACTCTGTCTACTTGAAGCTCAACACCAAGCTCATATTCAACAAGTATATGTAGACCAAAATTCAGAAATTTAAATGAAATCTCTGAGCAAGAGGAAGTTGATAATAGTGCTGGTATGAATTTTTTATTTGCATTATTTTGTCATGTATATGACCCAATACATTTTGAAGATGATGTCAAAAAAAATAAATGGGTTGAAGAAATGAATGAAGAGATAGGAGCAGTAGAAAGGAATGACACATGGGAGTTAGTGGACCTCTCACAAGGTAAAGATGTCATTGGAGTGAAATCGGTCCATAAGACTAAGAGACAAATTGAAGGCATGATAGAAAGACACAAAGCAAGGCATTTGTCAAAGGCTACAAGCAGTAGCATGGAAGAGACTATGAGGAAAATTTTGCACCAGTTGCAAGGATGGAGACCATGCATACAACATTGTTAATAGCAACACAACAAAAATACAAAGTGTATCAAATGAACGTGAAGTCAACATTTTTGAATGGAGTCTTGAAAGAGGAGGTGTATGTTGAACAACCTCTTGGCTATGAGATAGAAGGCCAAGAACACAAGGTGTGTAAGTTGCAAAAAGCTCTTTATGAGTCAAAGCAAGCACTGCGTGCATGGTACAACAGGGTATATGCTTACCTGATGGACAATGGGTTCGACAAATGTGATGGTGAACCTACTCTCTACATGAAAGAAAATTATGGTAACATTCTTATTTTTTTTTTGCATGTAGATGATTTGATTTTTACAAGCAGTGTTGATTCTCTCAACGCTAATTTTAAATCAGTAATGAAAAAAATGCTTTGTTTGGTGTCAAGGTTCATGGAGACACCCATGGAGACACATTGGTAGGTAGCCAAAATAATTTTAAAGTATGTCAATGGGATGAAGGAGTATGGTGTCCTATACTCTGCAACTGATGATTTCAGGTTGATTGATTACACTGACAGTGATTGGGTTGGAAGCATTGATGATAAAAAGAGCACATCAGGATATGTTTTTCATTTGGGTTTGGGAGCCATTTCATGGGCTTCCAAGAAGTAGCCAATAGTTTCATTGTGAACAGCAGAAGCTGAGTATGTCGTCATAACATCAACAACATGTCAAGTAGTTTGGATGAGAAGGATGTTGCGGGATTAATGTCATGAAGAAGACAAATGAAGGACTATTTTCTGTGATAACAGTTCAGCAATTGCATTATAAAAGAACTATGTTTTCCACAAGAGGAAAAATCACATTGATGCTAAATATCATTTCATAAGAGAACTAGTTAACAATGGTGAAATTGTGTTACAACATTGTAGTGCAGAGGAAAAATTTTCAGATATCTTCACAAAGCCGTTGGTAGAGAAAAATTTTGTTCATCTTAGAGAATGTTTGGTAATGGTCAATGGCGGCAGTTGTGATTAAGGGGGAGTGTTGGAAATAACTCCCAACCACCTCCATGAATAAAGTAGCAACAGCCATACAACATTTAAATGTTTTTTGTAGGGAAGGAAAAGCTCAAGGCATGGAAAATCCACAACCTACTCACTTCACGCAATTTTCCGTAAATGTTCAGAAATTTGTACCCTAGCATCACTTTGCATTAAATTCCCGTCCCTCCGTATCACGTACCTCTTGCCTGCATTCTGCACTTTGCAAACCTTTAGCCATCCCACTTAATGAATTTCTAAATATTAAATCTTCACCGATGCCATATCTGGTGGGACCCATCCAACTGATATACATTACCATTTCTGCAAATAACCTTTGTATTTCATGTTTTCCTTTACTCGTGCCTTTTCGAATTACCCATGTTTTAGTGGGTCACACTTTGTGGTTCGCACATTTTAGAACTTACCTTTTATGCTCCTTGCCAAACCTTGTGATGGTGCGATGTGATATCGCCATCGCACATGTCAATCACAAACGTTTAAGTTTTTCGTTAAAGTTGTCACGGGTTAAAAGTCTTATGTTGCGATGCGATGTGTGCGCACATCACATTTCGCAAGCTCGGGAGGATAGTGCCAAGTTAAACATTGTCATCGCCGAAGTACGAGTTGCGATATTGGGATGGATGTGATATCAATCACAACTGAAACCTAAAATATTTCAAGTCTTGTGTACAAGACTTTGAACGCTATTTTATGAAGAAACAAGCCTTTCATGGCAGATGGACAATTGGTGGTTACCTGTCCACTTCAACATTGATTTTGAATTGAATCTTTAGGCTTCACCATTTTGTATTTAAAATATGTTTTTCATATAATGTAATAGTGAGAAGTAGTAGAAGAAAGAAAAAAGTTCTGAGGCAGAAGAATGTAATAGAAATTCTCTCTGGTTTTCTATCTCTCTGTCTCTGCGTGGCTCTATGTATTCTGTGGCAAACTGTGTTGTCATTATTTAATTGAATTTCCACATAACTATGTAAGATCTATGTTGTTTGGTAAAACCGTTTCGCTTGTTTGTTTTCAGCTTCCCTGTTGTTCTAAATTTCTAACACTTATGGAAACATAAATGGTTGTCATTAGGCTGAATATTTTTCATATTAATGAAAATTTTGCAAGGAATTAATGTATATTGGATGCATTTGTTTCACTTTCCTATGGTAGTCATTCACAAAATAGATGTTATAATTGCAATTTTTTTATGGGTCGATGCTCGAAATATCAAGAAATTCCACTTAACCAAACTCAGTGCCATTTCTATGCTTATGGTGATGGTGGGTTGGGACATCAGAGATACCAAGATATTTAACTTGGAGCTACCTACTAAGAATCTGTGGAGTGCCTTTCTCATTCCAGGCATATGGAATGAAATAATTTGTGAAAACAATCTACATAACACTATCTAGATGAATAGGTCTCACCAACGACTCATGTCAAAAACAATACATTTTTAATATGGCAAAGTTCTATGAAATCCAAGCCATGGATTTGTGGAAACATACACTTGGAGATGGGTCGCGGTGACAATATTTTAACAATATTAGATGCAATCAAAGGATTGACATTGGATCATATTCTCTTTCTACTTATTCTTTAATATCTAAATGAGTGCGGTCTCTTTTCCATGTCACATATTGACTGCCTTCGAATCTCTTTTCCTTCCTCTACTATTTCGCCGCACTCTTGGGATTTTAATCTCTCGAACGAGTTTGCATTTGAATGGAATAAATATGGCCATAAGCTTTACAATGCAGTGATCACACTATCTCATAATCCTGAAAAGTTTGTGTGGGGAGGCTGTGCATCTGAGAGAAATATTTCTACTAAAGAAGATATTTCCTATATCATTCTTCACAATCAGCATGTACCGTTTGGTCAATAGTTGGAACACATGTGCAACTGGGATTTGTGACTTAAACTAAAATGTTTTACTTGTATTATGATTCACAATCATATTCTCACATGGGAGAATATCTCCAAGAGGGGATTTCACGGCCGAGGGAGATGTCATGTGTGTGGTGTGACATATAAAGAGGTTGTACACATCCTTTGTCAATGCACCTTTAGGCTTGAAATCTAGGAGGAGGCCTCAATTACACTCTAGATTGATGTTGCGGTGGACTGGCCATCTGCTGATTCATGTCTCTCCTGCTCAGCAAGGTAGAAAGATTTAAGATATATCCCGCTACATATTTTTTTGGAAATCTAGAGAATAAAAAATTCTTGCATATTTTATAACAAGACCCCTGATGTGTGGCTCACCTGTGTGAGAATTTTCTCCTTTTTCAAGAGATTGGTTCATGGAGACCAAAGATTCATAGGCGTTGTGTCGTCTTTAAGTATTTTAAGGTGTCTTCCCATTTAGGTATTTTGATGGTGCATCTTTGTGAGGAGAGTGTTCTTGCGGAGCTTACATACCTCTTTTTCCTTCCCATGCCTTCCACTTCTATTAGTCTAGGGGTTCTGCTTCTAATTTCATGGCAGATGTAGTGGCGATATGGGGGTGTTGCAGAGTGAATCATGGCTATACATCGAGAATATTCTCGGGGTGTTGGAGAGTGAATCATGGCTATCCATAGAGAAGATTCTGGAGGTGTTGCAGAGTGAATCATGGCTATCCATCGAGAAGATCCTAGGGGTGTTGCAGTGCGAATCATGGCTATGCGTCAAGAAGATCCCGATCATCAGAGATTCTAAAGTGGGAACAACGTCAAATTCATCTTGGAATGTCATCCTTATTTCATTAGATGCAACACAATAAATCCTTGTCGACCTCCTTTAATGGTATCCCTTTCTAACAAATTTTTGAAGAGAATAATAATAAGGCTAACGTTCTCTCGGAACGTGGGGTCTGTACTCAACCGAGTTGGATGCATTATGAATATATTTTAAGTGGAGCTTTCAGCGGCTTGGGGAATTTCATATTCTAAGAGAAGGAACGGTTTTGATAAATTTGATATGATTTTCTCTTTTGCATAGTTTTCCGATTACATTCCTTTATGTTTTTTGTGGTAATTTTTGGATTTGGAGTCCCTTGCCTAGTTGGAGGCATCGTATGGTATCTTCCATAGGTCAATGTGGAAAATTTGTTTGAAAATCAATCTGCTTTAATTTTTCTAACAACAACTAAGTATTCGAGCATTGTGTAATTAATTTGCACGGAAGGACATAATTTAAATAAAGTTATGATGAGGATGACAATTACCCATTTAGAAACACATGAGATAAAATAAAAGGAAAATGGACATTTAATTCATAATTTGTAAAAATTTACGGTCAAACATTAATTCCCCAACATAGAAAAACATTTTTGTATAATTGTCCATGCTATGTATTGATTTTTAACCATGTTATGAAATTAATACATGTTGAAATTGTATGTTTTGATATAACAAGTTAGTAGAAATCTTTAATATAGTGGTAGATGTAGGTGTGAGACACGAAAAGAGAAAATAGTGGAGCATTTTGTAAATCTAAGTAAGAACTCATACATCACTTCTTTTGTTTTGGAATCTAATATAAAGTATTGTTTCTTGGGACATGTTTATAGAAATTTCATGTCAAAGTTTTACCACAACAACTCTTTTTTACTATGAATAAATTTTCTTGATTTTCTTTGCTCCATTATAGTTGTTCAAGTCAATATGTTTTAATCTATGCCACTCTATATTAAAAGAAAATCTCACATGATTTAATGTCATGTATTGTAGTGTGTCAATTAAAATTTTTTGGCAACTTGTGCTGAGGAAAAATTCCCCCTCTTGATTTTTTAGAAAAACTAATTGTCCCTAGTTTAAGGTTTGCTACAGTAGTGTCTCAATTAAGATTTTTAGGGATTTTTAATCTTTACCACTCTGTATTAAAATAAAGTCACATGATTTAATTTCCGCTACTGTAGTGTCTCGATAAGTGTCTGATTACATTTTGATAACCTTGCAAGGAGGATGAAAATTCCCCCTCTTATTTTTTTAACAAAATATTCTTAGGCAACTCTATGTGTTGAGGAAAAATTTCCCTCGAATTTATTAACAAAACTAATTGTCCCACTGTCCCACTTTAAGGTTCCCTCTGACTTTGGCAGGTAAGCCAGTTGTGTAATTCTTTGTTTTTGATAATATGCACTAGGATGTCCGATCACTCTACTTTGGGTAACAGTTTTGGAAATAGTCTAACACTCAGGAGAATTATATGCCTTCTCATATTCTCATTTCTATCGTTTAGTAAAAACAAATTGTGGATATTTCTAGGTTATTCACAGAAAAATAAATGTATAAGTAAAGTTAAATTTGTTTCATTAGTGAAAGAAATTTCACTAATTTCTTATTTTCCTCGGTAAAAAATATCCCATTCCAATTTTATTTATGAAAAAAATAGTCATATATCTTAAAATTATCACATTCTTATTTTATTTATAAGTAATTATGAAATACTACATCCATATTTTATTGCAATATTTAATTTATGTAATTAAGTTGTAAGGTCATTATTTGAAAACAAATCTTTGAAATCATTAGATTATATGTTAGATAATTAAAATATATTCAATCCTTGATGAATAGCAGTAGTTACAAATAATTCTTACAATTAATCCTGGACACATTTGTCCTGGACACATTCTCGGGATTTCAGAGATGCACTAACTGTTACAATGCCCACGTCTCATTGCTACTGGAAAATGCTGGTAAGGGTGAAGAATCATTGCTAACAGTTTACCTTCTGATGAAAAATAGCCCAGTCAATCTGCTAATCCTTTTCCAACACTTTTTATTCGAGTTTTTTTTTGGAATAATTTCGCCAGAGTTTCTGCCAGAATGGGGGTTTTTTAAAGATGATTTCAGTAGGGTTTTATTGCTGAATCGATCTTCTTGCTATCTCCCATTCGATGAGAAACAGGTTATGTCTGGAATTTTTGTAGCAGTGAAATTTCTCTTTAAAATCTACAGTATACTCGGTGCTTGTTTATTACATTTTCTTTGTTTGTAATCGGATTTATCATGAAATTACATAGGATTTAGGATTTCTTGCTCTGTTCTCATTTAAATTCTTGGCTTATTATGCTTCAAGTTCAATTTTTATTACGGATCAGTGATTCATAACTACTTTACTGTTACAGCAGATACCATTTTCATGCATATTATCTCCAGTCCTAACTAGGGTTATTAATATGGTTTTTCTTTCCGATCTATGCTACTTATCTCCCTTCATTCATGGATTTTCTTAGCACGGGGAACATATTTTTCATCTGGAATATTGTTATCTCAGTGCTGGATAGCCCACATCTTGACGACTGTAGAGTTATAAACCTCATTTGCATCTTGACGATTATTGAGTTAAAACCCTCATTTTTTCTTGACAGGTAAGAATTATAAGGATATGGAATCGCTGCATCGGCAAGGGCCTGAATTACATCTAAATTTTTGGTATGTCCATTCTTAGAGACACTTTAAAGTTATATGATTCCTTGGATTTTAGTGGACCGTCCTTTGTTCTTGATATGCATTTTGACAGTTTATATATTTAAGACTTACTCATATCTTTTGAACTTTTTTTTTTCTTTTGGTATGTTTGCAGATCTCATTTCTTCTGGTGGAGAACAGTGAAAGAATCGTTATTTGAGTATCAGGCAATGTTTTAGTTTCACTTTACTTTTCATTGAAAATATTGTGTTCAGTAAATTGTCGGAGTGTGATGCTGTCTTGTTGCCAGAATAGGGGTTATGGGTATGTTCCTGTTGTAGAAACCGCTAAGAAACAAGGAATTTCAATGGCTCTAAAACTTGTGTGAGGCACCTACATCACAAGAGAAAATGCCAAGGCGAGGGCATTGGGAGCCGCTTCCCCTATACATTTTCATATTTCAGAGATGCACAACTGTTACAATGCCTGCGTCTCATTGCTGCTGGAAAATGCTGCTAAGGGCGAAGCATCATTGCTAAAATTTTACCTTCTAATGAAAAATAGCCCAGTCAATCTGCTAATCCTTTTCCAACACTTTTTATTCGAGTTTTTTTTGGAATAATTTCGCCAGATTTTCTGCCAGAATCGAGGTTTTTTAAAGATGATTTCGGTAGGGTTTTATTGCTGAATCGAACTTCTTGCTATCTCCCATTCGATGAGAAATAGGTTGTGTCTGGAATTTTTGCAGCAGTGAAATTTATCTTTAAAATGTACAGTATACTCGGTGCTTGTTTATTACATTTTCTTTGTTTGTAATTGGACTTATCATGAAATTACATAGGATTTAGGTTTTCTTGCTCTGTTCTCATTTAAATTCTTGGCTTATTATGCTTCAAGTTCAATTTTTATTATGGATCAGTGATTCATAACTACTTTACTGTTACAGAAAATACCATTATCATTCATATTATCTCCAATCCCAACTGGGATTATTAATATGGTTTTTCTTTACGATCTATGCTGCTTATCTCCCATTCGTTCATGGATTTTCTTGGCACAGGGAAAATATTTTCCATCTGGCATATTGTTATCTCGGTGCTGGATAGCCCGCATCTTGATGATTGTAGAGTTAAAGCCCTCATTTGCATCTTGACGATTGTAGAGTTAAAACCCTCATTTTTTCTTGACAGGTAAGAATTTTAAGGATATGGAATCGCTGCATTGGCAAGGGCCTGAATTACATCTAAATTTTTGGTATGTCCATTCTTAGAGACACTTTAAAGTTATATGATTCCTTGGATTTTAGTGGACCGTCATTTGTTCTTGATATGCATTTTGACAGTTTCTCGTTTTTATGGAGAGCTTAGCTGTAGCACATAGAAATATGGTATCCATTTGAACCAGGTTAGACTTGCCGAATGGTAACCCAGTTTAGTAACTGTTAAAAAAAATGAAAAAAATCAAGTTTTATATCTGCATATACCTACATGCATGGAATTTTGCACTTTTTACTTTTGACTTTGATTGAATTGATTATCATGAACTACCAACTTATTTTATTATATGCTGAAAAAAATACAACAGAGACATGTAACGGAGTACTAATGTCTTATTGTGTGTTAGGGAAAAAATAGCATAGAGAGAAAAGTATATATCTATAAACTAGAGGCAAAACTGAACCAGATGAATCAATCATGGAGTAAAACCACATAATGAACAAATATATGTAGAGAATAACTGAGACACATTCTATTAGAGAACTAATTCTTTGTGCAACCGGTACAGATGATAAATCTACGCATGAATGCCTTTTGTTCACCCAATTTATTATTATTTACAATGCATATTATACCATAGCTATAGGAGTTCCAAACCAAACTCTTATTAGTTACCATGCATCTTCTTTCATAGCTATAAGAGTTCATTTGGGGAAAATTTCCTAGAGACCTGGAGAAATCTTAACCAACAAACTCCTCTTATAAGTACCTAACTAATGGGGAAATCAAAGGCACCTTGTAGCTAAGACCAATTTGGAAGGCCTTAGAGGTCATTAAGACCAAAATCCAATGGAAAGGAGATTTCCTTAGATCAAGCTACAAGAAGGAAAGGAGATTTCCTTAGATCAAGCCCAAATTTTGAATGACCATATTTTTATTAATGGTTTATAATGATACACCTACTCTGGCCAAAATGGTATGGTTCTTCATAAATCACCTATGCAAGTGAGGCATTGCATTTACAAGATTTTTAATCTTACCTGCAATATATGGCTATTAAGAAAATTCCTCTCTGGCTCCCCCTTCTCTCCCCAAAATAAAAGGGTGTAGGCATCGTGCCTATCCCTGTAGATGTTTTTGAAAAAGAAAATAAAAGGGTGTAGGCATCGTGCCTATCCCTGTAGATGTTTTGAAAAAGAAAAGTTAGACAGAAATTTCCAGAGAAATTTCCAGCCTACTTCTTCAGACTATTTCTAGCCTATTTGACCCTTTCACTCTAGAGAATAGGAAATAAAGATGGGGCACTATTTTACAAACCCAGAAAAATAATTACCAGGTGGCATCATGACAAGAGAATTAGGCTTCAATTGAAATGTTATCCGATCTGTTATGTGATTAATTCATTTCACTCTAAGGGTTTTCTCTTTGCAGCTGTAAGAGACCTTAATCCTATAATATAGAGCTCTTCTGGTCAGAGCTCTTGGCCTCTGACATGTGCCTGGACCAGTTCGTAGATCTTACTTTGGGCTACATTGAAAGATCTGAGAAGGCCCAAAGAAATCCGTTCATTCTGGATTTATTCGTTTAGACTGGTGCAGCAGAAAGGGCACGGGGTTATAGAGGAGCTTGGCATTCAGAAGTCCTAGGCCCTCTTCTCTTGGATAGCTGTGCGCTTTATTATATGTGAGGTATCAATTTTTTTTAATTGGCATTTTCAATGTTTAACAAGATTGGTGTTGCGAGGAACTTGATACCTGGTACCTCTGTAACCCTTCTCCCAACAGATGATCAGTGTGGTGTTTTATCTGATCTGTTATGTGAGGTACCATTTAAATATTTTACGAGATGGGTGTTTCAAGGAACTTGAACCCCTGTAATCATTTGGCCAACAGATGGTCAGTGTGGGATTTTATCTTATATGAAATTAATTAATTTTTCAAAGTTTTACAAGATTGGTGTTGCAAGGAACCTGATACCTGTTTGCACATGCATAGTGGTTAATGGACAATCAACACTGTATTCATTTATAAATGCAGGCACATCATTCAATTGCCTAAAATGTGAGCCTTTTGATAGGAGATGAATTAAAAAACCTCTGATTTGTGATGTTAATAGTGCATTCATGGCTTGAACAGTTTGGACCTTTAATTGCAAAATGCTCCAAAGTAAGAAATATGTATATATTTAAGACTTACTCATATCTTTTGAATTTTTTTTTTGTCTTTCCGTATGTTTACAGATCTCATTTCTTCTGGTGGAGAACAGTGAAAGAATCATTATTTGAGTATATCGGCATTAGGAAATGTTTTAGTTTCGCTTTACTTTATTGATTATTATCAATGTCATTGAAAATATTGTGTTCAGTAAACAATTTTTGTTTGTTTATCATAAAAATATATATTTATATTTTATACCAGGAATTTAAGTTCAATGTGTCACATGTAAGAATTAAATTTAGGTAACACATTTCTTCCAACCAAACCTCTGTTTGAAATCCAATATCCCAACGCAAAATTTCATTGTCAACCTGTGATGCTATGTGTCTTGTTTCCAGAATAGGGTCCAACAATTGGTGCTCTTCTTCGTGAGTCCTTGCATAATCATACCTGTTTGCACATGCATAATGGTTAAAATGGATTTGTGATCGTATTTATTTCTGGGTTGGCACAACTGTGTATGGGTGTGGATTACATTTGCAATAGATAAGTAGCAGTCATTAGTGCAATAAGTCATACTAGAATAGTACTAGATCCAGGGAGGAATATGGAACTTCATATGCGCTGAACCACTTCGTCTGATTTCTACCTCTGCTAGGAGATACATATTTCTCAGGCTATAGTTTCATTAATGTTGTTGGGCAATATATGTCCACAGTTAAATTCAAAAATCTAATGGTAGACATATACTGCCCAACCGCATTAATGATACCACCTAACTGCATTAATGAGACTATAGCTTGAGACATATACTACCCAACCACATTAATGATACTATACCCTGAGAGTGGAAATTATGCTATCATAATTATCATCAAAACAAATTGATTCTTTTTCTTGTTTCTCAATTATATCTAAACCCATTTATGAACAAACCGATCTAGAAATGGTTTTTGGTTTAATTATCTGACAGTTTCATCAAAGTACAAAATTCTACTCAATAATTAAGTGAACGGTTTGATTGTGGAATTTGCACGCATACTGAAGCATCCATTAGCCCAGCAAAATCCTATGAACATAAAAAGTGACAAGGAGTGATCTTTACATATAATGAGATACTAAAACATTTGCAACATTCTTGGCAATTAGTTAGAGAGAGTATCATGACTCATTTCATTTCTTGTTGGGCACATTTCATAAACTTGTCTTATTTGAACTCCGAAAAGAGAAAACATCAACAAGAACGTAATGGGCAATCAATAATGTATTCATTTGCAAATGCAGGCACATCATTCAACTACTTGACATGTGAGCCTTTTTATAGGAGATAAATTTAAAAACCTCTAATTTGTGATGTTAATAGTGCAATCATGGCTTGAATAGTTTGTCCCTTTAATTGCAAAATGCTCCAAAATAAGAAAGATGTAGATGTATATATTTAAGAATTATATCTTTTGAACCTTTTTTTGTCTTTTGGTATGTTTACAGATCTCATTTCTTATAGTGGAGAACATCTGGAGAACAGTGAAAGAATCGTTATTTGAGTATATTGGCATCAGGAAATGTTTTATTTTCACTTTACTTTGCTGATTATTATCAGTGTCATTGAAAATATTGTGTTCAAGAAATAATTTTTGTTTTTTTTTATCATAAAAATACATATTTATGTTTTATACCAGGAATTTAAGTTCAATGTGTCACGTTTAAGAATTAAATTCAGGTAACACATTTCTTCTAACCAAACCTCGATTGGAAATCCAATATCCCAACACAAAATGTCAGAATCGTATGTGATGCTATGTGTCTTGTTGGTAGAATATGGGCCAAAATGGTTGTTCTTCTTCGTGAGTCCTTGCATAATCAGGAGCTTTGATAAAAAAATCCAAGTGTGGAGGTGAATATCAGAAACATTAATATGGTAGAGAAAATTTAAAAAGCTACTTTATCCAAGTAATTTATCAATGTTACACTTTACGAAAGTCATAAAAAAAATGATAAGTTTTGTCACAACAACTCATACCTCTTGCATATACCCACAATCAACCTTACTCTTCAGTAACCCATAAAATGTATATAGTTAGATGCTCAGGGGTAACTACACGTAGCCTCCCACCCTTTTTCAATGGTTTCTCGCACAATATATGCAACACCCCCAGAAAGACTAGTATCCAATATTCCTAGAGAGAAAATATACAACACAGATTTCATGAAGTTTTAAGTACCCATTTTCATATTTTCATATTGCAGTGACAACTCGAAGTCAAAAGAGAATTACTGCCCAACTGCAATCTCACTATGAAATCCAATTGCCCAGAAAGTAATTGGAACTGCAAATTGAGCATCCAAATAAAAGAACGTTGTTTGAACGCTCTCGGGATTTCTATTGTGGAAGTTTCACAGGAGATGGAGAAAGTAGTTGTTGTATGTGAGACCATGAGAAACACCGACTTTCAGGGGATGTTGAAAGTGAGTCTCTTGTGGATGGGATCGAGAGAGAAATGAAAATGGATGTAGATTTAACAATGCTGCTAAGCAGTTGATTGTGCAAGACATGACTTTGGCGAATTCTTTTTCATTGTCTTCAAATAAATATTTTAAAATTTTCAATTGAAAACACCTAATGTAGAACACATTTACAATGAAAGACAATATTATTACTGAACCTGATGGCTTCTTCTACCTTTTACTAAAAATTGACTAAATTCACTACCCATATCTTGCTTAGCAAGTAAGAATCCACTATTTTCCTCTTTGCAACTCCTAGTGATGGGTGCATCATGGTTTTAAGGTAAATATTTTTATATATGTTTTTTATAATGTTAGTTTTTTTCTTTTTAATAAGTTAGATTAAATTTAGGTTTTGCTGACTTTTAAATAATAAAATAAAATAATGATAAACTATAAATACAACCCATGGTATTGACCCATGGTATTTATGTGGAATGTAGTTTCTTTATAGGGGAAAGATTGAATTCAGGTTTTGGTGACTTTTAAGTTAAAATGTTATTATTAAAAAATTGTTAGATTTTTGACCTCAAAATTTTTAATAAAATTTAAATTAATAACTTAATAAAACTAGATTTAACATTTTGACTATGTCAAATTACACAAAATAAAAAATGAAAGTAAATTAAATAAAAAGTTTGAAATAATGTAATGAACATTTTAACTAGGTCAAAATACAATAAAAAATAAAAATAATAAAATAAAATAATGATAAACTATAAATACAACCCATGGTATTGACCCATGGTATTCATGTGGAATGTAGTTTCTTTATAGGGGAACTAAGATGGCCTAAATCAATCTTAACTCTGGATCTAAACTAATTATTTAATAAAATTATTTTTAAATGTTTATAACCATTATTCTTTTAAAATTTTACTTGATAAAATGTATCTAAATTTTCATATATCTAAACATACATAGTTTTTTTTGTTCTGTATTATTTTTGTTACAACTATTTTATTATTCCAAAAATACATGATTTTGTTTGTTATATATTATTTATGTTACAACTATTTTATAATTCATGAGTATTATTTCTTAATATATATAAAATTAAATTAATAATGATTTTTTTAAAAATATGTGATCTTTTTTAAATTTCCAAATTATTTTAGACAACATGATTTATCTTGAGCAATAATGATGAATTTTCATAATTCTCATTTCTTAAATAACACTAAATTTACCTTTAAAGGGGTCTGTAACAATTGTTTGTATCAAAGTCAAGGATACAGAAGAAAGGAGACATGGTGAAGAGAAGCTTTCAACCTTACAACAAGCCCTAAAAAGGCACCTTGAATGTATGGAATCCATTTTCCCTGATACACATGAGAAGTGCAATGAAAAATCTTGGAATTTGGAAAATGTCATGAAGCTTATCTCATGTTCCATTCATTTAGATCTGAAGTATATGGAAGAAGAAAAGCAGGACAATGGATACTTATCAAGAATGTATAATTCTTTAGAAGGAAACGATGTTGAAAAGGCTATGGAGGACCAAATAGCAGAATTAAAAACAGAAGAGGACTCCTCAGAAAATGGGTTACTCAAGGCTTTTGGAATCCATATGAGCTACATTGTCTCACTGATTCAATCAAGCGCTCAAAAAGAAACAAACAATAGTGATATAGAGATCATTTATTCATAAACAAGAGAAAGCTAGAATTATAACCCGAGATAGAGTTATGGGAAGAGAAACATTTAAATTGTAAGGAGTCAAAGTTACATGAGTAGTAGTTCACTCAACATAATTCTCCACCGCTTATTCTGGAGGAGAAATTTCCTACTACCTCATCAATTGAAGAAGGCCCACATGAGAAAATTAGAAGAGATTCCTCAATGTTTTGTCTAGTAGTATCTTTACCTCTACCCTTAAATTCAATGACTCATAAAATACTAAACAAAAGACACTTACCTATTGCAATCAGTTGAAAAAAAAGGGTATCTCTAAAGGGTCAGTTGGGGAGGAATCTATTATTTAAAAGATCGGGAAAATAATTTCATTTCAAAACAAAAATGTACTATCACTAGGGAAGGTAGTTATTACATTTAAAATTTGTTCCCATTCTTGTCACTACAAAATTTGATTGTTGCTTTTTATTTGATGGGAAGATAAATGATCTTTAAAAGGCACTAAAGTCTTGAATTATGATCCTTAAAGAAGTCGCTAGATTCCCTGATTATGAGCTGATTTTTTCTTCTTACTTTTGGGTCTTCATGATGTTTGTTAACTGAGGTGAAAAGTTCCAAAGAAGTGGAATATTGGTCGTTCAAAGAGGAATTATGAAAATATGATTGTAGATAATTTATTAATATAAATTATCTGAACTGAGATTAATTAATCATCCCCAAGGGCCTAAAAGAGCCCAAATGTCTTATGAAGTACAACATGTCATAGTGATCAGTTTTTATTCCATTAAATAATTCTAGATGTAGAGCAGAGTCAGAGTTCTAGAAGTAGTATCAGAGGAATTCAACATTGCGAATGTGATAGAAGCAAATAATTTCGTGGAAGGGTGAAGTCTGCCCAACTTGGTCATAAAAACCAAGTGCATCCTTCATGCAGAAAAATAAATAAACATGCAGATTTCGTCATATAGAGGTCTTGAGTACTTTGGCCAAAATGTCTGATCCATTATGAAAAACACATCTTACATGCAATTAATAACAAAGAAGTTGTTCCACATCAATTACCCAATATGGATATTTTGATTTGAGGTCCAGTAAACATAATTCTCCATCCCTTATTCTGCGGGATTAGTTGGAACCCATAAAGTTCCTACTACCTCTTCTTTCTTATATGCTATTCTTTCCTATACCACAACCTTATGGCATTTTTGCTACACATGCTTGATATCATAATTACATAAGAAAATTAATATCATAATGAGACCTTCTATAAAAAAAGAAACTAATAAGAGAATATATTATAAAAAAGTTATATTAAAATGAGAAATGTTTTGTCCGACAAACATTGACCTTTACTATAAAAAAAAAGAGACTAATAAGAGAATATATTATAAAAAAGTTATATTACAATGAGAAATGTTTTGTCGCACAAACATTGTAATTCATTTTATATTAACATATTGTTTTTATTGTTATATGCAAAACATTGTAATCATTTCGTATTAACATATTGTTTTTATTCTTATATGCACAAACATTGTAATCATTTCGTATTAACATATTGTTTTTATTTTTATATTTATGCAATAAGGCGTCACTATTTGAAAACAACTCCCCTAGTTGCCACTGTGTCCATGTTTGAGCCATTGGATCAAATGTTAGAAAATTGAAATGTTTTAGACTATTAAATCCAGAAGTAAATAGTTTTATATATGTTTTTTATAATGTTAAGTTTTTTATTTTTAATAAGTTAGATTGAATTTAGGTTTTGGTGACGATAGAAAGATTGTAATGTCATGTTTAACATTTTGACTATGTCAAATTACACAAAATTAAAAATAAAAGTAAATTAAATAAAAATATTGACATAATGTAATGAACATTTAAATTAGGTTAAAATACAATAAAAGATAAAAATAATAAATAAAATAATGATAAACTATAAATACATCCCATGATATCGACCTATGGTATTCATGTGGAATTTAGTTTCTTTATTTTTGGGAACAACATGGCCTAAAACTAAATTAATCTTAACTCGGGACTAAACTACTTATTTAATAAAATTATTTTTTAATGTTTATAACCATTATTCTTCTAAAATTTTACTTAATAAAATGTATCTAAATTTTCATACATCCAAATATACATTAATTTTTCTGAGCTATGTATTATTTTTGTTCCAACAAACTAAAAAACTGGATTGGATAGAAACTGCAGCTCACAGGTGAGTACTGCACCTCGAGACTGCACACAAATGGAGAGTACACTCTACATTCATTAATGAAATGATACAACTATAAGTACATCATAAAGAAGTAGGAAGTAAGTAGGAAGTTGTAAACAAACTCCTATATCCTAGGAAATAATCCTAACTTAAGGAGCTACGGTACAACAATGTAACCATTTCTCCATTAATATACAAACAATATTAATTATTTCCAACTCTCCCCCTTAATGGAGAAAGGATTACTCTGAATTCCTAACATCCCTCTAAACAATTCAAACTTTATTCTCCCAAGAGGCTTAGTAAAAATGTCTGCCATGTTGTCACAAGATTTACAATATTCAACAAATATTTCCTTTGACTAAAGTTTTTCTCGAACAAAATGGAACTGAGTATCGATGCGTTTGGTGTTTTTGTGAAATACTGGATTGTATGCTAGCTTGATGGTACTTTGGTTGTCACTTTTAATGGTAGTTGCTTCTTTCTATTCTTCTCCTGCATCATTGAGAAGTCTTCTCAACCAGACAGCTTCACATGTGGCTACACACAATGCTTGGTACTCATCTTTAGCTGAAGATAAAGCTACAATACTTTTCTTTTTGCTGCTCCATGCTATGACCCCGGATCCAATACTGAATGCATAACCTGTGATAGATCTGTGATCATCCAGGTTGGCTGCCCAATCGGAATCTGAAAAACCTACTAGAGTAACATCAGATGTGTCAGCGTATAAAATACCATAATCACTAGTACCACAAAGCTACCTCAGCACACTCTTTGCTGCAACCAAATGACTTTCGAGAGGTTTAGACATGAACTGGCTCAGCACACTAACAGAGTATGCCAAGTCTGGTCTAGTTGTAGTAAGATATATCAGACTCCCAACTAGTTGTCTATACATAGTGGCATCCACCTCCTTAGTGCCATCGTCACTGCATAACTTTAGATTCTGTTGCAATGGTGTTGCTGCTGACTTACACTACTCCATCCTGAATCTTTCTAGCAAACTTCTAGCATACTTCCCTTGAATAAGAAAAGTCTGTCCAGAATCTCTCCATACTTCCAAACCCAAGCAATAATGGAGATTTCTGAGATCTTTCATTTCAAATACTTGCGACATCTACCATTTGATTTCTTTGATCGGAGTATTTTCATTACTTGTTATAATAATATCATCCACATACAAAGAAATCAAAATGATTTGCCTATGTTTATTATACTTGGTATACAAATTTGGATCATTCATGCTCCTATGAAAACCATGTTGTAAGAAGAATGAATCGATCTTCTCATACCATGACCTGGGTGCTTGTTTTAAACCATATAATGCCTTGTTCAATCTACAAAATAGATGTTCCTGCCCCTTTTTAACAAACCCTTCAGGCTGAACTAAATAAATCTCTTCTTTCAATTCACCATTTAGAAATGTAGACTTAACATCTAACTGGTGTAGCTTCCACTTATATTTTGTTGCTAAAGAAATTAGCATTCTAATGGTATTTAATTTTGCTACAGGGGCAAAGGTTTCATCAAAATCTGTTCCCTCTAGTTGTGAATAACCCTTTGCTACCAGTCTAGCTTTAAGCTTTTCTATACTCCCATCTGCATTCACTTTAGGTTTGTACAACCACTTACAACCTATGGGTGTTTTTCCTTCAGGAAATTCAAATAGATGCCAAGTATGGTTTTTAGTAATTGAATCAATTTCTTCATTCATCGCAGCACTCCATTCATCAGATTGACTTTCTTTTTTATAGTTTGTGGGTTCTACAATGTTTAAAATACTTGTCATTAAAGCATAGTCTTTCAATCTAGCTGGTAATTGTGTCTACCTACCTAATCTCCTTGGTAGTGGACTTACCTCAAATCTGTCTGCTTCATACTTGTACGGGCTTGCCTTATTGACTACATCACATGTTTCTTCTTCTTCATGCTCCTGCTCCTGATTATCCCCGTGTTTTATTCCAACAATAATGGAATGTGTCATTCGTTATTACTGTCATCCTTTCCTTCCTCAACTTGTTCATGAAATATCACATCTCGACTTGAAAATATTTTACGAGTCACAGGATTAAATATCTTGTATGCTTTAAACTCAGTACCATATCCTACAAAGGTACATTTCATGGCTTTAGGATCTAACTTCTTTCTATCCACCTTGGGTATATGGGCAAAGGATTTTGACCCAAATACTCTCAAATGACTCACTACTGGTTTGAATACATATAATGCTTCAAAGGGAGTTTTGAAGCTAAGACATTTATTAGGACTCCTATTCTTTAAATAAACAGCAGTGTTAATGGCTTCAGCCCAGAAACCATTTGATAGACCCTTAACTTGAAGCATACTCCTTGCGCACTCCACAAGAGTTCTATTATTTCGTTATACCACTCCATTTTGCTATGGTGTATGAGGCACTGTAAATTGTTGAACAATCCCATGATTTCTAGAAAAATTCATGAACTTACCCAGCCTGTATTCTCCCCCTTGATCTGAGCGGAGAATTTTTATACATTTTCCTGTCTACTTTTCTGCCAAAGTTTTAAATTCTTTAAAGCACTGAAAGGTCTGACTCTTTTTACTCAAAAAATATATCCAAGAGAATCTAGTGCAATCATCAGTAAACAGAAGAAAATAATATGCACCACATAGCGACCTGGTCTGCATAGGTCCGCATATGTCTGTATGCACCAGCTCTAGAATATCTCTTCTCTTTCTATCAATATGCAAAGAAAATTCCTCTCTATGCATTTTCCCTAATGCACATCCATCACAATCCAACTGAACACTATGAAAAATAGGGAGTCCATCAACCATACCTTTTCTTTGAAGTAACATGAGGTCTTGTAAATTAAGGTGACCGAATCGCTGGTGCTAGAGGTTTTCGGCTGCCAATCCTATTGCGACCATGGCTTGTTGTGGCATGATTTTGACATTTAGTCTGTACAGGCTCCCCACACACACTCCTGATGCAACTATTTCGATCTTGCTATCCTTTGTGACACAACATGTCTTGGAGAATTCAACTAGCAGATCCTGATCTATTATCATAGATACAGAGATCAAGTTTTCCCTAATCCTGGGCACATACAGTACATTCTTAAGATGTCTAATGTCACCATTAGGCAATCTTACTAGAATATCACCATACCCTTTTATCTCATATCCTTTATCATATCCTAGAAAAATTTTAGATCCACATGAAGTTTCTTCAAATAATTCAAACCATTCTTTCTTACCTGTCATATGTGAGGATGTGCCAGAATCGACATACCATATGTCGTCCTCACCTTCCTTAGAAGCTGAAAGCGTACAATCAGCTACAAATAGTCAAGTTTCATGACTATATTTTTCATCTTCATTAACAAAATATCCTTTGCGCCTACTCTGATTATTCCTTGCTTCATTTGTCTGCCTCTTAAAACAATCCCTAATTTCGTGGCCAAATTTCCCACAATAAAAACATTTCTTGTTTGAAAATTTGTTTGCAGACATACCTCTCATTGGTCTCTTTTGAAACGTGTTGCCTCCTCTTTGTTGTTGCTACGGCTACCATTGCTGCTGTGGCTGCTTCCCTCTAAACTGTCGCCTTTTCGCCATCAGAGCAAGATCATCACTCTGCGGTCTTAAGTTCTGTCGGCGCTCCTCTTCTTGTAGAAAAATTCCTGTCAATTCTTCAAATGTAGGGGCTTTATCCCTCACTGCCAATCCTGTGATGAACATCTAATATTCATCCTTCATTCCATTCAATGTAATTGTGACTAGATCAAAATCAGACACCTTTTCTCCGATGTCTCCCAATCTGTCCTTCAGGTCTTTAACCCTTGCAATGAATCCAGCAACATATTCATTTTCCTCCATCCTCATCACAAACAACTTGCCTTTGAGTGACAAGATGTGATTTGCATTTTGTGTCTGGTATAAATTCATGAGCTTTGTCCAGATCTCAGTGGACGATTTTCCATCTCTAATGTGTGGGATAATATTATCCTTGACGGACAACTTCAGTATGAATTTTTCTTTGTTCTCCCTTTTATCCCAGTCTTGTATAAGTGTGGTTGTTCCTGTTACAATATTTGGTTTCTACTCCTCGCCTGTGACAATCGACCACGCATTTGATCCCTCAAGCAATGTTTGTAGCTTGAATTTCCAATTGGTGAAATTGGACCCATCGAGTTTGCTAGACTCGTTGAGATATGTTTCTATGGTATTATTCATACTGGACTGATCTGATTCTAGACCCTCCGATGATTCTAACCAGTTGAATAATTACAAGCTACATTAACAAAAAATTCAATACATACTAGATCTTGATCACCGATCTGCCTCCAATCTAGCCCGATCTTGTGACTGTAACTCAGATCCTCCACTGATCTGATGATTACTATGTCTGCAACTTGAATTTACCACCAACGGGCAAATCCCCTTTGCAGAACCACCAACCAATGTATCTGCGGCTCAGATCTACCACCACCGAGAAAATCCCATGTGCAGAACTGCCAACAAACATGTCTGCGACTCAGATCTACCACCACCAGGAAAATCCCATGTGCAAAACTGTCAAAGAGAGAGATTGGCACTTTTCTGAGGAAAATATATGCGCCAAATAAAAGATTCATGTAAGTGCCCAAATTGGCGCGGGTATGGCCCTAGCAGTCGCGCCAATTGCGCTTTTCGGCGCGACTGGCAACAGAAAAACCGCGCCAACCCTCCTGTGCTCAGAGATTCCAAAAAATCATCCGAGACCTGTGAGTCAGGTGTTTGTTGTAGACCACTTGCTCCTGTGAGCACGAAGCTCCTGTGTGCACCGTAGCCACTAAGGCTCTATAGCCACTAAGGCTCTCAAAATAAATCAGGCTCACCTGGTCTGAGCTCTGATACCAAGATAAAAACTGGATTGAATAGAAACTGCAACTCACAGGTGAGTACTACGCCTGGAGCCTGCACACAAATGGAGAGTACACTCTACATCCATTAATAAAATGATACAACTATAAGTACATCACAATGAAGTAGGAAGTTGTAAACAAACTCCTATATCCTAGGAACTAATTCTAACTTAAGGAGCTACATTACAACAAAGTAACCATTTCTCCATTAATATACAAATAATATTAATTATTTCCAACTACAAGTTACAAGTATTTATTATTCCAAAAATACATGGTTTTTTTTTGTTATATATTATTTATGTTACAACTGTTTTATAATTCATGAGTATTATTTCTTAGTATATAGAAAATTAAATTAATAATGAAAATTTTTAAAATATGTGATCTTTTTTAAATTTCCAAATTATTTCAAAGGACATGATTTATCTTGAGCAATAATGATGAATGTTCATAATTCTCATTTCTTAAATAACACTAAATTTACCTTTAAAGGGGTCGGTAACAATTGTTTGTATCAAAGTCAAGGATACTGAAGAAAGGATACATAGCTAAGAGAAGCTTCCAACCTTACAACAAGCCCTAAAAAGGCATAACATTGAATGTATGGAATCCATTTTCCCTGATACACATGAGAAGTGCAATGAAAAATCTTGGAATTTGGAAAATGTCATGAAGCTTATCTCATGTTCCATTCATTTAGATTTGAATTATATGGACGAAGAAAAGAATGACAATGGATTCTTATCAAGAATGTTTGATTCTTTAGAAGGAAATGACGTTGACAAGGCTATGGAGGACCTAATAGCAAAATTAAAAACAAAATAGGACTCTTCAGAAAATGGGTTACTCAAGGATTTTGGAATCCAGATGAGCAACGTTATCTCACTGATTCAAGCAAGCACTCAAAAAGAGACATAAAATAGTGATATAGGGACAATTTATTCATAAACAAGAGAAAGCTAGAATTATAACCTGAGATAGAGTTATGGGAAGAGAAACATTCCAATTGTAAGGAGGACTCATAAAATACTAGACAAAAGACACTTACCTATTGCAATCAGTTGAAAAAAAAGGTATCTCTAAAGGGTCACTTGGAGAGAAACCTATTATTTAAAAGATCAGGAAAATAATTTCATTTCAAAACAAAAATGTACTATCACTCTATGCTCTATGTTCAAATGACAGGTGAACGTGGATTTACCGTACTTAAGCTTCTTAGTAGTCTCTTATGAAGTACAACATGTCATAGTGATATGTTTTTACTCCATTAAATAATTCTAGCTGTAGAGCAGAGTCAGAGTAAGTTAGGAGCAAGACGTATGATCGAAGTACGAATGTGATCAAAGAAAATAATTTCCTCAGAAGGGTGAACTCGCCCAACTTGATCATAAAAATCATGTATCCTTGATGCAAGAGAAAAAAACATGCAGATTTTGTCATATAGAGGTCTTGAGTTCTTTGGCCAAAATGTCTCATCCATTATGAAAAACACATCTTACTTGTAATTAATAGCAAATAATTTTTTCTACATCAATTACCCAATATGGTGGATATTTTGATTTGAGATCCAGTAAACATAATTCTACACCCTGAAAGATCAGTTGGAGCCAAGAAAGTTCTTACTACCTCTTATTTCTTATATGCTATTCTTTCCTACACCACAACCTTAGGGCGTTTCCTTTGCAACATGTGGTGTAATTGCTAGTTTATGTAATTTTAAGAAATGCAATAACAAGATAGAGTAGACATGCCAAACATATCACACATAAGTTTTCAAATGTTAAAATAATTTGATAATCACTTAGTTCCATTGTTCAAATTAAATAATATTCTTGAATTTTTAAATATAAACATCCATAACTTTTATTTTTAAAAATAAAAAAAATAGAAACCATATTCTAAAATCAAAACACAGAATTAAAAGGAGTTGTCTAACTAGAAGTAGGAATTGCTCGGACAGCCAAAATTGGTCGGAATTCGGGCCAAAAAAAAAAAAAAATCTTACACTAACAATGTTTGAATCATGATTTTGAAAGTGGAAATGAATTCAGCACCACCAAAAACCTCTAGGTCACTCAAAATATTAATGTTTGACATTTATGACGTGGATTTACGGATTTTCTTAAAATCTTACCATATTTTCATGATTTTCAAGGCAAAAAAACAATCTATACTACTGCAAATTAAACTAATATATATTTTAAACTAAATTAACTAACATATATTTTTCCAATTTTCAAATAAAATTGTACTTTTACTAATGCAGCTCAATTATGGAGAAAAGTTGACTAGTGTATCATATATGCAGGCTTTTCAACCCGGTTGAAGAGTACAAAGTCATGTTCCGTCGTATATGCCCGGCTTCAGGTTCTCCCGAAAAAGAGCGAAGATATAGGTCTCGATGCTCGTTCCCGACCTCTTCGGCGTCCCTGCATTTGACAATACATGTTTGATGAGATTATTGTTATAAGCCTCAGCATTCTCAACTGTGGCCACATTCTCCCCCGAAATTCCCCGAATTCGTCAAAGCTTTCAACAGATCCGTGTTTGTTTTGAAAAACCCAATACTGTAGAAGGCCGGCGCGATAAAGCCTCAGCTGCTTTTTGGGGACAGATAATTTGGCCTGAGGGACATGCTGTATGCAGCTGCCAGAGCTAATAGCTCTTAAATTGTCAGAGAAATGATCGGTTTTGCTATTTGTGATTATCATGATGTGCAGCCTTTCAGATCGAATAATAATAATAATGATACGGAGCATTGCAGAGGAATATAGGTGTTCCGTTTGAAGTTATGAACAAAGCTCTTCATGCTGCAGCCAGAGGAGGAAGCACTGAGATTTGGAGAGAGCTGATAAGGCAGTCTAGTCATCACTGCCTGAATGTGGTGATTTGGCCAAATGATAGCGGAGGTGGAACTCCCTTACATTCTGCTGCTAGCAGAGGCCATGTTTATGGGCGCCGCCATTCTGTTTCCTCTGCTCTGTCATTTTTATTTATTTATTTCAAATCTATCACAGTGATATAGTAGCGGAATTTAGATAGGATTTCATGATTTATAATCTATGGCAAATATAAAAATATTTACCATTGAAATTATGATAGAAATATGCTGGTAATATGAAGTGTTAGGAAGGAGCGCATCTAATAACAGGTCGTGACTATAGCCAACAGTTTCATCCTCTCGTTCCTCGTCCATGTGTTAAATTAGGATGAAATATGTTGGTCTAAATTAATATGTAATATGAAATATTAATATAATTTTTTATATATTTATGCAAATCTCAGTGGGCTGTTTTTAGAGAAACGGTCTCACGGGCTCATTCAATTAGGGTGGGTGTAATCAATAAATTTGTGCTAATATATCTATGCACATCTGCCTCTAACGACAGGCTGTTTTAAGAGCAACTGTGTCATTCAGTTAGGGTGGGTCTAATCAATAGTTAAGCCATTTAGGTTAGTTATTTAATTTGGTGGCAACATTTTCTATTTATGATTATAAATAGAAATTATTTTTATTTTTCATCAAAAATAATTATAAATGTAAATTTATTCCCAAAGTCAAATTATCTAAAATAATTATCAATATTTTTTAAAATCAATTTTTACATTTCTTATAAATATTTAGATTTAAATTTGTATCTTTAATATTTTAAAAAATAATAAATTTCTAACCCTTATAATTTTATTGTAATGCAAAAATAATTGATTTGAAATAATAATATAAATTTATATTTATTTTTCAACTTAGGCATCAAGTCGTCACATTTTCAAATTATTTTTAGATATCTCCGAGATGTGTCAACTATATGAAAATGGTTAGTAGATAATGAAAGGAAAAATTGTAAATTCAAGTCCTAGCAATATGGGAGTACTGACTATTATCTTGTGCAGAACTTTGTGCATAAGTTAGTTGACCTCAATAAATAGATGAAGACAAAAGTAGAGAAACTTAGACATTAGAGTAACAACGCATGGGTGGGGGAAACATATTTTTCTTAGAAGAGGATTTTGTTAAAGAACGTAATCTCAACCACCTGCTAGGTGTCAAATCCGTCTGTCCAAGTTTAGTTTAAGTCAGTCCAGTTTAGTCGAATTTATCTCCAGTTATTTATTGCTGATGTTTCCAATGTAATCTATTTAATCTATTCGAAATATTGAGAAGAGCAACTCTCTGCTCCAGTTCATTTTCAGTGTTTCAATTCTTGTCATGGTATCAGAGCCGAGTTGCATAAGCCTCCGCGGAGAGTAGCAACAAAGCCACGAAGGAGCAGAAGAGAAGAGCAGTCAATTGGCGCGACTGTGAGTTGATTGGCGCTGGAATACACGCCATACCCGCGCCATTTTCATGCCTCGCACCGTTTTTGAGATAGGCGCTACTGTTTCAATCGGGACCGCGCCATTTTTGAGATAGGCACGACTGTTTCAATCGGGACCACGCCACTTTGCAGAAGGAGAAAAAATAACGCAGATGCGTTAAGGTGAATGTATGCGTTCAAAATATTAAAGTTTTTTTTTCAAAAATCGTTTTTCAAATAGGTATAGCACGAGGCCGGAATTGACTGTCTGCGTAAACTTTAATGCGGGCCAGAAAAGTGCTCACCTGCGTTAAAGCAATCCAGATCTGTCACTGTCAAACGCATGCCAAAAAAAAGTGGGTTAAAAGGTTAAATGCAATTGCGTTATATTTTTTATGGTGAAAGTCAAAACCATGCATTCAACATGATTTTTTAAAAGGCTTTAAAAGTTTAATCTTAAGATATTTAAAAAGGTGAAAGCCCTCTTTTTTTCAAGTGATTTTCAAAGTTTACATAAGGTGGATTCGTTAAGGAAAGAGTATCGACTTGAAAAAAGGTGAAAGTTTTTGGAATCAAAAGTTGTTTATTAAAGTTTTTTTTATATAAAAAAAACTTAAAATTGTTTAAAGGATTTTGTAAAGAGGGTTTAAAAGAGCATGTGTTGAAGAGATTTAAAATATTTTTTGGAGTTTTAAAAAAAAAAAAAACTTAAAGTTGTGATGTGAGATGAAAGTGAAAGTTTACAAGAAATTTTTTAGGAAAATTTTTTTTAGAAGGAGAAGTGAACTTGCATAAGACTCGTTCAAGAGCAGCAAAATTTTTGGAGAAGTGAAGTTGCATAAGACTCATTCAAGAGCAGCAAATTTTTTTGAAGAAGCAAGGTATTGATGAATATGTAAACTCATTTGTTTGTGGATGTCAGACAACGAGATCATGGGAAAAGCCAAGAGGCTAAAGCAAAAGCAGATTATGTTCGAGATCTTTCTAGATCTGGAAATCAAAAGGCAAAAAGATGCCTATGCATTAAAATGCATAAAAGGATTAGTCGATGAAAGTATACTTCCCTTGATTTCAGAAGCCAAGACAGCCAAGGAGGCATGGGATACCCTTGAGAGATGTTTTGGTTCAAGGGGGAGCATTGAAGCAAAGGGGAGATTTGAAGATGAAGATGAAGGTGGATCTGTAGCAGCAGATCTACATCCAGATGAAGAGTCAGAAGAAGTAGAAAAGCAGCATGAAGATGCTCGTGAATCCCACTGTGCACAGCCACAAGTGGATGAAGAGATTCCAGCAACAGAGATTGCTGACGAAGTTTTAATGATACCAGCAATAGAGTTTGCTGATGAAATGGTAAATCCAATGATTGATATGGCTGATGTAAACTTTGATAATGAATTTTTTGCTAATGATGATTGGTTGCAGATGATGCAACAAAAGTATGATATCGACATGATGTTATTTGGTGAGATTACCCCACTTCAGTTAGTGGAAGACAACCTATTTGCAGAAGCACAGGTTAGTGAAGAAGAGGCAGAGAAAAAGACAGAGACAGAGATAGAGGAAGATGCAGCAAAGGAAGAGCAACAGCAGAAAGCTCTCATTGCAGAGAAGAAGGAAGAAACAAAGAAAGAATCAGAGACAAAAGTAAAGAAAGAAGTCTGCAAAGGGAATGCATAAATAGAGATTGAGGTAGAGGCAGAAAAGGAAAAACAGCAGAAGAAAGCTCTCACTGCAAAGCAAAAAGACCAGAACCAATGTTGTTCTGAAAATAATTTTTATTCTAACATTGATTTCAAGTGTGCAGGAAAAAAATTCGGAAACCTTTGTACTTTTGCCTTTTCTTCCCTTGTGTAGGGTACATATCTCAGCAGATTTGTAAACTTAGTAACAAACTCATCAATAGTGAGTTGTCCCAGTCTAAGTTCATGAAATTCCTTTGCTTTGTCATCATAGTAACGCTCATTGAAATAGCAATTTTTGAAGTTAACCTGGAAATATTCCCAGGTAATTGTCTTTTCATCAATGGCATGAACCATTTTTGTCTCCTCCCACCACAAGGTAGCCTTACCTTGTAGCCGGTAAATAGCTAATCTGGCCTTCAGATTGCTTTCATATTCACAGACCTAGAAATACTTAATCATATTCAGCAACTAGGCTTCAGCATCTTCCTCCTTCTCCCCATCATAGGAGGGAGGTTTGATCTTTCGGAATTCCCCCTGTAATTCCTTTTTCTGCTTATACTGATGCCTAGCAGCATCATCATCCTCAGACTCATCAGTCTTCCTCTTTTCAAAACCTTCGCCTTCTTGGCTATTCTGTGAAGTTAGCTCTCTGATGAGCTTTTCCCTGCTCCTTACTGGCTAATGACAACCTGTCATTCTGGGTTCTTAGCTCAGCCATTTCTCGTTGCAACCTGTGCAACATAGCCATCACCGGAGCGTACATTACACAACATTACTGTGCAACATAGCCATTCCAGCACCACTGTACATTACACAACACAGATCAATAAAATTTAAAAATTTTCCACAATACTCATTTATATAGGGAACAAACAGCGACAGTGAGCACTATGTCAATAGCCCAGTTTTTATATCTTGGGCTCTGATACCATTTGTCACACCTCTCAATTTCCTTCCCAATTTTTTTATTTTTTTTTAGTCAACCTTTCAACTTCAATTTTAGCAAAGTATTTTACTATTACTTTGCAGATTTGATCAGGTCAACTTGTTTCCCAATTTTATAGTTTATTTCCATGTATCAACTATCTTCAACCACTTGAGAATTAAATATATTTGTAACTCAAATGGGAAATAGATATATTGGTAACAAATCCTAGCCATAATTAACATAGCACATTATGGGTTTAATTATCACTAGCTATCCTAGGTTCAACCTTTATTTGTATAACATCAACCTTTGCGCATTCAACATGTTCATAGGTTTGATGACCCTATGTGAAATCGGTTTGATTTCACACGTTGCCCATATTGTTATATGTCAATGGTCCTCTATGAAATTACTTTGATTTCCCACGATTACTACTCCATGTCTCCACTCATTGATGATATATAACTCTTCGTGTTATGAAATTCAACTATGTCTATATCTATGCGTACATAGAGCTCGTGTCTATTTATTTGCTTTTCGTACACGTTTAAATCAATATTTGGAATTATCTGTGTTGGCTTCCACATAATAAAATTTTGTAAATGTGTGCAACATAATTGTGGATTGACATGGGACGTTGGATCCCACGCAAGCTCCCATATGATTTTTTTTTCTTTTCCGTCTCAGAGTTTGTAATGGTTTTCTGTTCGTTCGTGGCCACGGGAGTTAGCTCCACGTAACTCTGGATTCGTTCCGTCAGCCCATCTTGTTGCCACGGCAATTCTTATGGCACGATCCGGATGCTGTAACGTTTAATTGTGTTGCTTATCATATTAAATGTTTGATGTATGATGTACATTGCATATTTAACTCTTCGATCCGTGGCTTCTACCCTAAGATCTTGCCATATGGACAACTCCGATTCATCCTCAGTGTTAGGGTTTTATGTATCGATTCTGAAAACGTTGATATAAATTCACCGCGTTACTTTGCTCATTGGTTCTTTTCCATTTCTATGTGTTTGGTCTGTCACACGAAAATGAAGTTCGATGCCACCGACAGCTGAATGGGACTCAGTCCAGTTTTTGGTGTATCTCTAAGCTGTATTTGACAATTCAGGTATGAAAATTCCATAGGTTTGAATTTTCACGCTTTAATATCATTGTTTACCAACGGATTCCCTTTTTTGGTTTAGGTTTACTCTTCTTACTTCGCGTCAGCGCTGAGATTTTTGGGTTGAGATGGCTCACTTGCCATCGTTTAGATCCAGGTTTAGTTGCATCTAACAATTGGAAAAGATTTTGGTGCATTCTCACAACAAGTTCTGTTGTTTTCACAAAGAATTGGTGGCTTCGTTTTCAAATGATTCGATTTGCGTAGGTTAAATCCCTTACATGTATTCTCAAGAGTTAGGCAAGAATGACTGTGCTCAAGTTTCGAAGCTTAACCTCTACTGTACGCTCAATGAAGATTTCTCTGAGGACCTCCACAGGGCTCTAGAAGGAAGCTATCTCTCTCAACATTCTGGTTTGTTTTTGTTTTTCGACCTGTGTAGAACTCCATACCTCTGGTTCGTTCACCATTTGAATTTGAATGTCCAGGTTGTATGTATTGATGAAAATTTCTATTTATATGTAACAGGGTATGGATGGAGTACGTTTCTCTCTCGCCAAGTAGACATTCTCCTCTTAGTTATCATTTTATTTTTGTTCCACCTATTATTCCTCGCCATACTGTGCATCGTATTTATTTTGGGTTTTTGTGTCTTACAAGTAACTACGACTTGCGCCTTACTCTCTCTCTGGAGCAATGAGAGTCGTGGTTTCTTCCTACATTTAACATTGACTTCTCTTGCCTCTCGCAGGTTGGTATTCACCGAACACTGGTTAGAGGAAGTTCGTCCTTCTACAGCTTAAAAATTGTACTCATAATGTTGTAGAATTTATTTTGTCAATTATAAATGTTAATTCCCAATACTGCATGTAGAGTTATATCAGCTCTCGGAGCATTATGAACTTTCCCCAGGTCGCAGTGGCGTGTAGACGTTGGATTTATATATATATATATATATACTGTACCTTACTTTTCATAATACCCATTTTGATTTAATGGATTTCTATGTGTATATTATTGCCTTGGAGCTTTCAGACCATATAGTCATGAGGCTATATTCATGAGCATGGTGATATTTTAGTGAATACTATACTGCTCTTCTCTATATCGTAAATCAGTATCATGTATTCTTATATCTACACATTTTATTTTGTTGTTAAACAATAGTTTTGTAGATACTATTTTCGTAGTAGTAAGATGTTTTATCCAAGGCATTTGTATGTAGTTTTCACGCCACACTAGTTTATAGTTTTGTTAGGTACAGTGACAAAGTCTCTTCGATAATTTTGGAAATAGTACAACATATTACCAACTCTGTTCTATATCTCTGTTATTAATTTGCACAGGATATTTGTCTAAATTATCTACAGGTGGTGTACGAATATGTATCTCTATTTTTTCTTCTAGAAGACATTTGTATTTATAATCTACCATTTTACACCTTTGCCTTGGGTTCACATGATAGACTAGAATACATATATTTAAATATGCCCTACTGTGGTAAATCTGTATGTTGGTTATTTACTTACTTCCTTTCATCCATTAGTTCTGTTCTCTAATATAAGATTTGTTCCATTAAGATAAATAACAATGAGCAGTTTCATGCAAATTAATATTTGTTTTCTTCTGCTATTGTATTAGCTGCTTACTTGCCAAATTAATTTACCATTGAGCTTCTGGTTATATATGAATGATGTGCTGACCCTAAATTCAATCTGTACAATCTTTCCTTTCATTATTTAATGCATAGTTTAAACTACAGTTCATCTCCTGCTATTCTCAAGTATAATAGAGGAACTCCCATAGCTTTATATTAGTCATGCTCACAAACGTATATTCATATATCAGAAGTAATTCGAGGTAAGTTATCTATAGAGGATATGTATCCTCAGACTTAAACCAATCTTGGTTTAGAGGCTCTGTTGGATTCTACCCTACAGAATTTTGTTCTACAACTATACAGAATTATAAAGGTGAATTCCTTATGATTAATTATGTTAAATGTAGCACTAATAAATCTAATAACATATAAATCAAATTTTTTTCTTTCTTTTATATGTAGCCAATTCATACTATCTGAAGTAAACACATTCAATAATTTCAAAGACATACCACTCATGCAATTGACCAACCTCCCAACCATAGAGTTCTTCTATCTCCCAGAACTCACCCCCGAGCTGAGATCATCTCCTAGAACAGATCAACTTCTAATCTGTTTAGGAGCAGCGTATTTAAGCTATTGTTCCCCAAAGCCTGTTTCTAATTCTGCGTCCAGAATATCAGGATGCTTTTCTTCCTGTTTGCCTAGGCTTCCCATTTTTGGGATTCTTTAAAGCTGTTTTATGCTTTTCCTCAGCTTTTCCATATTTTTACCTCTTCTCAACTACTTTCCTCATCATTGGGGAATTTAGATTTTTCCTCAAAAATCCAAATTAGAAATAATTTCTTTCAAGTATTTTTGAAAGATTGTGGGGAAATATTTGACTCATCCATCCTCATGGATTTAGCAAGTGATCTCATAAATCTCATTTTGGTCAATCTGCACCACATCATTTTATTCATTTACTCAATTAAATATTTAATTACATTCATAAAATATTTATCCTTTGGAGTCCACTCCCCTTAGGATTAAAGTTCAAATGTCTAGCTTTGAAATTCAAACACATAAATTGGGAGTGTTACAACTTTGGCCAAAATGTCTCATCCATTATGAAAAACGCATCTTACTTGTAATTAATAGCAAAGAATTTGTTCTACATCAATTACCCAATATGGTGGATATTTTGATTTGAGATCCAGTAAACATAATTCCACACCCTGAAAGATCAGTTGGAGCCAAGAAAGTTCTTACTACCTCTTCTTTCTTATATGCTATTCTTTCCTACACCACAACCTTAGGGCGTTTCCTTTGCAACATGTGGTGTAATTGCTAGTTTATGTAATTTAAAGAAATGTAATAACAAGATAGAGTAGACATGGCAAACATATCACACATAAGTTTTCAAATGTTAAAATAATTTGATAATCACTTAGTTCCATTGTTCAAATTAAATAATATTCTTGAATTTTTAAATATAAACATCCATAACTTTTATTTTTAAAAATAAAAAAAATAGAAACCATATTCTAAAATCAAAACACAGAATTAAAAGGAGTTGTCTAACTAGAAGTAGGAATTGCTCAGACGGCCAAAATTGGTCGGAATTCGGGCCAAAAAAAAAAAAAAAAATCTTACACTAACAATGTTTGAATCATGATTTTGAAGGTGGAAATGAATTCAGCACCACCAAAAATCTCTAGGTCACTCAAAATATTAATGTTTGACATTTATGACGTGGATTTACAGATTTTCTTAAAATCTTACGAAATTTTCATGATTTTCAAGGCAAAAAAACAATCTATACCACTGCAAATTAAACTAATATATATTTTAAATTAAATTAACTAACATATATTTTTCCAATTTTCAAATAAAATTGTACTTTTACTAATGCAGCTCAATTATGGAGAAAAGTTGACTAGTGTATCATATATGCAGGCTTTTCAACCCGGTTGAAGAGTACAAAGTCATGTTCCGTCGTATACGCCCGGCTTCAGGTTCTCCCGAAAAAGAGCGAAGATATAGGTCTCGATGCTCGTTCCCGGCCTCTTCGGCGTCCCTGCATTTGACAATACATGTTTGATGAGATTATTGTTATAAGCCTCAGCATTCTCAACTGTGGCCACATTCTCCCCCGAAATTCCCCGAATTCGTCAAAGCTTTCAACAGATCCGTGTTTGTTTTGAAAAACCCAATACTGTAGAGGCCGGCGCGATAAAGCCTCAGCTGCTTTTTGGGGACAGATAATTTGGCCTGAGGGACATGCTGTATGCAGCTGCCAGAGCTAATAGCTCTTAAATTGTCAGAGAAATTATCGGTTTTGCTATTTGTGATTATCATGATGTGCAGCCTTTCAGATCGAATAATAATAATAATGATACGGAGCATTGCAGGGGAATATAGGTGTTCCGTTTGAAGTTATGAACAAAGCTCTTCATGCTGCAGCCAGAGGAGGAAGCACTGAGATTTGGAGAGAGCTGATAAGGCAGTCTAGTCATCACTGCCTGAATGTGGTGATTTGGCGAAATGATAGCGGAGGTGGAACTCCCTTACATTCTGCTGCTAGCAGAGGCCATGTTTATGGGCGCCGCCATTCTGTTTCCTCTGCTCAGTCATTTTTATTTATTTATTTCAAATCTATCACAGTGATATAGTAGCGGAATTTAGATAGGATTTCATGATTTATAATCTATGGCAAATATAAAAATATTTACCATTGAAATTATGATAGAAATATGCTGGTAATATGAAGTGTTAGGAAGGAGCGCATCTAATAACAGGTCGTGACTATAGCCAACAGTTTCATCCTCTCGTTCCTCGTCCATGTGTTAAATTAGGATGAAATATGTTGGTCTAAATTAATATGTAATATGAATTATTAATATAATTTTTTATATATTTATGCAAATCTCAGTGGGCTGTTTTTAGAGAAACGGTCTCACGGGCTCATTCAATTAGGGTGGGTGTAATCAATAAATTTGTGCTAATATATCTATGCACATCTGCCTCTAACGACAGGCTGTTTTAAGAGCAACTGTGTCATTCAGTTAGGGTGGGTCTAATCAATAGTTAAGCCATTTAGGTTAGTTATTTAATTTGGTGGCAACATTTTCGATTTATGATTATAAATAGAAATTATTTTTATTTTTCATTAAAAAAAATTATAAATGTAAATTTATTCCCAAAGTCAAATTATTTAAAATAATTATCAATATTTTTTAAAATCAATTTTTACATTTCTTATAAATATTTAGATTTAAATTTGTATCTTTAATATTTTAAAAAATAATAAATTTCTAACCCTTATAATTTTATTGTAATGCAAAAATAATTGATTTAAAATAATAATATAAATTTATATTTATTTTTCAACTTAGGCATCAAGTCGTCACATTTTCAAATTATTTTTAGATATCTCCCGAGATGTGTCAACTATATGAAAATGGTTGGTAGATAATGAAAGGAAAAATTGTAAATTCAAGTCCTAGCAATATGGGAGTACTGATTATTATCTTGTGCAGAACTTTGTGCATAAGTTAGTTGACCTCAATAAATAGATGAAGACAAAAGTAGAGAAACTTAGACATTAGAGTAACAACGCATGGGTGGGGGAAACATATTTTTCTTACAAGAGGATTTTACTTCATTCGAAAAGGTAAAGCATCAATTGGATACACAATGGACCATGATGTTATAATTATTCTCATGTTATAATTACTACAATCTTGAATAATTGGACAATCCATTATCATCCATCTACATTCCACCAAAAATCCAATAGATGATTGTAAAAGGCTTAACTAATCAAAAGAGTTCCATTTTAAGAAACAAAATAGAAATAACCACACTTTGACATAAGAGTAACAACACTTTGACATCAGAGTAACAAAACATGGGTCAATGAAACATATTTTTTCTTACAAGATGAGTTCACCTAATTTGATAAGGTAAAACATCAATTGGATACACAATGAACCATGATGCTATAATTACTACAATCTTGAATAATTGGACAATCCATTATCATCCACCTACACTCCACCAAGAATCCAACAATCCTCTAATCAAATTGACATTCTATTTGGGCTCAATCGATTGAGTTATTTAAAGAAACTAATCACTTATAACTTCCAAGAGTCTTAGTGTGTATCTCTCAATGTATCTATGATTAATATCAAAAAATGAATACCTAAGTGCTTTTGTTATTCTACCACTACCTTTGTATATGTGATTGCATATCTATCTTTACATAGCATTTACATAGCATCTTCTTACTGTAAGGATCTACTCATAATAGGAAGGAAAAAAAATAATAGTCGATCATATCGTATAATATTTATTAAGAATTATACCAACCCTATTATGCTATCATATTAGAGTTGGAAATAAAATAGTTAGTAAAATTAGCACAAATAATAGATATCACATAATTATTGAAAATAAAGTTTATTTCAATTAATAAGATGTATTAAGAGAACCATTTAACTTGTGAAATTTTGAAAATATTTTTAATATCTAATAAATTATTTTTTAGTATCTTCTAATTGTGATTAAAATATTTTCTTTTCAATTTTTTAAAATTAATCTAAAAACTTTTTTACACAAGTGTAATATGCAGAAAAGTAATTGATAGCAATTATTGAGTGTTTAAACAAATTCATCAATTTAATAATGAAACACATATTAACATACATAATTGGAACCAAATTATGTGACTTAATAGCGGAATCTTGTAACAAATTTTCCTCTGATAAATTTGATAATTCTTCTATACTACTCTTTCTTACCTACATGATGTTGGAACTAATGGAGATAGTCATAATTAGATTATTGTTATGATGATGATAGGATTGAAATGCTAAGATTAGATCTCAAGTCCTAATATCTCGGGAGTGGTTGAAACCATCTCGTTAGTTTGAAAGCCTATATAATTAAGGCTCATATGACTCAATAGTTAGAGTGTGTGTATGAGTGTTTGTACACTCTAGGTTCTCACCTAGAGAGTCATTTAGCTAATGTAAATCCGTTTTTTATCATGGTATCCAAGCTCAGGGGAGTTGTGAGAATCTGCGAGTAAACTGAGTTGAGCGCGAGAGGTTGGACGTCGTTGGTAGAGTGAAAAAACAGAAGAGAAAAGGCTCGTTGAGTGGTAGGATCACTGTGTCTAATATTTGCGTAGAGAGCCGTGGGCTGTTGAGAGAGTCATGACCTGTCATTATCATCGCCGGTGTGTCGAAGGCCAGGGTAACACACCAAGAGGTTTGCCTGCCCAGTTTATCTGGTGGTTGGTTTGTCAGTTTGTAATAATTGGCATATTCTGCGAATTGAAAATGGGTGTGTCTATAGGATCGAGCTTGTTTGGAAGTCAGATCGATCTCGAGTTTGAGGTTGGGGGAGAATATTTTTCTCACATATTCCAATACTATGTTCATGTCGTGCTTGTAGAGAGCTTGTTGACGCTTCAAGGAAGTGGAATTGCAGACATTCCATGTAGTAGATGCTGCAGGTCATGTGTAGAGATCTGTGAGAAAACTAGG
>JAXQQM020061083.1:0-48766 GCA_034641835.2 Pinus albicaulis | reverse complement strand
AGAGGTTGGGATATTTATGGGGTACACTGATACACCCCACAACTATCGTGTGTATTTTCTAGACAGTCGCAAGACTGTTGTGCGACGAGATATCAAATTTCATGAGGAGAAAGCCATGAACTGTTCGCTTGAGAGGGAGCCACACTTGCATGCCCATGAGGAGCTATTAGTTCCTAAGGATGAGCCTCAGGATGTGGTTCAGCCACAAGAGGAGGTTCATGGAGTGGAAGAGACCGCTCATGCAGTGCCAACCATCGAGGGCAGAAGCACACTATAGAAGTTGAAAGCTGAGTGACCGGCTCAAGATGCAGAGAAGGTTGTAGGACCACCTATAGCACAACGCAGATAGAGACAGTCACCGGATCGGTACACTGGATACATTTCTCTTGTGAGAAAATGTGTCGTGACAGATTCATCCTCTTTCGAGGAAGCTGTGGAGGACCCCGCATGGGTAGATGCCATGGTGGAAGAGTATGATTCGATTGTCAGAAACAGTGCATGGGAGATTGTCCCAAGGCCGGAAGGGAAATCAGTGGTGAGTTCGAGATGGATATACAAAGTGAAGCAGGCAGCTGATGGGAGTGTGGAGAAGTACAAGGCAAGATTTGTTTCCCGAGGCTTCTCACAGATAGAGGGGATCGATTATGAGGAGACCTTTGCACCTGTCGTTAGTTGGGCACTCTTCCATATGGACGATCCTAGCCTTCTGCGTATAAAGCATCCATCGCATGGATGAAGACTCGTGCTCCTCATTGGAGCTTGCTGAGGAGGAGGAGTACATAGAGTAGCTCCGAAGGTTTCCGAGATCATCACAATGTTGATTCTGTATGTGTGCGGCACTCAAGAGAGCATCAGACATGGGTTGAAAGCACCCTCGTGCTTTGGTACACACCTGACAGAAAGTTATTTCACCGGACTTGGATTCTCCAAGAGTGAGGCGGATCCTAAACTGCCCATTGTGGTGGAGGGGGAAGTTGTCGATCATTGTAACGATGTAGACAAGATCTGATTTTGATGTGGCATGAGCTCGTTGATACTTTCATGCAAGGAGGATCCTGCTAGAGAGTTTGAGATGGAAGGATTTGGGCCCTCCTTCACATATTCCTCGTGATTGGAAATCAAGGTCACAGTTGGTGGACCTGCTTGTTTCTCGTGTTATGCCCGGGAGATACTGGAGAAGTTCAACATGCATGGCTGCAAGCCTGTTGATACTCCTCTTCCTGGAGGTTGGAGGAAGGAGGATGCTACTTCAATGGAGGTAGTGGATGCCACTGTTTATCGACAGTTGGTGGGGTCGCTTATGTATCTGGTCAATACACGACCCGATATATGCTATGCTATTAACCAACTTTCACAAGCTATGGTTAAGCCTACCAAGCTCTTCTGGAAGGCAGGCAAGCATGTATTGCGTTATCTTATAGGCACATCGGGATATGGATTGTGGTACAGACAGGAGGATGAGGTGAAGCCATGTGGCTTCACGGATGCAGATTGGGCAGGGAGCCCAACAGACAGAAAGAGCACATCTAGAGGGATCTTCAGTATCGGATCGACAATAGTTTTTTAGTACAGCAGGAAGCAGAGATCCGTGGCACTCAGTTCAGCAGAGGCCGAGTATATGGTAGCAAGCTTGGCTGCATGCGAGGCTATATGGATGAGGAAGATCCTGGTCGGGTTGTTCGGGTCACACTTGGAGCCTACTGTGATTTATTGTGATAACCAGAGTTGCATTAAACTCTCGGCTAATCCATTATTTCATGATAGATCCAAACACATCGACATCAGGTACCATCATATCAGAGATTGTGTGCAGCGAAGAATCATGTTACTTTCATATATTCCCACGGAGGATCAGGATGTTGACATCTTGACGAAGGCGCTCACCAGGAGAAAATTCGAATACCACAGAGGCAGGATAGGGGTTGCAGATAATCCATATCTTGTTGAGAGGAAGTGTTGAAAATGCAACAAGATGATGGAGCTTAGTGAAATGAAGTCGCCTTCACTAAGTGGGCCTGCAGGCTATTTTTGGCGCAAAGTCTATTTTTAGACTATGTCTATTTTTAGACATAGGGATCATGGTCTATGAGTTGCAGGATGATATTTATGGATGATTGGTCGAGTTGGTAAAAATAGATGGACCTCTATTTATAGACATTGGGCGGTTTCTATTTTTAGACTGCCGGGCTAAAAATAGAACAGTCAAATATTATTAACCCTTAATAATATTTAGACTATAAACATTATCTTTTCCCCTTGGAGCACTTCAGTTTGATGCTTGGATGTGGCACATGCAGCTGACAGAAGGAAATACGCTTTTCCTATGGGTTAGTTGAGCTATTGCATGGTTGACTTCAATTAGAACTCATGTGGCAGAGTTTGGTGGAGTTGATGAGACAGTTGGTGGAGTTGTGTTATGTTTAACTTAGTTGAACTAGTTGTATTTAGTCTAACTGAAAAATACACTAGTGATGAGTGGTGTGAATTAATTATTAATTAATTCACTAATTATTAACTCATAAATCAACTAAATAACACATCAGTTAACTGCAATGCATGGATAGTTCAATGGAGACCAGTGTTAGAGGTGGGTGAAAGGGTGAGTGTGACTATCAGTTGTGACCATGGTTGTGCATGAGATTTGCACACACATTGATTGAGATTTCCAATGAGGATTGCGCAGTTAAAGCTAGTGGGATTCGAACTTGGATCTCATCATTACTCATCTTGGATTGCGCAGTAGAGGCAGGCAGACTTGTGGGGGAGATTTGAACCTGTGACTTGTTCATCTTCCGCGCTAGTTTGTGTGTAGAATGTGAGATAGTGCTGACAGCTGTCAGAGCTTTGTGCTATGTATTGTTACATGTTCTCTATCATCATAATATACAGATAGTTGGGGGTTTTCAGCTATTGCTTTCCCCATTACATACTGTGTTCTATGTGTGCTTGATTATGTTTTAATGTGCGCATGCGACTGCTTCTATTTCCGCATATTGATGATCAATTGTAGAAGAGGTTATGTATTATGCATGAAGCTTAAATAATGTGTAATCAGGATAATCTCGGTGAATAATTCAGCTATTATTCAAATTTCTACACTCGAAACCTTATTCTTATTTCTATTATGGGACCTCCCTCATACAGATAAGGCATCTCCATTCCGACCCTCCATATTTCTTCATCTCATTTCCTCCGACAGCAAGGCTGAGATAATGTCATCAAAATTCAAGGTAGTTGTATTGCTACCTATTGCAATAACTAGACTATCCCACGAGTCTGGTAGAGAACACAACAAACTAATGCACTTATCTTCATCTGATATTTTAATATCAACAGATGATAGCTAACTTACCATAGTATTGAAGGCGTTTAGATGCTTTTTCACTGAGTCTCCATCCTTCATCCTCAGTTATACATATTTTTCCGCAGGAACAATTTATTCACCAGAGACTTAGATTGGCATAATGTCCCAAGTTTGTCCCACAAATTCTTCACTGTAGCTTCCCCAAATACATTCAACAATACCGAATTTGAGACATATAACCATATTGTGCTCTTCGCCTTCCGATCCAACTTCTTCCAGTCTTCATCTAACATTGTCGTTGGTTTAGTACCTGGATTTACTGTGATCCACTGGTCTTTATCCACCAGTAGATCCTCCATCTTGAGCTTCCACAACTCAAAACTCTGACCATTAAATTTCTCAATCTCTATCTTTCCACTACTCGCCATATTCTTTCACTGCAAGAATCGATCCCGCAGATCTTCCACTGAACAGGGTCTACCACAAGCCCGAGCAAAAAATCCTCAGCAGCAAAGGCATCCCCTTGAAGCCGAAACAACTCCGATACCAAACGTAGGTTTTAACCCTGTACATAAGTTATCTGCAAATGAATCTTAAAAACAGAAAATAAACAATAGTGAGAGTATAAACATAAAACATATATACACAGAGATTTTCCCATGGATCCCAAATCGGGATGACCAGCTTGATTTTTCATTATATTCCTTTTAGTGTTACAACACATATATATACATGCCGAAGCATACATAAACTCCAATCCATTAACCCTAGATTAGAACATAACCATAGTTCCCTTGACCGGATCTACAAAATACCAGGGGCCGAAAACCATCATACCCCAAAACCTTGTGCAAACCCATGCACAAAACCATGGGTGGGTCCGCCCACCGAGAAAATATGGTCCAAAAAAAATTCCACGAGGTGCTGCCCTGGACCCCAAACAAGGGGGGCTGTCGCCCCCCCTGTGACCCGCCTGCTGCTCCTGACGCAAAGTACAAGGAATGCTCTCGCCCCCCTTGTGACCCCCCGGCGCGTTACTAGTCATGGAAAAAATATAACACATACCCAACAATGGGGTGACTCTTGGATTCCACATTCCAAGGTCACTTGGACTCCTTTATGACTATTCGGCTTCCACACCTACCCGTTGAGGATTAGTTGTCCAACAACTTTTAACCCAGCGAAATTACATTAATCTTGTTCAATATTTTCGAATTAGGGATTCCTTGCCTAGTCTTTAATTTGAAGACTTTCTTTATGATTATCATCAAATATCCTAAAATCACCATTTTATTTATGCCTTTATTGATGGAAAGCTCCAATCCTTTCCAAAGTGCCAAATATTTAACTTGATTATTAGTTGAAATACCCAACCCCCAAGCACAATTAATCTATGTTTTTTCTTCGAGGTAGAAGATCACCCCTCCTGCTCGTACAACCCTAAAAATACATAAATTTTTATAACAAAGAATAAATATTTTTTATTTATTTTTCATAAACAATGATAATGAATTTATCTTTTAACAAAATTTGGTTCAAGAAAGTGGATATGTATGAGCAATTTACCACCCAATCATAGGTATTTAATGTTAATATCATTTCCAAGTGAGCTATAAAGCTACTAAAGCAAAGAGACCAAACCACAAGCCTCTGTCTCTCTAAGCCCAACCCATATACTCTCATCCTCAAATAATCTTCTCACTACAGAGCATTGCAAGCATCTCTTCTAGTCATCAAACAACAATGACACTGCATAACACAGAAGATCTTCTCTATATTTTTTCAACAATCCCTTTGAAATTTTCTTCTCTCATTTACTCTTCAATGTGGGAAAAAAGAGCCCAATTCATGGTATGTTTTATTGACATGCTTGCAAGAATGATATTTGAGTCTTAAACTTCAAAGGCTCAAGAAATACTTAAGTGGGTGATAATTTCTTAACTTTCCCAGCTCGAGAAATACTTAAGTGGGTAATAGTTTCATAACTTTCCCATCATATATGCTCACTTACAATCATCTATCTTTCATCCAATATCTGTGATGTCATCTTTATAGTGTTTCGTTTATTAAATTTTGAACTAGGTAATGGTTTACCATGGAGAAGAAAACAAATCTATAGCATAAATCTGAGAATGATGGAGCAAATGATAGAGGCAATGGAAATGAAAGGATTGGTTGAAATTATCACTAGCATTTTTTCTAATAGATTATGATGTTATACTCTTACAATTCCCATAATGATTGTACTCCATGCATACTCCCATAATTACATGAGAATGTTTTTCCACCAACCTCTTGCATGTATTCAATGAGTAATTGATAAGTCAAATGAGGTAGATGGCTTTAGCACATGGAGGAAAAGAGATTACTTTTAATGTTGAGACTTAGCAATAGAGTATTTTCTTTCCCATAACCCTACATTTCCTCTTCCTCTCCAATTAAATCATAGCTCTTCTCTCGTAACCGTATAGGACCCTTATATATTTTATTTCAACATTTATATTTACGTACCTTTAGTTAATCTATGATCCATATAAATATGTTTACATTATACATGTCTATCCTTTCACTAGTTAAGGCTTGATATTTGAACTCCAAATTAAGAATCCAACCAAGCATATTTACATCGTTTTAATAATATGATTCAATTTATTCCAAAGATCAAAATTATAGTAGTACAATGATTTCATTGACATCATTATTGAGGTAAGTGAAAACTAAGGTTCAGGGACATTGTTCAATTTAAAAATTGGTTTCTCTAAAAATAAAAATAAAAATTATCTATCCTATTTACAATTTCTCATATAACCATTGTTGGCTTAAATGCCATTAGTGTCATGTTTATATAATAAAATTTTGACCTTTTGCTTTCTTTAAAAACATATTCACCATGCTTGGTAAAATCTTCAAATTGTTAGGTCCATTTTTCCTTTCAAAACAAGTAAACATTTGAAGTTAAAATTCTTATGAGTGAGTACATTTCACTAAAAATTAAGCTTCTTATCGATAAATGAATATATTTTCCTAACCTGTTAAGGTTATTGTGACACTTACTCCATGTTTTTATGTGTTTGAGTAGAAAACAACCTAACAATATCCATGATGCTACAAGTATAACTAATATTAAATGTTTATTTTTTGTGATATCTTTTTTCCAAAATATTAAAACTATAAAATTTAAATATAAATGGTTTATCAATTTCTAGATCGAAAGAAAGTATATATAAGAGAAATTGAAGAAAACATACGTATTATTGATAAGATATTTTAAGCAATAAATTTTGTTTATATAAATCCTAAGAGTTAGTTTAATTGGCTCGTTGTTAGCACTTTTTTAATGAGATGTCTTGTTGTCAATTCTCTCTGATATCTTTAGATTTAGCTTTGCTAATAAACCAATGAGATTCTCTCAATAAATCTACATAGATATTTCCTCCCAAATTTTTTATATATATATTATAGGTCAAAACTCTAAAACTATATTGAGAAATGTAAATTAATTTTTTTAATAATAATAGTTGATTTATTTTAATTTTAATATTTAAAACCATGGTTGCTTCCATTTGCAAAGTTGTGCAGGTTGATAAATTCGCATTCTAAATCTTCCTTTTGTTCCCCGGGAAAGTCAACTCTGACGTAATTCACGTGGTGAAAAAACTAGACTACTAATGTTGACGGTATTTATCACACGGGAGAGTCTTTAGTTGTATGATATAGTCGATGAACGTGTGGCGTCTTTATATTATTAATCCTTAGTGCAAAGGGTCGGTAGGGATTTTTGTAATCGATATGTTTTAAAATTTGAGCTGGTATAAAAAAAATATATAAACTTAAATTTAAAGTTTGGTTTGCATGTTATAGTTTATTTTTTTCTCGGTCTATTAAATAGGGATAAATTTTCTTGATAGTGAATCAGACATTTAGAGATCTTATTTGACCTCTTCCCTAAACCAAGAGTTTCATAACTTAGGGTTAAAATGCAAAATATGCATAATATTAATAAGTCTTTCACACATGCTCGAGTAATGCTGGAGTTGCTCTAGCATTATTTACTTTAAATTAAATGCTTACTTCTCGCTCCCTGTGTCTTCCTTGTGTCTTGCCACGATGTGACTAAGCAGTCTTGCCACGACAATTTCCTGACCCTTTGCTACACGGGGCTCTCTCTCATGACCCTTTGCTACAAGCGGTACACGCTGCAATCTTGACTCTTTGCTACAAGTGGCATAATAATTTCGGTGTATGTTTTTTTTGTTTTTTCGTTTCTTCTGTACAAAGCTCTCCAAATTAGTTTATGAGGCAACATAATTTTTCTCGACTTCAAGAATCTCTGCAAAACAGAATCTGAGAATTCTTGGAGAACAATAAGTTCTTCTATACAACTCTCCAGTATTAGTCTCCAGCAACAAATTAAGTTCTGCAGCAACAAAAATTTTCTAAGTTCTCTGTAATTCTTGAAAAAGAGTCTCAGAAAAACATATTTCTTCTCTATAATTCTTGAAAAAGAGTCTCGGAAAAAACATATTTCTTAGATCATAGGAAGCTACACTTTACTGGGCTCTGATGTCAAACCCAAATTCTCAAAGTAGGTAGATTAGAAGCGTGGTGCTAGAATTGAAAAAAAGCAAGCATTCAGATGTCGGTCAGTTGAAGTGAATAGAGGCGGTGCCTGCAAAAGTAAAGCAATATAAGAAGAGCTAAGTTTACAACTCCTTGGTTATAATATACTATTAATCTACTGGTTTAGTTTTATTTATTTTTATTAATATTACTGAGACTGGTACAAAATATCACGGAGACTGGTACAAATGGTGTAAAATCACCCTGTCATTTTATTTATTTTTAATTTATATCACTGAGACTCGTACAAAATCAATGGTTTAATTTATTTATTTCATTGAGACTGGCTTTTTATTTGTTTAATGTGGAATTGATTATTATAAATTAGAGTTTTTTTTGTTTGGTTAATGTGGAATTTATATTATTCATTATAATGTGAAATATGTTTGGAAAATTGGTTTATAATGTAGGTGTGTGTATAGATAAATATAAAAATTCTCACAATATATACATTTAATGTAAAGTTGTTGTTAAAACAATTGTTGAGTTTTTGACAGTTTCAATGCTACAATTTTGTTTATATATATATGAATATTAGTAAGAAGTATACTCAGAATTTTTGTCGTATTGAATTTTAAGAAATAGATTTTTTCCTTACCGAATCGAATTTGAATTGTTGAAGTAACTATGCTAGTCATAAATGGACCTATAGTTAGTGTGAGGACATTTGAATGCACATCAAAAAGTAACTAATTTGAACCTCTCCTGGTCGTATTTATATAATTATGTTATTGCAATTATGTGTTGATTTTGCATATATATGTTACTACAACTATGTATGGGTATATGAGATAGATGAAAACTAAATATGGGTGGAAACGTGAACTTGGGTTACACTTTTGTGAGAATTGCGGGTTGAAAATTTTTTTCGGCAATAGTTCGGCCAAACATTTTATCGAGTTCGGCCGAAACAATTAAATAGTTCGGCCAAACTTGTTTTTAACGTTCGGCCGAACTCGTGATTCCGTTTAGCCTGACGGCCTACTGACGGCGTGGGCAAACAGAATTGTTGCCGGAGATTGGAAAACCGGCAACTAAAGTTCAGCCAAACTTATATAAAAGTTCGGCCGAACATGGGGTTCGGCCGAACTTTTACATTTAAAATAGTTCGACCGAACTATTTTCTATAAATAAATCGCCTGCGAAGTTATGTGGTTTATTGTTCCCGCGTTTTCTCCTGTCGCTATGTCTCCCGCGTTTTCTCCGTCGCAGGTGCTGTAGTTGTTTCTCGTCGCCGCACTGGGGCTGTCGCTGTTTCTCGTCACCGCCACAGTCGTCCTCGTCGCCGCGCTGGTGCTGTCGCTGTTTCTCGTTGCCGCCACGGTCGTCCTCGTCCCACGGTCGCGTAATCGGGTATTACGAATCTGTTTTATTGATATGTATGTTTAGTTTTTTTATGTAAATTGTAATTTTAATCTTATCAAAATGTAAATTCTGTAAATTTTTTTGATTATTCTGTAAATTCTGTAGATTATTCTGTAAATTTTTTTAAGACTACGACTTCCATTGCCTGTATTCCCTTAAGTTTCAAAAATCAAACAATAGATGCACACTGACTGCATAATTCATAGAACCTACCAGTGTCACAATTGGACTGCCATTGGCCTGTAAACTAACACCAAAAAAAATGATGCTCTGTTCATCTATAAACAGAGCATAAAATTGAAAGCAACTTCAGCACCAACTCAAATGAAAACTTGACATTAGCCCTCTTATTATGAGCTTTTATATTTTTTGACTGGCTTTGCTTTGCTCATATTTTAGCTGAGTAATGGGTGCATTCTTTCTATAGATCCATTCTGAGGAATTAATATGATCATTTGAATGGGACCTAGAATCGTATGACTGCTAAACGATGATGTTTGCAGTGTGCCAGTGCTATTATTCTTATTATGAAGCTTATATTTGGATGCTGAAAAAGTAAATAGGTGCTAGTGACATCAGCTTGATCTTTGAGTTAGACACCCACGAGTGATTCGATTTTCCTTTGCGAGAGTTTCATGGGTTTGATTTCTAAAGGATAATCAGTGTAGTGCTTGTGTGGCAATGCTTTGGTCTCAACTTTCAATACTGCAGTAGAGATCAACTTCAATAGACACTAAAATTTATAAAAAAATATCTCATAGGTTGTATTACAGTCTGCGAATAACCCTTTCATACATATGTAGTGTTAATATAGGTAATTCCAAACCAACTAATACATTAATACATTATCTTGTGTTGTGTAATACATTATACATTACACATTCCTTTGTCTTGTATCATGTGTCATTCTTCTTGAAAAAGTTTAATTCACTTGATGTCAAATGCGGGTAATTTTTTCCTCACATCAACTTTAAAAGCTACATAGTGCAAATAAGTAGACATTTCCTAGACTTCAAAAAAAGGCTATGCGAAGTTTATGTCACATGCTAGCATCTTACATCTCTATAGGTTGACCAAAATATGTCATTCAAAGCCTTCTATGCTTATCTCTGACATACTACATATGCATAATTTTCAATTTGAGATGGTATTTTTAGGTGTATAATTAATCTTTGGTATAGGAAATGATAACATTATAGTTGTTGTATAGAGAAAAATATTACGATCATGCATCTTAAGGATAATGATTGAATTTCTATAAAAATGCTTTGTCTATATATATTACTCTCTTGTATTATCTCTTTTGCTCTGTGTTTTCTTATCTTCTCATGTCTTGCTCTATCTACTTTTGCTCTAGAGTTTTCTTACTCTTCTCATGTCTTACTCTCGCTCTAGCGTTTTCTTACTCTTCTCATGTCTTACTCTACTACTGCTCTAGCACATTTCTTATCTTCATGTCTACTTTGCTTTTCCCTTGTCTTACTTTTCATTTATATACAACATTAATCTCATACCTGCATATATACGTTAGTTGATTAGTCTTATGCAGCTCAGACATCAAGTTAGGCTGACATGGATCCTCACTCTCAAAAGCCCATAATGTTTAAATAGATCTAGGTTACTGAGGATAGAGGGATAACCATAGAATAGATGCATGTCGCTATTCTATTGTTATATTTTTATGATATTGTTTAGTGATTCCATAATCTTAGAAATGTTAATCTTTGAAAATTGGCACTTTATAAATTTTGATTTCATTTAAATATAAATATGCAATCACATTGTCTATACTTTTGATCTATTGACCAATAACATAGACATTCATTGAATATATATATATATATATATATAATTTCTTAAATAAACCTCTTCTTTATAGGTAATTGGAATGAAATTACATATTTCATGTTCAAAGAACTACTAAATCCTACATTTTCCATAAAGTTGAAGATCACAAACAATTACGGTCAATAATTTTTTGGTCCATTCCATTCTCAGTGTTAATCTCACAGCATTTCAGTTTACAGTCATATGGCTATTGGGAATGAAAAAGGACACTAGTGATATATTGCTTCCATTATATCATTATTTTTGAGGGATTGATTATCTTTGTTGAAGTATATTTGTCTAAATCTTATCTACAAGGGCACATTGTGTATTGTGGTGCATGTTGTGTATCTCTTGTTGGCAGATCTCAAGTTACTTAAAAATTTGGTCACCTAGTATGCTTAATGAGCTTGGTTACTTTAGAAGAATCCATTGATTGAGACTTAAGTTCTACCACTTATTAAAGGCAAAATTCACAGATTTGATAGCGAGATATGTTTAGGTTTTCCATTGTGTTTACATTTGTTTTTGTGTATATATTGATGACTATCTGTTCCACAAAACAACAATGTTTTAATTGTTGAGGACTCTTTATTTCCCTTTATTTTGTTTTTCTCAAGGAAGATATTTGGTGGTTATTTTTGCTTAATATTAAGCCTCTCATGCCTTCGTAGGCCTTCGGAACTTGAGTTTTTGTTAAACTCTTGGACACCTACAGTATTGCAATTGTGGTCTCTATTTTGTCTTTATTCTTCAAATCACAAAATGGCCAGAAATATACTTTGTTTTTTTCCTTGTTGTACATACAGTTCAAGGATTTTGATTTTTTTCATTATTTTTTCTCCTTTCTTTCTAAAGCTTGGACTCTCACTTAGAAAAATAAAAATAAAATATTCTAGAAAATGCTTCAAAAATAAATAGACTTAGAATTCATACACTCAGTTAATTAAAAAAAATCAATTGAAAAACAGGGGCGACAAATTCTATTCAAGAAATCGGTCTGTACTACGAAAAAATATCAACTTCATTCTTACACTAAAATGACTTTGTTCCTACCTGCCTACAAATGAAATTTTCACCCCTTTGGACAATCATATATCCCATAGTAACAAGATGTTTTCACAGTCTAGAATCAAATGGTGCAGAGAAGGAAAGCTAACAAATCAAGATAACAAAATTCCCAAATGATCTGCATGCTTCTTGATATAAATTCAAAATATAATGGAAATTTTGTATCAAACTAAAATGATAATGTTTAACTCTTGTTCTTGAATAAATAAATCACCTTATAAATATATATTCTACTTACCGTATACAAGGCTATTTAAAATTGCATCCACAGAAAGTAAACTTTTCGTGTTTTACACAAAGGAGAATTATTTAGAAAAATAGCACTAACTATGATCTTCAGTCAACGATAATGATATTTTTTCTTTTGTACTTCAAAATTTTAAGTGAATGAATGATCAAACGAGACTAGAAAGCAAAGATATATGTCTCACAATTTCCCACAGAGTGATAAGTTTCCTTTACAGGTTACAATATGCATACTCTGAGGCAGGGTGTTCTTGCTTTCTCTAAAGAAGATCTACGCTCGTATTCAAAGCGAGGTCAAAGCTGAATAAAATGACTGATCTTGTTCCTAAATCAAAGGAAACTTAAAGAAAAATTCAGATGATGTTTGTTTTATTTATAACGAACATAAAGAAATTATTCAATGTAAGAAAACCAGCTTTAGCACTACAAATCTCATATACGGGAAAGTGTTAATTTGTTAAGAAAGAAAGAAATACATAAAGTGTGTTCAATCACATACATACATCATTCAAAAACAAACATTTACACAATATTTTCCACAACTATTCAGTCCACAGCTCCCACACATTGGAGGACCATTCCGTGACTTATATGAAGTATCATGCCTTCTGAACATCATTACTCCTTGCTGGGGAGAAAATTTCCTCGTGCTTTTACCAGGCAGGACCATCAAAATACATGTTTTTGGGTTGGCATGGGTAGGTCGTTATGTCCTCGCAATAATGAAAGGGAAGTTAACACGGAGCCTGCGCCATTGACTCTATCTGAAAGGCTACTCGTGCCCAATTGTTTTTGGAATGTTTTTTTTAAATATAGAGTGAGTGTCCGTCTCAACAGCTTAAAATTAGTTAACTTGATTCTTCACCTACATAACCATGAATAACTTCCTTCAGCCTCTTTCCACAGCACAGGAAACTCCCAAAAGACCAGAAATTCTTCCCTGCATTTGAGGGAGTCCAACCTCCTCCTCTCCTCATAAATAAAGCTATCTCCCATTGATGCAGCTACTTTAGACAATATATCTAAATAGCTAAGAGAGGAATTGTTGAACATATTGGTGAGAAGAGCGGAGAGATACATTAGAGATGAACTTAGTCTTTTCCTCACTTCTACATCCAAATTCCCTAGTAATTCTCGGTGATACTTAGTGGACCCACTAAAAGGAGGTTGCGGCGTTGAGATCGATTACCAATCTCTTTTCTCTTAATATATACGTGAGTTATTTGTTCTTGTTTACATCTTGGGTGTGCTGGGTTTACACTTCTATGTGTCATTTCATCTTCCTTAGCTTGATTAGCTAGTTATGAATGCCATTGTTGTTGGGTTTGTGTACATATTGCTGTGAATAATCATGCAGAGAAGTGCAGGGGGGGTGATAGCCCCCCTTTGTACGTTGCGCAGAGTGCGATGTATGGGAGTGTCATAAGGGGGTGGTACCCCTCCCTGATCTGGCGATGCCCAGTAAATATTAGTCCTTATTTTAGATGACGGACCCATGTGGTTTGTGCATGGGTTTGCACATGGTTTTGGGGCATGATGGTTTTCTTTGTGTTTTGTGAATCCGGTCCGAGGAACTGTAATTTATGTTCTAATCCGAGGGTTATTAGTTGGGGTTTATATGCTTCGGCATGTATATATATGTGTTGTAACACTAAAGGGAATATAATAGAAAAATCAGTTGATAATCTGATTTGGGATCAAAGGAAAATCTATGTGTATATTTGTTTTATGTTTATACTCTTCTATATTGTTTATTTTATATTTTAAAGATTTGTTTTGGATAATTTTATCTAGGGTTGAGGCTCTACATTTAATTATGAGTAGTTTCGGCTTGAGGATGCCTTTATTCTTTGAGGTGTTTTCTTCTAGGGCCTAAGGTACAGACCCTCTTGATGGAGAATACAGGATCAATTATTTATAATAAAGAAGATGCCAACAATGGAAGAAGATAGATATAAAGAAATTTAATAAATCAGATTTGGAAGTTGGAAAGCCTCGAAGATAGAGGATACTGTACTTTGGTGGATAGAATCAATGGATGTGATGAATCCAGATACTAGACTCCTTAAATGATATCAGGATGAGGAAGTAAGAGCTGTTGGATCTAAAGGAAAAGGAAAACTGTATCACGGTTGTATCTCGAATTGATGTTGTTGGAATGTATCCACGAAGCTACGACGAAGACCTTGTGGGACAAATTAGGACTTTGTACTAATCTAAATCTAGGTGAATAAATTGTTCACAAAATCTTTCTTGAGGATGAAGGATGGAGACTCGGTGACAGGCTTGTGTCCCCAAGATACCTTCGATAACATGGTAAGTTAGTTGTCATCTGATATTAAATCTCATATGAAAGAGGTAAAGGTACACCAGGTTTGTTGTGTTGCTCCACAGGACTAGTGGGATGATAAGTTGTTAGTGATGGCAATGCTTCACATGAATTTTGATGATATTGTCTGGGCCTTGTTGTCGGAGGAAATGGGGAGAGAAGAAAAATATCTGGAGGGTGAATGAAGTGCCTTCTCTGTGTGAGGAGAGGTCCCAAATAGAAAACAAGAACAAGTTTGATGAGTCTGATCATGAAGATTTGTAAGGTGTCTTGAAAATACGAAAGGAAGAGACACTACAAAAAGGACGCAGGTCTGAGAGAGTAAGAGAAGGGATCGGTGATGTACTTTTTTGGACTTAAAAAAACCTCAGGATGAGGGTGGGGATGTATTTGACTATTATAAATACACCATAGATCATAATTATTAAATTTGCGATTTGACTTGGGTGCATATTTTCACTTCACTCCCCATAGGGGTGGTTACTGCGTGTGAAATATGATGATGATGTCTCTAGGGGATGATAGGAAGGCGAGAATCATGGTTGATGAAGAATTCCATTCATTGCGAGGTGGAAGGATTAGAACACTTCATGGTGCTATGCACGTTCTGCCATTGTAAATCTGATTTGTTAAGCAGATGGAAATCACGGTGTAAAAATGGTGTTGAAGAACCATAAGATGATTAGAGCATAGTAAGTAATACACGGGGATTTGATTGGAACCTACTATTATGACTTGAGACAACATTTCTTCTTTTATAGTTGCAGTTTTGTTGGTTCCAGAAGTGGAAAGGAAAGCCTAAGCAGATGGAAAAGACCATACTTTGTCACCTGACCTTGAGCAGGACTTCTTGAGAAGAATGGCATGGATACTCCATGCGTGCTCATGGTACTTTAATTGAAAGTGTGTCAGCTCTCAGTTTAAATTCATGAACATCATTAAGTCCCTGCTGTCTAATAATGTGGCCCACTATACATTATATGATATAACACATATTGTTTATTCATTGCCTGTATTCTATCTTACTTTATTATTTGTGCCTTGCATTATTATTATTAGGTGAAACAGTTACATTTGTGACTTATTTGGGATTTATATTATTATTTATGGACTCTATATAGAAAGGAGGTTTTGTTCATTTGTATCATCCAAATTTAACTTCATTTATGTATTGTTTCAGAGTTTACCTCAGTATAACTTATTTCTAGGCGTTGGTACTCTCTTTTTCTTCTATCTATTTTTAGAGTTGGTTACTGACATTTGATATGTGGTTTGGGATTTGGGTTTATGCTTAAGCTTGAGGTCATTCTTAATCATGTGCAGCTACAACACCTCTAGTTCAGAATCTGAAATTTTGCAAGGTGCAGAAGAAAACAATGCAGGAAAGCTTTTGTATAAAAATTTCAGAGTTTGGGTTCTGTAATAATTTCAGATATGATACATGATGGGTATTTGTTGGGCTCTAAACAGGTCCGTGTTTGTGCTATATAATATATGTTTCTAGGTTCATGATAAAAATTACATATGGTGTGACTGAAATCATGAGAAGTTATTAAAGAAATTTTTAACTTAGCTTGGTTTCGAAATATTTTGAATATGATCGTCATGGAAGAAATTAATTACTTTTAAAATATGATTTTCATCTAAAAGGAGTGATGCATTGGAAAAAGTTCATTAACTCTCTCTCAGAAGGAGATTGGATTTGGAGTGCAGCCAAAATTGATGCTTATTTGCACATTCACCTGCTGTCAGATTTCATTATTATCAATTTTAGATAAGACAAAGCATGATGACAACAAATGGCGAAGTGAATACAAGTTGCTCTCTGAGACGAGTCGAGAATTAGGTCATTTGTTAGGAGATTGGACACAATTTGTCTTGGAAAGTCAAATTCGAATCAGACCTTTATGCATTTTGAAAGAAAACGGAGGGGCTACTAGGGCTGGAATTTCGGATATCAGGAATTTTCAATTATGAATAATTTAATTTCAATATCTAGCTCCCCTCGAAAAAGCAGAAAGATGCATATTTGGTTTTAAAATTGCATAGTTACATTTGAAAAACGATTAAATGCAGTTTAAATTTTGCTGTTTAGAATTTTATCATTAGGTTCTATAATACCTCAAAAATAGTTCATACCAGTAACAATCCTCAAAGAAAACTATTCTATTAGCAGTAGCATGAAGAGGAAAGATTGATGTGAGATAATAATTGATGTGATGCAACAAATTCAATCGCCTGAAGAAAATTAGACGATAGATGGTTTAAAAGCGAAATGGGCTAAGTTGGATGGTTTGAAGGATCAAATAATGGCAATGGATGATAGGTATATTTGGGAATACTCATCGAGCATCAACAACAAGTTCTCCAACTCGAAGGATAACCCACTTTGGTCACAGAATCTAATGAAACAACGGGAAGATCAACATCACGTGAAATAAGTTATGAAGAAGTCATGAAACAGAAAACTCATTAAATCCAGGTCATTTGAGTATCTGACAGTGGAAGAACTTTCTGTAGAGATATTTCACATGGGAGAGTTGATTGCCTATCTGACATCAGAAATATTAATGATGAGACAACACTTGTTTGAAGGAGAGAGGGGCATGTTAAGTCCCTATGTTAATAGTGTAGCCCCTTATTATGTTAGTGTAGCTTCCCATACTTTTATTGTCTTATTTTACATAACCTATATTTATTATTTCATTGCCTTATTGTACCTGTGCTGGTGGCTAGGATTACGTGTATTTGTTTGAGATTATATTGTGGCTTGTGGACTCCACCTTACCTGAAGAAGGAGGTTTTGTTTATTTTTGTATCATCAAATTGTTCATTGTACCAATTATTAGGTTTCGAAAGTGGCTTATTTCCTAAAATGAGATGTCTTTTCTTCTCTTTTTGGGTGGTTACAACGGAGACAGTCATGTATGAGCAATGGGTGAGTTGCTGTAAAGTGCTGAGAGGCAGAATAAGATATTAGGCTTTACTTTGGGTGGTATGTTTGGACTGTGTCGGTTCCATCAACAGGTAATTGTTGTACTATGTTCATTCATAGAGATGACTTTATAGGAATACACATGGTCTATGTTAACTTGGGAAAATACGAAGGCACTGCAAATTAAAGAATTTGAGCTCAGTGAAGCAGATAGAGAAAGATGAGTGTTGAAGACAGATAATGATTGGGGAGTTAGAGGAATTTGAAGAGTTACCTTAAGAAGTGTGGTATAGCATGAATACTGCTCATACACACCTCAGGAAGCAGTTGCCAGAAAAGATAGAGAACACTAATGGAAAAGAAAGAAGCATCCACTTGATTAGTGCAGGGTTAGGACAACGATGCAGTGAAGCAGTCAGATGCATGTTATGGATTAGCCAGATCCGCCAGCTCAACGTTGAGATGTGACTCACAGTGGTGATAAGAAACCTCACCTCCAGGGGTATTAAGTGTGATGCGTATGTACACATGTTCCAAAGGAAAAGGACTAGTTGGATAATGATTTGAAAAAATTTATCTGACTGGTGTAGGATGGTTTAAGATTGTTTTGGAACCAGGAAACAGAAAGTTGTATTTGCAGCAAAGGATGGTATTTAGAGAGGTGAAAATATTGTTAAACATGAAGTCCTACCAAAGGAACCTAAGAAGATAGAGTTTGAGCTAAGGAGGATCAATCATACTCTGAAGAAGACAGGAAGAGCTGACTCAGTTGTGAAGAAGGTGATTAGGAGCCCAGAGAAGACATTGGAAAAGATATAGTCCCTTACTTTATTCAAATTACCTATTTAACTATAATGATGATGATCCCGGAAGCATCATGGAGGTAGTAGATTTAGAGGATGGAAAACTGGAAGACATGGTTGATGAGAATGACGTCTATTGCATAAAAATGAACATGGATGCATTAGAGTTATCAGGCTGGAAGGAAGCCATTGGAAAATGGTGTTTTAAAGAAAATCAGATATGAAAACTGAGGTGGAGAAATAGAAGCTGGATTTGGTAGGAAAAGGTTATTCGGTGCGAGAATTGATTTTGTGTTCCTTTTCTCTTTGTTGCAAAGTTACTTGGTCAGATTACTTTCATCTATTGGCTGCAACGATTGATTTTGAGGAAGAGTGAAGCAGGAGATGGATGTGAAGACAAAATTTCTTCATGGAGGATCTTTGGAAGAGGAAGTCACCATATGACAACATGAAAGGATTGCTAGTGAAGAGGAAGAAGAGTTGGTACCAAAGTTAAAAGAGTCTGTGCATTAGAAAGCAGGTCACCAAGGGATGGCATTATTAATTTGATACCTATATATCGATGTAGCTTCGCCGAGCGAGGAGGATCCTTTGTGTTTATTTTAATTAATTGTTGACATATTTATTTATTTGGTCTTGTATGTGGATATGTTGTTGATTGGGAATGACGAAGAAATTATCAAGATTTGAAATGGCTGTGCCAAATTAAACTATACCGAAGGATCTTGGTGTTCTGGCTATATTTTAGGCATGAAGTGAAGGATCTGAAGGAAAGCAAAGCTGGTTATTAAAGGAAGTATCTGAGAATATATTGCGAGTTCAATATATGGGATGGCTAATCAGTGAATATTCCCGATTCTGTGAGTACAAAAGTACTGCAATTGAACAATGTTGAACACAAAGAAGAAGAAGCAGATATAAGTTGTTCCTATCACAAGTCGATGGTGACACGATGTATCGCAGTGGTATACGAATGGACATTACTTTGTCGATGGAAATGATAAGCGGTTGTATAAACCAGGAAGGAGCATTTAATGATAAACGAGTTTTGAGATATTTCGCGTGGCACTATTGATTATGGCTTGTGCTACTAGGGAAGACTTGAGGATTGGAAAGAGTGTTGTACATTCATAGTTTTGTTGATCTGTTAAAGTGCGGAGATCTGGACCAAAGAATATCTACAAGAGTGAATTGTGTTTATTTACTATTTGGGTGCGATCAGTTGGATGAGTAAAAGACGGTCTATAATATTTTAAAACTATAGACGAAATATGGAAAATACTCATGCAGCGAAGTAGTTTGGTTGCAGAGATTGTGTTTGTTCGAAGTATTAAGTTGGTGTAAAAGCTATAAGGATGAATTTTGTGTGAAAATCAATTTTTGGCTAATATATACCTGTTCAAAGACAAAGCATTCAACACCTTCGATATCTACTTTGAGATATGGATGAGGCTAAAGGGTGTTGTTGGTAAAATTGAACCACTTTGAAGAATCTTGAGATGCATGACAAATATGTGACACTCAAAAAGTTCTGGTGTGAAGAAATAGTAATGGGTGTTCCAAGCGGGCTAATGACTCTCAGCTCTACTGGCCCTCAGGAAAGAAACATGACAGAGAATGTTAGGTTTGTGGTATATTCTCCACATGACTAAAAAACGCACGCGGGCGATAGCTCCCACTGTGTGAGGAGTCGAAGCGCCACAGAAGGCACGATCTTATTACCCGGTGGCGGACCACTTGTGGTTTGTGCATGGATTTGCACAGTAAGTTTTGAGCATGATGGTTTGACTCACAAATATTTGTATAGATGCAGTCGGGGAACTACGATTTGTGTACTAATCCAAGGTTAATGGATTGGGAGTTTCATGTATGCTTCAACATGTATATGTTGTAAACTTTCAAAGAAATAATATAATATTGAAAAATCCGAATGGTCGTCCGATTTCGATCCAGTGGAAAATATCTTTGCTATATCTGTTTATATTTCTTATCTTTATTATTTACTGCTTTTTCGTTGTTGGAATAATTTACATGTGAGAGGTTAAAAACCTACATTATTATCATATATGTTCTTTCCTTTTGATATTTTACGACGCTTGAATACATTATTACAGAGGATGCGCGTGTGGAATGAGGATCATGAACCTCTCTGACCTACATGGTGCGATTGGACTGGTCAGAAAATCATAAAAAAATTGTGTCATTTGTTAACTAGGAACCAACACATTAGCATGTCCCTCTTTGTTGCCTACTGGAACCTCTAGAACCTGAAGGGATCATATGTCTATTTGAGAGAAAGGTACTATAGCAAGTTAGAAGCTCACTGGATGGGTAACGATTTTGTCGTCTCCTTCGTTTGATTAGGATTTGCCTTGTCAAGGTGGTCGTTTTGATTGATTTGCCTTTTCGTTTGCTTGACTGTTGGAATCCTCATGAAACTCTAGAGTGTCAAGATTGACCTCTGCTCTTTGATTTTCCCCTTGTCATAGTTTCTGGCTTGGTGCGGCACCGGAGTTCCAAACAGTTAACAGCGATTGGTACTTATTGCTTTTGTTGTTCTGCGATGATACCTTCTGTTTGGCGATGAGGTCTTAAAGCTTGGCGTTTGCGTCAAATCTTCATGATTTGGTTTAATATGCACGGTCTTTAGTGAATGGTCTTAGCTGCAGGTTGTTTCTTGCTTCATCATTATGTTTTGGTTCTTTGACTCCTAATTCGGTTTTCTCATTTGTTTGTCCATTATCTCATAGGTGAAGTTTTGTGCTTTGATTTCTAGATGCTTAATACAACTATTAAAACCTTCTCCATCCATTTGACACTCAAGTGGGATTCAAGTCACTTTGATCTTTGTCATTGTAAATTATATTAGTCGAATTCGTTAGTCTTTCTTGATCATGTCTGGCTTGTTGAATGATCCACTTTCGTTTAAATTTCATTGATACTTGACGTAAATCTGCTTTGTAACAGTTGAATTATTTAAATTTTGGTTTCTTGAAAGTCAATCGATGGTTTTATTGAGATTTCAATAATGTTTTTAATGTTATTTGATTTATTAGTTTTTAGATATTTACCACATTCATGGTGCTCTAAAGCTAGTGTTGATAAATTTGATTTCCAGTGTAATAGTGCGTAGGTACAATATTGATATCTTAAAAATAAAAATTGCATTCTCTTTCATTTGCCAGGTGTGAAAATGAAAAGTTATTTTCATAAATAGCTCTTGATTAACAGGAAGAGATTTCATTTTTGAGCGGATTTGTATTAGATGCATTAAGTGAACTTCTTCTTGTTTTTCATTGATTTCTTTGTTAAAGATCCTCTCCTTCTCTTAGTTAGCATTCATGAAACGAAAGGGTGTTATTTTGCATGTATTTTGCATTAGAATTTGAGACTCATTTAGTGGAACCTTGAAGAAGCTGAAACATTAATTCAAGATCCAACCTTAAATCAGCTTCAATCAATCTAAGGAAGCATTGGAACCTAACACAAATATTTTAGAGTCTACATGACTAGTGGCCGTTTGATTATTAGTTAAACCTAGTAGTTGTCGTGCCAACCTGGAATTTGAACAACTTAATAAGTTTCCATATACGTATCATCTGCATGTATATAAGGAGACCCTCATAGGTTTAAATGGTTATCTATGGGACACCAAGTTTTACCACCTAACCATGGTACACCGAACACGACGTGGAGACTACATGTATGTGGTCGCCAGTCATTTTCTCTTTCATTTGATCACGAAGGTGTATATGGCAGTTCAGGAAACTTGCTACCTTTTTACCTTGAATTACGAGTAGTCATTTTTATCTTTAGTGACTCCTTCAAAGTGAAAGATCATTGGTACTTGTCCTTCGGCTAGATTGAAGTTAGAAAGTGTGTTAGACTCATATTTGTGTTTTCTTGGCTCTTAAAACATGAAAGAACAGTTTTTATTATTTTATTATTAAAGTCATGCCTGTGATCAGCACTCTTAAAGTTGTATCTGTATCTTGTTTTGTAGTTCCTTAGAGTTTGATCTTGAAGCCTCGAATAGGCTGTCTGATTAAACTATGTGTTGAAATATTGTCACATTAGCGAGAACCACCGAGTTCATTATCTTCTTCTTGCCTCTAGTGGTATTCCTTTTCTTTGAAGTTTCTTTTTTTTTGAAACACCTCGATCCCACTAGGTGTCCCAAGTTTTGCAACTTTATTCTTAGAGTGTTCAACCTCTCGCTGCAGTCCCCACTCTGGCGTGTTTGGGTTCAATTCGCCATCTCAGGTGTTTGTTGTGTTTTGGGAGCGAGAATATTCCCTCCTCTTACTCAGGATCACCATTATTAGATGCTGCTATAACCCCTAGTCCTTGTTGTCTTTTGATAATCTTGAAGCGCAAGTGAATGCATGGTTCTTCTAAGTCTAATGATGAAGATACGCATGCTCTCTCGGGAGAATATTAGAGCACACCAAAAAGGTTCTGTATATCTCAGTCTGACCTCCCCATTCAGTGTCACATGAACACCGAGTTATCATACTTTAGATTGATTATTTACAGTGTGCATCCTTTTGCAATGAAGTCACATTGGCTCTGCACAGAAAGCTAGTTTCTACATTAGGAATATACACCCTCAAACACCCATCTTATGAAAGCCATGTCACATCTGTTCTGATCGACCTACATTTGTGTGTGATTTTTAGGTTTATTAGCATGAATCCATAAGTAGGCTCACTCTTATTCATGAGTCTATATTTATCAAATATACATTGCCTGTTGGGCTGCCATGAGTGAATGCAACATGATGTGGAAATCCAATCTACTTCTACCATGCCTATGGTTCCCTGCTTATCTGATGATGAATATCTGTTGGATATCATGTGTTAATAACCTCTCTCTGGTTCTAGATGTTTGGGTTCCTTTTCAGAGGTTCTCGGCCCATTAGCTCTGTCAATCTCTGTCTTTCACCATTATCTACTTATTTAATCCCTTTGTCTCTCCTCCCAGTTGATCCACATCAAGTTGTTTATTTGCCTCATTTGATCCTGTCCAGGCCATTTCTCATCGAGGACCATTAATATAAGCTGACCCTCGGGCCTACGAGACAACCCTTATAGGGACAACCTTTGTTCTAGCGAGGGGACAAACCTTTGGTCCTGGGAAAACCTTATGGTCCACAAGGACAACCTTTGGTCAACGAGACAACCATGGCAATCTGGTCAACCTTAGGTTTCAGCCGGGGAGCATCTTAGGTTCACAGGGGAAAATGTATCCACCACCGGGGACAACCTTTTGTGCAACAACAACATCCTCATTCCACAAGGCTAAGCTTTTGTACAACATGGAAAACCCTACGGTCTTGCTCCAGGTCAACATGGTTTTCAAGGAACCCAGCAGAGTCGATCTCAACATAGGGCCAACCTCTTCTCTGAAACGTTGGTTGGCCCTCGGTCTCCCAGGCCAACTTGCTACGCAGCACAGCAATGTGACCTAAGCGTGGAAGTTCAACCTGCTCGGCCCTGTTGATAGCCTGTTCGACACCATTCACTTTGCTCATCGACTAGTTCAACTTTTTGCTTAACAGCAACCTACTCATGAGGACAACACTTAACTCTCGAGTCTGTCTTCTACCTCCTCAAGTTAAATTCGGGTCGTATATAGTGCACCCGAGTTTCTTATTACCCTCAAAATCGATCCCAAATAGTGTATAATCCACCTGAGCAGTGTTCATTTATGAGTAAAATCCATATGTTGCTCAACAGGACCTCGATAGTATGTGGGAATCGGTATCCACAGTGCTCAGCAGTGTCGGCGGGCTTATCTTGTCTCTGCCTTAACACCCTCTGGAAAAGAGTCTCTAGGACAAAACATATGCAGTGAAATTGCTCTTACTTTGAGTGGAATGTTAACAACAGTCCTTATAAACGACCTCGATGCCTTTTAATCCTCAATTTCGTTTCTCACTTCATTGGAAGCGCGAGATGTCAAAGTTGGCCAAGCAGTCTAGTCTTAAATGCTTATATTCGCCTCCGGTTCAACCAAATTCCTGGTGATTTTTCCCAGTTGAGGGGAAAGTCGAGGAGAAGACCCCGAACACGTTATGACATACCATCTTTGGTGTTCTTCTAACTCTTGGGTCAATGATTCTGTTCGACTCTATCTTTTCCAATGGACTCTTAATTTGCTAGTGGTACATTAGATTGTCTTGTGGTATCTTTAAAATTTCCACTCACCCAGCCTGGCATTTATCACACATTTACTAGAATGCGGTTGATATGGGGCGATGAAACCTCCTCACATCCTTGAAACAAGATCGAGCTACTCATATCTCGGATCCATATTCATGAATGGAGGCACCATGATAACGATCGAGTTTGATATTCACGGTGGCTTCTAATTGATTGGTTCACTACCTCGTTTATCAATCAAATTGATAAGGACATAGCTATTGGCATGTGTAACGAAGAAATGAGCCATTATGTGCAATGCCTTGATCTTAGATACTCTTAAATAAGCACGATGTATGATATATTCTGCTCTCTGACCAGAACCCAGAAAGCTGGCGTGGGAATTTGTCGCGACATCATAAGTTTGTATCCTCGGACTTCTCGGAAGTCTTCTTCTCCAAACCACAGGAAGCAAAGTCTGTCAAATGATGTTGCTTCTTAGCCGATCCAATTTTGGTAAGACTACGAAGTCAATGCCATTGAGCCAACCCATTGGATAAAACCTGAAGGTAAAAAGAAGGGTAAAGGTAAGGCCAAATCCGATGCCCCAAAAGCAAGATTCTAAATCTCGTGGTGATGGCTCACAGTAATGGCGAAGTATCCTTGCTTAATATGTGATGAAGATAACTACACCAGGAGGCATCCTGGAAACAAGTGAAGTAATCCCGATTTCTCAAAGAGCTTTAGTGTTCTCAAAGAACCATTTTAATCTATGATTTCGGATGGTAGAGGTAACTCAGGTCCTGCCTTTATTTGGCTCTGGGTTCACATGATGAACCATTCTGCATCCATTTACTATAGCTACTTAGTCAAAATATTATGTTGAATCGCTTAGACAATGTGGAAAAGAAATCGTTGATGGTCCTCCTCCCTCCACATTTCCTGGCCCTCTTCGAATTAGAAAGGCCCAGTCTGGTCCATTGTCCCGTACCTTCCAGGGTGTACTGCGCAAGTCTTCTTACAATCTAATGCCGTGCTCTTCTAATGTTGTGGGGATTTGGGTGAGGCGCCATCTGCAATGTTTGCATTAGAAGTGCTTGAGTTTTCCATCTCGATGGAAGGCTTTGCTATCTGCGATCGATGCGGTTGATCCACTGCTGATTAAAGAAACCGCCTCACTTTCGACACCAGAGGAAATTTCGTCCCCGTCTCCCTCACTAGCTTGCGCTCATCATACAAGCGTTGAATTAATGGACTAAATATCCATCAGCGAGTCATGGACGAGGGTGCATCTATGTGTGTCATGTCATCTTCTGTTGGAAAGCCATTGGTTCTCCGAGATTTGGGTTACGTCTACAAATTCTCTTCGGCGTTGCAGTGGGATGGATAAACCTCTAGGTGTTCTTTGCCCTAGCTTGCGTTACTGCGGAAGGGGAAAAACGGTCAACATTGATTGAAGTAGTTGACTTGACTCAAATACAATCTTCTTATAGCAATTCGAGTTGGATACCGCCATTTGTGCATTACGTACATCTCTTTATGTTTTGAATTCTTGTATGAAGGAAAGATTGTTATTGTTTGCTCAGTTGTCATTCTTCACTTCTTCTTTTGAGAACAACGTTAGTACATATATCAAACCCTATACAGTGTGGGTGGGTCTCTCTTCAAATATCTCTGCCTCCTTGGGCCTTTTTTTCCTCTTCCACCACCAACAGTTTAGGTTAATATGATATCTAGATTTGATATTCATGGATCATCCCATGTGAACCGGATCAATTCCTTTGATTGATGTCATTAAATAAAGTCAAGATTGACTATTTACGAGATTATTTCAGCTTGGGATATCGCCTCCACAGTCATGTCACCTTTGGGCATGTCTCTTTGTTACTTATTCTCAATCCTCTTGCTTGTTGATTCGGATTAGCTCGATCCCTTGAAAGAGATATTTCTCTCCAGGAGTAAACCATCGTGGAACTATGTATCATAGGATCCCTTTAGGATGATGATCATTCTTCTCTCATTCATCTTTGGACTTAGACCATGGATGGCTAACTTAGGTAATATCACACAAACAGTGCTTATCGACATTCAAATCGAACCAGTTGTAATTTATCTGTTGGTGCAGCACCATCTTCGGATGAAGTTCAAGTTTATACCTATGCCAGCCTTTATGAGTTTCATGACGTCTTTTCATGGTCTTACAAAGAGATGCACAGAGCATCGATCCTAGTATAGTGGTGCATAAGATTCCTACTGCCACCAGTCCATGACTATCAAAAAGCCAGCGTCTTCGTCTTATGCACCCTAAAGGCTCTACAGCTAATAAGGGTGAAGTTAAGCAGCTTCTCACAACCTTTAGTTTTATCTACCCAATTCCCTTAACATAATGGGTTTCCAATATTGTCCTAGATAGAATCGGTACCATTAGGAGTACGTGATGATTAGTGACATTAGCAAGACTATAAGAATAATTATTCTACTCCCTTTATTATTCAAATCATTGATAGTTGTCAGGGGTGATTTTCCCTTATAAGACGGATTACCCTGGCTACAACAAGATTAATATTCTCACGATAGTCAATATACTCAAACCTTTATCTGTCCTTGGGGTACTTTAGAAAGCATAAAATCTCCCTTTCAATCTGAAAAATGTTGAGGCTATGTTTAGGTGACCTATGTCATATGCTTCCATGATATCAAGCACATTGTTCAACCTTATATAGATGACTATTTGGTTGATTTAGCTAAGCATAAAGACCATCACAGACATCTCTGTATATTTTTTCTTCATGTCGGCAACTATGAGTGGCTAAATCCGAAACAAGTGCGTCTTCTCGTTGACTCCGATAGACTCTTGCAGGTTTCTCTGTTTAAAACAACACATTAACCTCGATCCACTCCAAATTTGAAGTATCATTAACACTAGAAAAGACCCTCTGCTTCGGAGGTTATAAAGGAGGTTTTTTAGTGTTATAAAATTGACAGAGTGTCAAAAAAAAACATATGCTACCACATCGTTTAGTAGCCGAGGTTTTGGTGGAGCTTTTTAATGGAAATTAAACAATACTAAAAAAAAATGGGGCGGCGGTTATTACGGATGTTTTCATCGATGTCTGTCAAGTTGTTAACATAGCAGAGTGTGTCAGGCAAACAATGCTAAGAGCGATCTAAGGAGGAATGCACTAGGCTATTAAAACAACAACAGACAGCTCATGTGACGTCGTACCGCCCGCAGGTGAATTCTAATTGGTCTTGGGATTTGGTGGTGCCATGGGTGGTAACAAGTGCACGATTACGTGTCTTTATGAAGCCACTTAAAGATTATACGTATCAAGAAAGACTTTAAAAGTTTATAATTATGTTTGATGTTCAATGCGGTGCACATGGAATATAGAAATGCACCGGTGCTTATAGATACACTAAATGTCGATTGTGCATTATCACAAAAACACAATGATATGTATAATTGGAATGCATTGTTAAGTCACAGTCACCTTAGAATCCTTAGCATACGAAAATTTTGCTACTAGACCACATATTAAGCACTTTGGTTTAAATTTTGAATTTTTAGAAACATGATATCTAACAATCCAATTGGTTAACAATTAATATATCAAAATTCAGCACATATATATAATATTTAAACAATATTCTTATGATTATGAATTTTATTAATTGTTTGAGAATGACAGTACGGAGATGCGATAGAATAAATTAAAACATATTTTATGATTATATATATATATAGATAAGACAATCACTGCTTCCTTAAATAGGACATTATTACCTGCTTTATTATTTCAATTTAGGACACTATGTCCATGCCTTAAACAAATATAGTTTCTGAGACATATTTCAAAAAAAAATAAAAACGCCTTGCTTTGATATCCAACTTACATAGTGATCATCGTTGCTTGAATTAGCATCCTTTGCTAGAGGCTACTTCCATGAGGTTGGTTTATTTTTCGGGAATGTTGTGTTCATAGCAGCCATTTCTTTCTTCTTCTTTACTTTTATCTCTGAAAAGCTAAAATAGCTGAAATGATGTATATACATTGGTGAAATATTAAAATTCAATATTAAATAATATATGATGTAAATGAAAATAAAAATGATGTACCATAGCAACATTGACTCTAAAGCTATACACATTCTTTCAAAACCATGTACAGCCATCTTTCAAAATTTCATACATTGTGGCAGTTCTATATTTTATTTCTATGATTTTATACCCATAACAAATCATATATTTAATAAAATGTTTTGTTCTGTTAATTATAGAAGGATATTAAAACAAGATCGATATATACTTACAAATTCCACAATTAAATTACGATATGCCAACATACTCCTTCATATTTAATCCAATTTCCCATTAATTAGCGTGTTGGTTCTTCTTTGTATGTTAGCACTGTTGCAAGACATTCAATGATAGATTTTGTAAAACAACTTAAAAATACAAAAATGAAATCTAGTTAAGTTGTTATAAGGAAGTAACAATTACTCACAAACTTAGAGATCAACCATTTTTCTTCATATGTAAGTCCTATTTTATGTCTTTGAATGGGTTCATTTCTTTCTTTTATGAAAATTATTGAAAATTAATATTTAATACTAAATTGTTTATTTATTACTAATGATCGAAAAATTCTAATGATTACTATTACATTTTAAACGTTTGTTGTATTGATTATAGTCCCTCAAACTTTTTGTAAAAGAAAATTCTGCACTGGATACTTCGACACCACTCAAGATGAGCGAGGCGATTCATTTTCATTTGCATGTTTTTGTTTTTTTTCTTGAACTTAACATTCTAACACTGCAGTTGTTGGTCCCTATAGAACTGATACTTCGATGTGAATTAATGAACTATTTGACACATGTTTCTGATAATTTAGAAGTATATTGGCATTAATTATCGTCTTGGTGAAAATCAATATTAAAGATTTTGTGTCAGAAGCGCTGATTGAACCAGCCGGTGTGGTTCATCATCGGAGACGAATCTGAAATACGATCGAGAATGTGACTTAAATAGAAAAACCATATGGCAGTGTACAATAACGGCTAGTTTGACAATTTTATTTTAATTTTTTATTTTATTTTATTATCAAACTGTTTCTTATTAACCTGGCAGCTGTCTTGGGCTTCTTTTTATTTTTAGTAAATATGACTCGTTTCGTGTCTTGTGCGATGATGAACCACGGCAGGCTGATTAAATTGTAGTCAAACTCCTAAAAATATAATATGAATTACTAGAAAATTGATAATTAAACCCAGGGATCATGAGGGAGTCCTTATTTCTAGTATATTATTAATTATAATTAAAGAAAAGGAAATTCTATTGTATCGATAGTATTGTTGTTTTATTCTCTTTAATTCATCTTTTTGCAATTTTTCCATTAAAATTTCTTACTCACTTCTAGTCGTAGATAAGAAATAATCATATCGAGATTTGTCATTTGTAGCTCTTATGATACATAGTAAACAATACATATTAATTAAAATTACTGATTCAACTATTTTTATAAAGATTTACAAAGGCTTTCCTTTTTGCTTTTCTTGATGTGTTAACAATAATGTTTGTTTACTTAATCTCTTGTGAATCATTTCTTTATCAATATGACCTGTATATCATTCAATAATATATTTATAAATAAATTCTCAACTTTTAGAGTATGAAAATAAACATAGGTGTACTTTAATGAAATCTACATCATAGATGTAGATATATTAACAACACACCTTAAAATAGTATAATACATGTGCATTGTTTGGTATTATAGCCTTTACATAGCAAAGTGTAATAGACCTAATGGTGCATGGTGTATTATAAAAACACTAAAGCTGGTGTGTCTTTTGTCTGATTGCTTTCCTAGTTAATAATTATAGAAGTGCCCTATTTGATTTAGCGCGTGGATTTAAAAAAAGTGTTTTTCACTTTTTTACTTATTGCGAAGAAATTTCTGGTGCAGCAATAATATGAAACATTAAGGTGTAGTAAATGTCTGAGGCTGATAAGAAAAATCATAATTTTTAAAAAATTCATGTATTAATGAATGGTTGGGATGAAACAATGCAAGCAAATCCCGTGGGTTGGGCGGTGATCATTAAAATCAATTTCAAGTAAAGAAAATACAGAAGGAGAAAGAGAGGAAAAAAAATGAAGAGGTTGGAGGTAAAAATGGGATAAAACCGGGAAAAAAATAAAAAATGCAAAAAAAGTTAAAAAAAATAATTAAATTTAATCATGAAATAGTTTAAATTACAAATAAGACAGATACAGAGTTTTGTTTTTGATTGTACGAATATACATTAGAACATATTTATACCATCTCATTTATCGTGCTCTCTTGCATAAAAGTACATTAGTTATTTTGCTTAAAAATAGTGAAATAATGAAAGTGTTTAATATTTAATTATTTTATCAAATTAGATTTTCGAAAAATATTTTGCTTTATCATTATCAGTGCATGCATTTTTAACTTAAACAAATAAAGTTGCATTTTTTATTTGTGTTTATTCATTTTGGTCATGAAAATCTTCAATAAACCCGATCGTGTATTAGTCTGCACGTGTGAGCTATTAGGATGATAAGCCTGCAGGAATTTTTTAAGTTTTTTTATATATGGAATCATAATAAAATAATGATAATTATAAAGTACATGAATTTATTTTTCATTATTTTTCTAAACTTTATGTTACAAAAATTATTATTGCTTCTATTGATTTGTTATTTTACAATTATGTAAATTTACAATTTTAATATTTTAATAAAATCATTCACATTAATACAATTAAAATTTTCACATCAATAAAATTAAAAAATTTTACAAATTTAAATTTCATTACAATTACATTAATTAAAATTACAATTTAATTTAATTACAATTTACATTAATTTCCCATATGAATTACGATTAGAATTAGAATTTTGGTACAATTTTCATTGATACATTTTAAAATTTTACAAATAATTACATTTTACCATTTACATTTACAATTACAATTTTACAAATATTTTACAGGACAATTCAATTAAAATTAGGTTACAAATACAATTACATTTACAATTTTATATGAGAATTACATTTACATTTACAATTACAATTTTACAAATATTTATGATTAATTAAAAAATTACAGCTACAAATACAATTACAATTTGAAATTTACATACAATTAAATTAGAATTACATTTTACAATTTTTCATATGTCTGATTACAATAATTTTAGAATAAGAGTAATATTACAATTAATTAAAATTTTACATTAATAATATTTTACATTACAATTACACTTAAGGTACAATTGAAGCACAAATACAAATACAATTTCACGATTTTACATAGAATTAAAATTAAAATTACAATTACATTCCGACATAATATTTAATAAATATCATGATCAAACAACAATATTAAATTAATTAATAAACATCATCACAATCATGATAACCATCTTTGAACATATAAACCGACTAATAAACACATTCAATTAACCATCAAATTAACATTATATATTAACATCATCACAACACAAACATCAAATATGCATCTCAATATAATTTCAAATAACTCATGCGCCTATCACATATACAGATATATCTGAAAGCTAAACATTAAATGAACATATCTAACATGACTAACAATATGCACCACATCATGATGATCATCAACATGAAAAATAAGTACAACTGCAACATGAACATAAAATACATGGACCATATATATATATATATATATATATATATATATATATATATATATATATATATATATATATATATATATATATATATATATATATATATATATATATAACTGAGTAATGTTAAAAATATACAACTATAATATAAATCATGTGATGGATCAGGCGCTGGTGGTAGTATAACAACATGATCAATAACACTAGTAGAAGTGGATGCGGCCTGCTAAGTAAAGTTGGGTGCAGCCTCGACAGTCGATGGTCGACTAGCCTGCTCATGATCATGATGATCACTAGTACCGATGGATGCATCTGCTGGTGGTAGTACAACATGATCAATATGAGGCACAGTAGTAGTGGAGGCGGCTTGCTCAGTCAATAGTACTGCAGCCTCGGTGGTCGATGGTCCAACCTGCTCATGATGATCGTGACTAGTAATCATGGTGGATGTTGCAGGCTGCTGATTGGACGTGGCCGATGGTCTAGCCTCATATCCATGTTGACTAGTGTCAGATGCTGGCAGTGGAGCCTCATGCTGATCATAAGGCGCATCGCGATGTGAACGATCACGAGATGCATCTGAGTGGCTGCTAGCAGACTGTCCATCATCACGTGCCGCAGATCGACTACGCCTATAGCTATGGACAATCCTCCTCAATCGCGTAACATTTGTCGTAGCTCCTACGACATGCCGCATCAGGCCATACATGTCATGCATCATGCCTCTCCACATCCGTATCAATCTGTCATCACCTTGTATCTCTCTGCAATGAGCGGGTCTGATGCCCGCATCTGAAATCAATCCACAGAGTTGGTTTTCGAACTCCATCTGGTATCTGGTCTCTGGTCGACCACGCCGAGAAAAAGGCGGTACCAGTGCACCATGAGGCGCATGAGGATCAACACGTCTCTCTGCTACGTCACTGGCCTTATCCCAATCTGCCGCATCAGCCATCTCCTGATCGTAATCATCAAGATCGACACCTGGATCATGTGGTGGGTCCGGCATCTCATCTCCATCAAAAGATCCAATGTCTACGAAATATATAAAAGTACACAACAATAATTAGACAATGTCATTACACAATTTAATAAAAACAAGTTAAAGAACATGTTAGAATAAATATAAATAAAATAGTAATATTACCTCTATCATTTGGCGGCTCATTAGGAGTGAAGAGGATGTTGGGACACCCTCGCCAATCTAGTCCAGCATAAGGACATGGGACCATAATGATGGGATGTAGCCCGCCAACGCTGGCTAGTAAGTCCAGCAAATCATGTGATATCCTCGTTGGAAACATAGTGTTTCTCCTCTTGGGCATCATCTGCCCCCACATGCGAATCCAGCCCTCCAACATCAGCCTACGAGGTTGTCGAACAAAACTGGGTCTCATCTATGGAAACCTCTCAAAAAATAAAAAAAGAAGCTCTGAAGAAAAAAGGAAGTTGACCCTCCCTTGTGCATGAACACGACATCTATCTAAGGCTGTACAAAACTGTCGCGAAAAAATGGCAAACCACCTGACAAGTCATGGTTGTTGTACTAAAAAATCAACGTAATATAAAAGCGAGAAACTGACGTGTTGCCTGTCACTGGTGTTGTGCGAAATGATCGAAGCGATAATAGAGAGGCACTGCACGTCCTTTCTACCAAAAGCACCTATACGTAACTGACCTCCAGGTACCTGAAACTCTGAAGGAGACAGTACATGTGCTCCAATGTATCTCTGGGAGTAAACTAACTAACTCCCTACTACACAACCAGGTGGCACGTCTAGGAATGAGGGTAAATCCACCCCTGTCCTCGATAGTCCTGTAATAAAATAAATTTCCTCCTTAGTGGGTGTGTACCATTGGTCAGGACCAACCTGAAAAGCCTGTCGGTGGGCATTCCACCTGCCAATAAGATGTCTCAAAAGCACACTATGGGCCTTTAGGCCAGAAATAGCCTCCTCATAGAACTTGAGGAGGCCTACCTGCTTAAGGATCTCTTGGGTATCTGCAGTAATAAGGTGAGGGCATCCATCTCTCTCCCTCTCTCTTGCCTCCCATTGGTGAATCATGTCATATTGTTCTACTTGTTGTTGCTGCTGTTGCTCCTGTTCACTCTGAATCATTGCCATATTAAATAATTTTTTTTTATTAAAACAGAAATGTATTTATAAATATACATATATAATTTTTTGTTGAAAACAAAACAAATATACAAGTCAGTGCTCCATAAAAACAGTCACGCACTGGTTCTGATGCATTTTAATATTTTAGCGCACCATCCCCGGGGCCCCTAACGAAACAGACCTCACCAGAGTCGGTGCCGATGTCTATTTTTCAAGCACTGTGGACTGTTCATATTTCAGAATAGCGGTGAACTAACTGAAATATACGCCCCAGCGCGTATAGTCATGTCAGTGCACCGACTTCATGACAATGACATAGTTGACGGTGTGGTATTTTAACCGGCCGCACCGTTGACCCTCTTGGAATGAAAAATGTGGTGCGCTGACATAAACCGGAGCAGCAAATGCAGTCAACGCACCGCACTGTGATTTCCGGGGTTGACAGTGCGCCTGGATAAATGAGCGCACCATATTTTTTATTTTTTATTTTTTAGTTTGAAATTTATCGGGATGCCTTCCAGCACCGCCCCAGAAAAGGTGTGGACTGTAAATTTATAGGTAGCCTCGCTAGTCGGTGCGACTTGAATAGCTCGAGCGCACCGCGCAACATTTTTTTTTTTTTAAGGTTATTTTTTACTTTATTTCAATTTATAATCCGCTAAAAGGCTTAATTATAGAAAAAATATAAAAATACCTGTACATTTTTCCGTCGAGGAGGCATATTGGCTATAAAATTTGGAAAATAAAATTTTCCCATTGTTTTTCAAAATGCAAGCTGGAGATTGGTGGTAAATGCAGAGCAGCAGTGTGTGTAATGGGTGCAATGAGAGCACCAATATCAGGGCGGATCATAAATAAAGAAATAGCAACGGGGATTGAGAACTCTAGAGCACTAAAGAAAGTGAATAATAAAGTTTTTTGGCAGTAATATTTTTTTTAATTAACCCTATTTCAGTGCGCGGGGTTTTCTAAGTGCACCGGTGTTGTTAAACAAAACCGCACCAGGATGTTTCATTTTCGGTGCAAAAATTTGATGATGCACAGGGGTAGCATAATTGTAAAGCACCGGTGTGTAATAGTTGCAAAGCACCAGTTTTTTGGCCTTATTTTTTTTTTATATAACGTTATTTCAGTGTGTGCGGTTTTGGGCGCACCGGTGCTATTAGAGAAGAACACAACGGCTCGTTCCTGTTTTTGCGCAGTGTTTTATGATCCAATAGCGCAGAAGAGTATTTACGCCCCGGTGTGTTACAGTAATTGGACACCCCAGTGGTGTGTGTACTTCACGCACGCTGTCCGGTGTGCCAATGTTCGGTGCACACCATTGCGTTCTGTGGTATCATGCGCACCGGTAATTGATAGCTCAGGAGCACTGAAAAACTGAAAAATCCAAGTTTTTTGTCGTAAATATTTTTTTAGTTTAACCCTTTACCGGTGCGCGTTGCTTATAGGTGCACCAGTATTGTTTGGTACAAATGCACCGGTCGGTTTGTGTTTTGGCGCGTTTTTTATGATGCATCGGTGTGGTTGCTTTCTACCACACTGGGTGGTTTCGGTGTTGGCATTGTGTTTTATAATGCACCGGCATGGACGGGTTGTGAGGCACCAGTGCTCTATTATATTATGATGCACCGGGCATGTGTGTACGAAGTGCATGGTGTCCAGTGTGCGAATGATTTTGCTACCCCGGTGTGTTCTTTTTTTGAGAGCACCGGGGGGAGTTGTAACGATAAGAGCGCCGATAGGAAAACATCCGCAAAACCCTTTGCCCACCAACCCCCTCTAGTAACCTCCGCTAGAAATGGATGTATGGGGTATTTTTCTTTGTGGTTCCTCAAAAACATTCGCTAGATGGTATTTTCCTTGTAGTGTAATCTCCCCTCTCCATCCTCACTACATCAGTTGCAGAGCCTGTAGGAAAGACTAATTTCTTACATTGTTTTATAACTAACTATGCCAAAGTAGCTAAAGGATTTACGTGATTACTGAAGAAGGGTGTCCCATTCCTTTGGGATGAGATCGCTCAGAAGTCCTTCGATGCACTGAAGACATTGCTTGTCAATGCTCCTTTGTTGCATCCTCCGAATTATCATTGCGATTATTCCCTCTATTTGGCTGCCACATTCAGCACGATTTCCATGGTTTTGGTACAAGACTATGATGATGGTGACAAGCATGCCATTTATTATCTATCTCATAACCTTCTCAATACTGAAACGCGATATGCATATGTCGAGAAGTTGGCATTGGCTGTTGTTCAAGCTATTCAATGTTTTCATCACTATATTCTGTTGCGTATAGTGACTATTATTTATGACTACAACCCTATGATCTACATATTGTCTTTCAAATTTCTGTGGGGTAAGTACTCGAAGTGGATTATCATCCTCCAAGAGTTTGATTTGGTGTTCACTACTTCCAAGTTGAAGAAATCACTAGTCTTCGCTGATTTAATCTGCTCTCTCCCTTCCGACTCCACTTCGTCTGGTTCTGAGGAACGCATTCCAGATGATACACTTTTCCTGATCAACACCCTTGATCGTTGGTACGGTGATATCATCGTATATCTTTGGACTTATACATTCCAATCTGAGTTGTCAAAGGATGCCCACCGACGCATCCGTCATCAATCACAACCCTATCGTATAGTTGGAGATACACTCTACCGCATCGGAGTTGATTCCATTCTCTGTCGGTGTTTGACTCTCAAGGAAGTTGAGAAAGCTTTCAATGACTGTCACAGTGGTGCCTGTGGTAGTCACATGTCTGGTTATGCTACTGCATAGAAAATTCTTCGTGCTGGGTATTTCTGGCCCACCATCTTCAAAGACTACATTATTTCTGTTCGTAAGTTCCATGATTGCCAGATCTATCAGCACAAGATGCGTGCACCGCCTTCCCATCTCCACCCTGTCATTATCGTTGGTCCCTTTGCGAAGTGGGGCATCGATTTTATGACGTGTAACCCTCACTCGGTCGGGGGGCATGCTTATATCATCTTAGTCGTTGACTACTTGACCAAATGGGCCAAAGCAATGCCTACACTTACGGCTAACGGTAAGACAAAAACTTAGTTCATATTCAATCATATCCTTTCTAGGTTTGGTATTCCTCAAGGCATCATTAACGATCATGGTTCCCATTTTCGGCATTATATGGTGGCGGAGTTGACCTCAAAGTTGGGTCTACGTCACGACATCTCAACATTATAATATCCTCAGGCTAATGGCCAGGTTGAAACAGTGAACAAAGTTCTCATCACTATGCTTCAACATACGATTGGGATGCAAAAATCAAACTGGCATCTCATTTTTTTCTCGGCTGTTTGGGCATATCGAATCTCAGCTAAGGATGCGAATGGATTCTCTCCATTTCACCTTGTTTATGGTCTAGAAGCTACCCTTCCGATTGAATGTGAAATACCTTCACTCACGTTAGCTGTTGAATTGTTGCCAAATACTTCACCCAAAGAAGAGCGTCTTCTCTACCCAGAAAGGATGGCTGAAACTCGCCGCTTTGCTGCTTTGGTCATTGAAGCACAGAAAAAGTCGGTCAAAGCCTATTTTGACCAGTCAATTTCTCTTCATTCCTTCATAGAAGGCGACCTCATCCTCTTGTACGACCAAGCTCATGATAAGCTGTGGGCAGGAAAATTTTAAGCCATGTGGCATGGGCTCTGCATTGTTAAATGTGTTTTGCAGAATGGGGACTATGAGCTTATTGATTATGAAGGTGATCCTCTGGATCAACCCAGAAATGGGTTGTATCTTTAAAAATATTATGCATGAGTCATTCGTGCATGTTTTGCATACATAGGTATTCGTTTCATTTTTGTACATTTTTGGCTTGGTGTGCTTTGCGAGCGTTTTCCTGCTTATTGGATCATTGCTTATTGTGCAGATGTCTATTACCCCTTATGTTGGTTTTGCGGATGGTGCTTTCTGCAGTACCCGGAACCTGTCTTCTGCAACCTAGGTGATTTATGATCCTGCTGGTGAGTTGGTAGATATTCAAGGTATCTGTCTAGGACAAACTACAAACAATGTTGTTGAATATAGTGTTGTCATTGAACTATTAACCGAGGCGATTAACCTCGAAATTCGTGCATTGATTGTGGATTGTTAACCTATAATTGTAGCTTGTTGTTATTCAACTTAATGGACATTATTATATTAGAAACCCGTCAATATTAAGGTTGTATTTGTGTGTTTGTTTACTAGAAATTCATTTTGATTACATTACATATCAACATATTCCTAGAAGAATGAACACATTGACTGATATAGTAGCTAACATTGTATTAGATAGACATTTGCGTAATTTGTAAAAATGATCATCACATGACAGTATCCATATGGGAAAATATATATATATATATATATATATATATATCAAATGTTTACATCAGTGTGCATCATAAATTTCAAAAAAATATGTATGTTTTGGTTACATCCTGAGACATCATGTCTCTCAAAAATATGTGGAAATAAAACCTACGTGTCTACTCAGCATGATGCTCATGATAGCACGTCACTGCCTGTACAAGCTGCCTCAGCAAGTGGTGAATTCGGTTTGACACCCCTACAGTGTGTCTCTGGTATGCTTGAGGAACATCATCAAATCCTGCATAGTCCGGGATCCCACGGGAGATTCCCTCCAAGCTGCGTATGAATTCCTCCTCTTCGCCTCCCTTGCCATGAGGGGCTGTGTAAAAATTGCGAGGAATCCGCCTTTCTATAATAGACATACCTCCATGTCTCTCTGGGCCTACATCTGCAATTACATTGATTTAATGTCATAAAATGCATAACAAAAAAAATCATAATACTCATGAAAATAAAAAATGAGTTGTACCTAGTACTTCATCCCAATCCTCTCCCTCTAGGAGTGGGAGATATGCATCACCAGTGAAATATGTGCTAGAGTAGGGCCAATCCTCCATGACGATCAGCTGTCGGTGGAGCCACTCAAATAACTCCAGTCTCCAGGACAGCTGTTGACCACCCCCCTCCCTTGCCATCAGCGCAGCCCAACGAGCCATCTGTGGTTCCTGTTCTGGTGGTGTCGGAACTATCACCTCCTGTCACTGAAATATTGGTAATCATTCCAAGATGAACTATACCATAATGGACCCATAACCAAACTACTTTAGCTTAGTTTTCTTGCACTTTATCAGTTGACGCTTCATGTTGATTGTCACTTCCTCTGCTCAGTTGTAGATGGTCGGTGCCATACAATATATAGCAAGAAGTAGATGTGTCTTTGTGGCTTCGCGTGGTGCCTACGATCCTGTAGCTCGTGTGATGGTATGCAACACTACCTTTAGTGCCAAGTCCAAAATAGTTTGGATATCAACTTTCCGCTTCTCTATCCTTTCCTTTCCCGTGGGCACACCCGATCAATCACCATAATCATGCTTTCCATTGTTGGCCTGGTGCTGGTCAGGATTGGTATTGCCCCCCTCCACAATAGTACAGTTATGAAGTAAACGTCTGAAACCTCAATATTGAGTTCTTGGTCATGAATAATGAAATTTGCCTGATCAACATCCTAGAAAATGATCAGATATTGCAACACCTCGAGTTGAGCTCTAAGGCACGGTGTCATGAAGAATTTCTTGAGCCCACGAATTTCTTGAGCCCACAATCTCTGAGAGCTTCCATACATCTTTCATTTTCCATGGCAAGCTCATCTTCTTCACTGTGTTCTCATTCTTTCCATTCAATCACCATTTTTCCGCTTCACACATGAAGAAAAAATCATATGACTGTCATTATCCAAATTCAAATCTCTTGGTTGGTTAAAATGGGTGTGTTTGTTTACATTTACATGATAAAATTTTGTGTTGTAGTTGGTGCGATTGTTTTAGAAACAGTCACGCCAGTGGGCGCACCCCAGTTCAAAATTTTGGCTAGTTGGCACGAGTCTGTGCCTCATACCCACGCCAACCGCCGCGCCCTAGATTTTTCCAAATCCCCCCATAAACTTATAAAAGTGGGGTTGAAGGTAATGAAAAAGGAATCAAAATGTAGGAGAGGATGCTAGCTCTTACTTGGAATTGACGGATTCGAGATTGGTCCTCCGGATTGCCTGCTATTGCCGCTGCAAGATCGCAATGTAAAAAGGGTAACTATTTCTCACATGAGGTAAAAGTAAAAAGTAATTCTTTTTTACCATTTTTGGCATCTTATAACTTTTCGGAACCCTAATTAGGTTTTAAAGCATATTTTTCGATTATTTCGCCATGTTATTTCGAGAAATGGGTTCTACATTTGTCTCTTGTGTAGTGACAGGTTTCTAACATAACAACGATGAAGTAACGAGTTGTATTTTATACTTTTTTGGACTCGGTAAAAACACAAAAAATTCATTGTTGGAGTCAACTTTCAGCTCTTTTCTGACTCTCTAAACATGAAAATATTGTCGAGACTCTTGTCATTTTGAAATCATTAAATGGCTGTGAAATGATATCTACCCAGTGTACGTTTACCCCTTTTTGGGTTGGGATAGATTATTTATGAAAAAGGAATACCTTAGCCTATCATGACTAAGAGGTTCTCTCAAACACAGTTTTCTACCTTTTCGGATCTATGAGACTATCTACGAAAAGGTACTGCTGGAGTTTTCTTTTCTGCTTCTTTTTAAACACTCTAAGCATGAAAATATGTTGAGTTCTTCCTTTGTTAGACTCTTTAAACACTAAATGACATCGGAAATCATCATCATGATGTTAATCGAGTTCCTCCTTCCTAGGGCTCGTAAAATGTACTAGGATGGATTTGTCCGAAGGAAAAACTTACATGAAAAGCATATTCTATCCCCTTCAAGCTTGTTTTCCAAAAATAATTGGGGTAATCGCTAGCAATGGTGGGGAAAAATGGAACCAGCTCTCAGTCGTGTCGGCAGTATGTCTCTCTTCAACATGACACTCATATGCATTCATGTCAGGTTGGGGACATCTCATTTCATCATTTTTTCCTTCGTGGGTTTGGGTAATCTTTTTTGACCTCTCATCTGCTCTTTTCCATGTCATCATTGTTACACCATTTTTTGGTCATCTAACCAATTATCATTAGATGGACCCAAGTACACCATGTAAGACCAATTTTACCCTAAGTAAAATTTCTTTCACTATGTAAAATAACTTAATAAACCACATTTATTAGGTTGTTTATGGTCTAAATACGAAACCCCAAAAGGAAATATTAAACAAACCTATATTTGTTTGATTTTCCTCATGGAATAATTAATTAAACCATAATTTAATTATTATTCCTAGTCATTTTTAACCCAAAACAAAGAAATTAATTAGATAAACCTTTATTTATCTTATTGTTTTCCAGGAATAATTATTTAAATCTTATTTAGATAATATTCCTTGTTAAATATGACCAAATCACCCACAAATAATCAAATAAATCATTATTTATTTGATTATCCTTCAACCACTTCCTTAAAAAGATAAATAAATCATTTATTTATTTATTATTAACAAATAAAGGGATTTGACCCAAGTCAAATACTTTTTCCCTCCAACAAATATAATAAAATATTCTATAAAAGGTGGATCTAGATTTGGTTAACATTATTTTAATCATGCACCAAGATCTAGAATGACCAAATATTTTGTTATAAATAGGGGGGTTTTCCCTACCATTCTTCACCTTTTGTTGCCTATTAGATCACTCTGGATCTAAACTCTTGGTCTGACTTTGAGCCATTATCATTGTCATATTTTCCATTATTTGCTGTGTGAGCTCCCTTTGAGTTCTATCTTTGTCTGGGTTTTCTATACCAACAGGAGAGAGAAATGCTGGATCTGAAGTGCTGAGGACTTCCAAGAACCCATCCCATTGATGAGAATTGGAAACATCTTCTTGTTTTCCTCCCAGGTGCCCTTAATACAAAAATTCTTTAAAAAATTGTTCTTGTCTTGTCTATTGGATATATGGAGCAAACCCTTTCTTTTTACTGCTTAATGTCTTTCTATGTATAGATCTGGTTTTTGCAGCTCTTGTCTTGATCAACTAACTACAGACCTGAAGATATTGGCAGCCATTTTTGATGTTAGGGCTATTAGTTATGCGTACCTAAAGTGGTCTTTTTTCGTACACTTCAAAAAAGGATTCATACTAACAATCAGCGACTCCACACGGGTTTTCAATTACGACCGCTGTTGTTTTTCATATTCCTGCATATCCAGCTACTTTAGACCCTAGGGTTTCTTTTCAGCTTTTTGTTTTTCCTATTTTCATGTTGTTTTTCCCCTATAAAACCCTAAAACATTAAAATTTCTAACTTTCGTGTGTTTCTGGCCGTATTGCGCAGGTGACAGACATCAGCCGCAACTGAGACGACAACTTTTCCGCAAATCTGCCGCCGGGACAACCGGAGTTGGAGGTCGCACTTTTCAGCCCAAAAAATGCGACCCGGACCTCCAGGTCACACTTTTCAGCCTCTTTTCTGCGACCTGCACTGAAAACAGGTCAGAACCTGCGACCTGCCAATTTTTCAGCTGTTTTTCTGCAATTTTTCTGGGTTTTTCTGAAGCTTCTGTCAGGGTTTTCCAGCCTCTGTCTCGGCCTGTTTCGACCTGGTTTTGATCTGTTTTTCACTCATCTAAGTGGGAACATAGCCCCCTAGGGCTTCAGTACCCTCCACTTTTTGTGGAAGAGTTTTTATCTGTTTCAGGTCTGTTTTTTCAGAGTTTCAGGCCCCCCTCTTTCCAGATCCGATACCTCCTTTTCGGACCTATTTTAATCAACTCTTCTCCCTTTCAAATCACCTCCTGAAGATTTGTTTGGATCTAATTTTAGGGCCTCCTCCTTGCCCCTTCTTCTTTTTGTTGATTTCCTCCCTTTTTCTAGCCACCTTGCCTCTGCCTCTTGGCTGTGATCTGCACCTCCTTTCAGCAGCTTTTCCCTTTAGATCCCTATCCCTTTCGACCCTATATCTATTGGCCTCTTTTTAATGCATTTTGACTAGATTTTTTCCCTCTTTTAGATTAGTTTTGAGAGACCCACCTTTTTGGGTTGAATTGATGCACTAGTAGCTATTAATTTTCTGTTATTTCAGCATTATATACTGTTTTTGCAGCATTATTTTCAGTTACGCAGCACACTTTTTCTCTTGCTCTCAAAACAAAAAGGGTTTAAAAATTAAAATTAACGCACGCCACACATTCACCCTAAGCGAAGAAGAGCCTGGTTTATGTTAGCCACCTATATTTTTCCTATCATGTCAGCTGGTGGCTAAATATTTTTGCAGCCTTCAAGAAACAAATTCAGTCCTAAAATTGTTGGTGCTTGAAGTCTTTTGGTGAAACTCATGTTGCTGGTTAAATCTTCATACCTGTTTCCTTTTCCGAACCTCTGATATCCTACTAGAATTCAAGTCAAATACTGCTGCATTCCCCTTTTTCTCCCTTCCCTTCCTTCCAACTTACCTCATTCTCTGTTTCCCTTTTATTCATGAAAACCCCACAAAAAATTATGTTTTCCCTTTATCCCTTCATAAAATCCATTCCCTAAGGTTAAAAACTCACTTTTTGACCTTATCCGAACCTGGATTTCCCCTTTGAAACATTGGAAAATCTTATAAAATGCACATTCTATATGATGTTAAGGCTTTAGCCCCCTTGGGCTAAAGTCCTCGGCCGTTTTCCTCCATATACCGGAGCGCCAGGACTGACTGCTCAATCCTTAGGCGCTAAACCGAAAACACCCCCTTCCTTCATCTATTTTACTTTGGTAAACCCAAAAAACCCATTTTTTAAAGTTTAACGGGAAATATTTGAAGTCACGTGTTTGATTGCCGTGATCAACCTGGGCCGTCGATCTGCTCCCCAGATCTGACGGACCGGAGCACGCCTCACCTGGTGGACCCCCCTTCCCCGCCCCGTTTTCCAGAAAACCGTCGGTTCCTATTCCGCACCACCTTCCAAGCCAAGGTGGTTTTCCCCGTCGGCCAGCGATTCCATATGCTAGCCGACGCGTGTCCCCACACTGTTCCAAAATCGCTGCGCCACCAAATCATTTCGCGCGTTAATCTTCGTACCATAGCCACGCAGCGGAATCTGCCTCCACCGTCCGATTTGGGCCCTCTCATCCGACGGTTACCGATCGCTTCACCTACTCGACCTTTAACGGACATGCGCGCCCGTTAAATCCTCCACCGCATGGCCAAGATTAAATTTTTGCCGTCGATCTCTGTAGATCGACGGCTCGCATTCATTTTCCTGATTCCATCGCCAGGTCAACCTCCTTCTCGCTGACTCTCCATTGCCCGATCACTACCGTCGATCTCTGCAGATCAACGATCCAAATTTAATTCCTCCACAACTCTTTTCCACGACCACCCAGATTTGATCTCGACTATTGGATGATGCCATACAATGGCTCGCATTCCTCCACACATTCCCCAAAGCAGATTGACCTATAAATTGGATTTTTTACGTGTTTTTTTGTATTTTGCAGGGTTAAGGTCATTTGTTCGTGTTTTTAATGGAAATTTCAGACCAGGAGGGTGACGACTCTCTATGTTTCAAATTTCTCCAAGGAAATCACTTACAGAGTTAGTTTTCATGTTTCCGCAATGTTTCCACAGGCATTGATGCCTTTCCCTACCTGCACAGCCCTGCATAAGCAGAAAAAAACCGTGAAGATCAATGTAGAAAAAGAGTATCAGAGGTCGAAGACCAAGAAATGAACCAGAACAGCAGATTAGTGGATAGATCTGTGGGGATTAAGGCTAAGACAGTTATCAAACGCCTAATCCCTGCTCTCAAACACAGATTAAAGGAAAAATCTAAAGTGTTTCATCAGGAACCCCTTCACCGCCACAGATGGGGGCGAATTGATTCCTCCCAGCGACTAAATTGCTACCTATTGCCTCAAAAAGCTCAATCAGAGGCTGAATTTATTGAACAAGATCAGATTTCTACCTCGAAAAAGCCGAAGAGTTACTTCTGCCAGGAATTTAATGAAAGAATGTCTGCAGAATAACCCTAACATCACACAGAGCCTCAAAGGTCAACAAAAGCTCCCTCTGAACTTACTTCATAAGTGTAAACCAATTAAATGCAGTGGAACACCTGTATGGTTTCTTCATCGAGCCTCCAAGGGCCAGGAAGACATTAATTCTGCATTAATTGTATTTGAGATCTTTTCATCAGATCTCACCTCCTCATCCTTCTATAAATACTTCAGTAGAAGATGAGTGAGGGGTTGGATTGGTTGGTTGTTAATGTAATTGCTGAAGCATTGTAATTTTAACTGAGCTGAAGACTCTTGATTGTAGATAGGGTTTCACTGGCTCTTGGAGCTCTGCTTGTAACAGATAGGTTAGGTTGTGAAGAGAGATGGATTAAAACATTGGATCTGAAGATTGTAACTGGTTTGAAGCATCAATACAAGCTGATTTATGGGATCCTGGTCTATGCTGATGGTGATGTTATTCTCACTGTAACTTGTATTTTTTTTTTGTTTTCAATTTGTTTCATTTTCCACTATAAAGAACAATTTAAACAAGGTTAGGACCTACTGTATATCAGTAACCTTCTCTGGCTGAGAAATCTTTATTCAAATGTTTTCTTTCAACTGTGTTATTTGAAAATGATTAATTTTAGTTTAAGTACAGGGATGCTGGCATTCCCTCATCTCTTTGTCTTAGCTGAATGTTATTTTTAAATGTTACTTTCAATATATGTTGTGTGAAGATGAATTGAGGAAATTAAGGTTAGCCCTGAGTCCCTTTCTTATTTTCTCAACTATTTGATTGTTTCCCTTAGGATGTGTTAAAAGCTGACTAGTTTCGAAGTACTTATTAGATCTTAGACCATTTTGTGTTATCTTTGAGTTTCCTTTTGTTTTTATATGTTTTCTATCAGAAGTGTATCAAAGGCTGGATAGTTTCAAAGTACTTACCAGATCCTAGTTTTCTTCTATGTTTTTCTTAAGTGCCTGGTCAAAGGCTGGCTAGTTTCAAAGTACTTACCAGATCCTGGGCTCCTCTTTGTTCTGCATATGTCATTTCCCTTTCTTATTGTATCACTCCATTCCATAAATCAAACTTTAAAGAGATCCTTAGGCATAGATGACTTGCCCCATAGACCACTGTTGAACCTGAATGTTTCAATTAAATCCTCTTACGACTCCATAGCCCAATGGACTGAAAATTTGCCATCATCTTTCATCTTGACCGAAGCTTATTCTTTTTTCTTGCAACTTCTCACTTTTGAACCTATTTGCATATAGATCTTTCAGCCTCAGACAGCAACTATGTTCAACCATCCGAAAAAACCAAACAAAACCCTTGGACTTCATAACTAGCCTAATATCATTACCCTAAACTTCAAAGACAAATCCATCTTTGTGTATATTGGAGAGATCCCTCTCCGGATTCAAGAGGGCTAGATCCTAGAATCTCAAATTTGGTTGAAATGATGTTAACTCTGTGATCGGACTTTTTCCAATCTTGCTTATTACAGAGACCTAACAGTTTACACCACCAGGCAAAGACTCTAAAATCAATTGACACTGCACCTTTTTTCCCTTGTTTCGACATTGTAATCACTTGATTCTGCACCTCCCTGCCTCTGTCGGTCATTCTTATTCCCCTCCTGCCATGTTTGTGTTGCCATCATTGCGCCCCCAAGGCGCACTTCCCAGAGACTTCTTGGCCTTCACCCTCAGTTTTCGGTCGATTGACCTGCTCCGTCCCACTGTCGTCGAGCCAGTCATCCTCCGAGTCTGCACTCCGACTCGTCTTCTGATTCATTGGATTCTCCTTTTACTTCTGGTTATCCCCCTGCCACCTTCACTATGTCTAGTCCAGGGCCTAACGCTAGCGGTGCTCCTGGCCCTAATGCCGACACTACTACTAGCGGAACCGCCACAGGAACTACCTCGGCTGCTCCCTTGCTACCGTACATCGCAGGCCTCAGCCTCCCCGATTTCAATCAGTTGATCAATGACCCTATCCACCACGATGTTGGTTGGACTGCTATGCCAACCAAGCTCCCCTCCGACATCCGTAAGTTCGAAGGCCTTGCTAGCAAAGATACAACCAATCATGTCCGATCTTTCCACATGTGGTGTTCTTCCAATTCCATTACCGACGATTCCATCCATCTTCGGTTGTTCCAACGCACACTTACCGGCAAAGCTTCTAAATGTTATGTTGACCAAGCCACTTCTTCCCATACCACCTTTGCGACCATTTCCCAAGCCTTTTTATCCTATTTCCAGCTCCCTCTCCGATATGATACTGGTACAGAGCTTTTGACCTCTTTCAAGCAAACTTCTTCAACCCACCTTTCCACTCATGTCCAGGAATGGTGACGAAGACGAAGCTTATGTCGAGCTCCCCCCTTCGGATATCGGGTTTATATGGACTGGTTCCTTTGCACTCTCTTAGCTCCCATTGGCAAAGATGTCGCCTCCCATTTCCCTCAAACCAAAGAAGCCGCCCTCCAAATAGCCTTGAAATATGACCTGATCTATGCACAGTCTGGTTATGTTTATACTGTCCTTCCTGACCTCCCCAGGCCCGGAGGTGCTAACGCCCCGGGGGCATCTCATTCCACCAATGGTATCGTTGGAGCCCTCTCTCATCCATATGCTCAACCTCCTATGGGCTATGGTCTCCCTCAGGGAGGGGCCAACACCTCTAGCACTTTTCCCCCTCCAAGTAGCATGTATCCAGGATACGACATGCCTCATCCTTTTGCCCAACCTCCTGCTTACCTCAATGTTACCCAACCTAACCATTACTCTTATCCGCAGCCGGGTGCACCAACTCCTCCAGCATATGCGCTTCCACCTCCCTTGCCTCCTCCACCCCCGCGACAGCACCTACAGCCCCCCCCCCGGGGAAAGTCTTTGCACAGCAGGGCGCGACTAATCCCCCTGCTCAAAGAAGGCGAAGAGGAAATCCAAATCTATTTTCCCCTAGTACTCGTGGACCCAATCCTCAAGGGGTTGACCCTAACACTGCTAACCAGCAATAGGGCACTCAGCCCAAGCCAGATAGGCCGCTTCGCACAAATAAGCCTTGTTCGTGTTGCGGTGTTTATGGTCACTACACCCATTGTTAGTATGAATTCTTCGTCGAAGCGTACGAAAAAGAACCACTTTAGCTACGCATAACTAATAGCCCTAACAACAATATAGGCTGCAAAACATCTTCAGATCTGCAATTAGTAGTTAAAGTGCTGCAACAACGGATCTATAAATGGAAAGACATTAAGCAGAAAAGTAAAGAGTTTGCTCCATGCATCCAACAGACAAGACAAGAACG
>JAXQQM020074219.1:0-12507 GCA_034641835.2 Pinus albicaulis | reverse complement strand
GTGTTAAGGTGTCACTTTACCTCTCATCACTTTCAAAGGGGAAGACAAATATGGAAGCTATACAAAGACCTAAATTAAACTTATTTGTGGTAATTTATAGATATAGAATAGAACAAGGCGTATAACGCAACAAGCAATACATTGGCTGCTATATGGCTAGGAAACAACATCACATACTAAAAGGACGCTAAGCATTCGTGTTTTTTAAGTTTGAATTGGGAAAAGAGCGCGGAGAAAGATTTGAATCTCCGACTTTCCCTCACGAAGGAGTCAGTGCACAAAGGAAACTGCAGAAGCACCAGTTCATTATTGGTCATTGCCATAGAAGACCGAACTCCAAGAGAGGCAAAAGCATGGAGATCAAGGAAACATCTAAGCCTTTTCCATTCCAAACTAGTGGAAAGAGAAGGGCAACAATGGCTTTCTCCCTCTCCTATAAGAAGGAGCTGAAGGCTCTTAATTGAAGGTCGAAGGATTGCTCAAAGTTCTTGTATACTTGTGGAATAGAGAATAGTGTGACATTGTGAAGGCCAAGAGTCAAAGAGGCTCCTAGAGAGTTTGTTGGCTTGGACTTCTTCACTTGGTAGAGAAGAGAGATTGGGAGACTGAGGAGGGCTTGGTACAACCGATGGTTGTAATCCTCCTTCTTTCAAAATCAATAGAACTATGTTTGTTTTGTCCATTCGATGCTTAATGTTATATTGTTGTTTCAATATTTGCTTAGTATGATATGAATGGCTCAGATGTGTATAATATAGATGTTTATTATTGATTTAATTGATAGAATACTTGTTATATTAGAAGTTACGCGGGTGCTTTGACTGATTGCAGGTCTCAGATTTGGAGCCGGCGAAGAAGGACTCTTACTTTGCTGCTCAGCGTTCTCCAAGAGATTCCAAGACCGTCAAAGAGGTAATTATCTATTGTATTCCTTCAAGTTATTTCAAGCTAATATGAACATGCTCATGCCATCTTTGTGAACAACATAGCTAATCTTACTGTCTGCCTCGGGCACCGGAAAGCCCTGAGAGGGATATACGAAAACCAACCACCCAAGCAGTTTACCCTAAAGCATAATTGGCGACTCCACTGGGGAGTTTCCCCATAGTTTCCGGACTATTTCTTCCTTCATTTCTTCTCTCCTCTGTTCAGTATCCTTCCGACCATTTTTTGATGCCCAGTAGACATACCAAACGCTTGCAGAGTTCAATCCTGTGCCTGTCTGGCCAACTGAAGAGCTTTTCCCTGGTTAACGCGACCTATGCAGTTCATCCAGTGCGTTATAACGCGGTCTAGGCTTAAATACAGTGCGTTATAACGCTGTATTTTCTCACAGACAGAGCGTTACCCAGCCAAAAACCCTGCTGTTCACTACTGTGACTGTGTTTTAGCTGTTGAGTTTTTTGGCCACCAGTACCTTTTACAGACTGAATCCCTGTGCTTGTTTGCTAAAGCTGGCATTGAGTATTTGTTTCTCTTATTTAGTTAGTGTGCAAAGCATTTACTTTTTAAAAAGAGAAATTTTTTTTTTTATTATTTTTCTGCATTTTAGCTGAGTTTATTCTGAAAGTTTAGTGCACAGACTGTTAAAAGAGGTAGATAGAAGTCTGAATCTTGAAAGTTGAACTGTGTTATTTACATGTTGGTGCATGGATGATTGATAAAGAAACCTCTCCTTGTAGAAACATTGTTCATTGAAGTTAATATCTAGAGCATGTTTTGCATGGTTTATTGAGTCAGCGTCTCACTATACTTCATACGTCCATTTCCCCTCCGCCAGACTAATAAAAAAGTACACTAAAAACAAAGCGATAATAAAATCAATCTAATAACTCTTTTTGAGCTCACACAAATAGTAGTTCAGGCTAGGATCTTGGGTTAGGAAAGTGAGAAAACTACCCAAGATCTCAAAACTTGAAAACTAGAGTCATTAACGAGTGAAATCCTGCTGCACTCACATTATCGGGACCGTTCCTTTACTGGAGCTCAGCGCGAGACAACACTTGGGTGCAATATAAGGTAGCCTGCCTTTGACTGCATCCCGTGGGTGTGTTATATATTGGGGTTCCCTTCGGGGATGTCGAAACTAGATCGGGGATCTAGGTATTCTGCCCATATAGCACACTGTCCTTGACCGTGGACCCCCCTGATGACGTCTGTGATTTGAGGTATCTTTAGTGGCCATACTTTTTAGGGACTTACACAAGGTGACTGGGACGGGTTGTCCTGGTACCTGAAACAGACGGACCCACTCTGTCTTCGGTCTTTAGGAGGGTACTCGTCTTCACGAGAGTGCTTACACCTATCTTCTGAGGTTCGGGCGAAGCTCTAGAGTGACCGTAACTGTACTTTTGACCAACCCTCTCTGTATACTATTGTGATACTGGATTTCATCACCAGTGAACGGTAGTACTCAGACAGGGCACCCTATTCTGGCTGCTTGCTGATTGATTTTAGAGAGTCTTTTCTTTTTTAGTAAGTGTGTGGTTACTGTCACTTGAGACTTCATAATATATCACATTTTAAATAAAATTTGTTAAAATTAAACCGGTCACCGTGGCGTCCCCTGACCCACGCCGTCTGTCTCGACAACAGCAAGGTCTACCTCCTCTTACCTTAGAGGAAAGATTGAACCTTGGTGAACCCGGGCCTTCTACGGAAGAGCAGTCTCCTCTGACTAATCTGGACTATCACATAGACCCTTATCAGCCGGAACTCCCGGAGGACCCTTTCACTAAAGGCGTTGTACCTAATTACAATCCTCCGCTCACTGATCCGTTAGGACCTGTGATAATCCAGATTCCACCGCGCCAAGATATGTCTGCGGCAACACCAACATCTATTTCTCCACCGGTATCCACAGGGTCGATACCAATGGAAACCAGTCCTGGTTCGCCATTATCCTCCCCGCCGGTGGTCAGTTCTATGCCATTACTGGGTAACCCCAGTAGTCAACATATGCCTACCCCCAACCCTATGGTCAACACAACTGTCAGTAGTTTACCGAACCCTTCGGCATCTACTCCTACCGTTACCACGTTGGGGACCACGGTAGCTCCTCCCACGAGCACGACTACTTCGGTGCCCTTTAACAACCCTTTCGGTTGGAACCCTCTGTTGAGTTCAAACCCCCTGGCCACTATACCAGGGGGCAGTGTTATCAGTACACAGGTAGCAGGGAATATTTCTCTTCATATGCAATCCTTAGGACAAATGGGACAACCCATTGTAAATACTATCCCCTTAAGTGGTTCAAACATAGGTGTAGGATCTATACCGTTGCCAAATTATGCAAGTACTAGTATGCCTCCGGGAAAATCTATTGCATCCATTTGGACTAACCAACCCCAACCTCCATCTGGAGTGGGAGGGCACTTTTACGCTGGGGGCAACCAACCATTTGCCCCTCAATACACTATGCCCTATGGACAGCAACCGTATGTTCCTACTCCTCCACCTATCGGAGGTTTTTATCAAAGTCCCACTTACCCTTATGGTAACACATGGATGGGGGGACCCTATGGTCCAAGTAATCAGCCCATACTGCCTTGGTTAGACTCGGGGGCAAATCCACAATTTCCTTTCTTGGCAGCTTTGGACATACCCGACATCCATAAGCTGACAAACGACCCCATCAACCACAACTCGCTTTGGCCTCCTATACCGCATAAGATTCCTTTAGATATCCCGAAGTTCGACGGGAAGCATGGAGATGACCCGGCCGCACACATCACTACCTTCCATTTGTGGTCCATATCCAATTCCATGGTAGATGATAGTGTCCGCCTTCGACTTTTTTCCCGCACCCTTACAGGCAATGCTGCCAAGTGGTACATTGAATTACCACGCGCCGCCATCAATACGTTTGGAACTTTAGCGATGGAGTTCTTAAAGAACTTTCAACTACCAATTAGAGTGGAAACCGGCACAAAATTGTTAACATCACTACGCCAAGACACCGCCACCCACATCTCCGACCATATTCATGAATGGAGATGTAGGAGGAGGCTTGTCAAAGCGCCAATACCGGACCATCTCTTGGCAAATTGGTTTTGCAAGTCTCTTTTACCCCATATCTCTAAAGACATTGGCCTTTTTGGTGCGGTGATAGAAGATCAATGTATTCGTCGTGCCCATCACCTGGATTTAATCTATTCACAATCCGGCACGCTTTACGATCTGCTCCCCCATGCCCCTGGTAACCCGAACCCTCCAGCTACTAAGAAAACTGGAGCTCATGCCGATGGTCTCGTTGGCGCGATCTCTGGTGTAGCCACCAATCAGTCTCGGGGGCAAACCTCCCAGCCATCCTCGGCTGCCACCGGCCCCCATCAAACGTCTCCTCTCCCTTCCGCCGAGGTAAATTCGGTGCAAACCTCACAAAAACCCAACGGGAAAAATAGGAAGAATAAGAAGAAAACATCTTCTTCAGAAGAGCAGTCAAATAATCAGAATAACTCTAATCAGAAAAATGCTGCTAATGAAAAAGGAAAGGATAAACCCATGAGATTTCCTTGTAAAATCTTTGCATAGGACCACTTGACATACAAATGTCCTCGGTTGCAGGAATGCACTGATTTTATTGCTAACAAGGATTCTGGGAGAACACCTGCCGTTCTTCACAATCCTTTCCCCAATCAACAGCAGCAACATCAACATATGGTTGACAACCCGCCACAACCCCATCAACGGGGCAATGGTGGTTCGTATCCTTCCGGCGAAGGACCATCTGCCATTTTTGGCATCGAGAGTATTGACCTTCAAACTCGCGCCAAGCTTTATGGAACTCCTACCATAGATGCTCAGGAACCTGGAACTAGTTCCAATCCGTCGCCGCCCAACGATTTGCATATCGAAAGGCCTACTGTTGAACCTGTAATTCGTCCCCCTAAAGGGACACTTCGATGCACGACTCATAATACCTCTGCATGTGCAGCCCAAAACTACAATATTGTAGAATATTTGGCGCAGGCACCGTCGGCTATGTCTGCACTTGAAGTATTACAAACCTGTCCAGCACAAAGGAAAGCCTTGCTTTCGGCCATTGGTGGAATAGATCCCCAGGATTCCATGCTAGCAGTCTTTGATATGGACAAGGCTAAACCTCGCCTCTCGCATCAACTCGCATTCCAGGTGCAGGTTGTGTCGAAAGGGAGACCCATCCATCGCACTGTCATAGACGAAGGTGCTTCGACCTGTGTTATGTCACAAGCTTGCTGGCTGAATTTAGGTTCTCCTACTCTAACCCCGCCATCGAATTCCCTCAAAGCTTTCGATGGCCACACATTCCTACCCAAAGGATACCTTGCTAGCTTTCCCATCACTCTGAGTGGGAAAATGGTAAATGTGGACGTTGAAGTCGTAGAGCGTCATCTCGACTATAATCTATTGCTCGGTCGCAGTTGGTCTTATGCTATGACCGCCATCGTGTCTTCGGTCTTCTGACTCATCCTATTTCCATTGGATGGGAAAATAGTCACGGTCGATCAGCTATCCTTCTGCACCTCTGATTATTCCACTTTACCAAGTAGCTCTGTACCCTTAATAGGAGGTGTCCCTGACTCTTACGTCAGTATCGGTACCGGTCTTCTGAAGGCATCTTCCCTACTGGGTTGTTTTCCTCTACCGCCGCCTCAGATCCCAAACACGGTTGCAATGATATCCACCTTTTCGGATGGCTCTATCGACCCACGGATCATTCCAGCGCCTTCAGATATTGATTCCTATGGAGATCAGATGCCGCTTTCACCGGTTGAGTTGGCTTACCAAGCCATCCAAGTCACATCTGAACCCTCCACTGATATGGTTTCGACCACAGGTACACCCCTCCCTCCCATAACGGTTCTCTCTAAGGATCTCCTCAATGAAGTCTGGCCTACAGACGAAGCTATTCGAGAGATCATGTCATTAGAAGAACGACCTTGGGAAGAGTTCCACCATCGCGCTTCGACGATTGATTCGGAGGCGATAAAAACTGAAATCTCGTCTTTTGACCAACCTGAGATAGTTCCCTCCTCTTATACGACTGTCCACACTATCGATTCAGAAGGGAACATGGGTAATCTTTCCAAGACACTACTCATTGATATCTCGGTCAAGACAGGTATCATGGAAAATATTCCGTATTGCTTTTCAAATATTACACCTTTCCAACTTGCTTTCGGCCTGGAGGCAGTACTTCCGATTGAGTGTGAAATCCCATCGCTTAAACTAGCGGTTGAACTCCTGCCTGGCACCACCGCCACAGAAGAGCGCTTGCTCTCGCTCGATCATTTGGATGAAACTCGTCGAGATGCTACATTAGCACTCGAAGCTCACCAGTGCCGAGTTAAAGCTCAATACGACAAATCTGTCAAGCCTCGTTCTTTCCAAGAGGGCGATCTTGTTCTACTTTATGATCAAAAACATGACCTCTTGGGGGCAGGAACACTCCAACCATTGTGGCTCGGTCCTTACATCGTTACTAAAGCCCTCTCAAAAGGAGCTTACGAACTACAGGACTGTAATGGAATTCCACTTGAGGAGCCCCGCAACGGGCTCTATCTGAAGAAGTATTTTGCCTAGTTTCACACTAGGCATATGCTTTGTAATTTTATGTATATAAGTTTTGCCTATTTTTATTTTGATGCTTTTGGATTACTTGTTTGGTTTAAAGTGTTTTTCTCATGTAATCTTTTTCTTTCACACAGATTTCATCACACTCGTTATCATACGTTGGGTATGCGGACGGTGCTAGTCGTCACACTAGACACATTGCTTCAGCTGCTTGGGTTCTCTATACTCCCGAGTCGGACCTCCTTGGTTCCGGGGGGATCTTCCTGGGTAACGCCACCAACAATGTCGCCGAGTACATGTCAGTGATCCAACTCCTCACGGAAGCGGCATCTCGTGACATCTCCGATCTAGTGGTCAGGTTAGATTCCCAACTCATCATTATGCAGTTAAACAATCATTACCGTGTCCGCCACCCTGTGTTGTTACGTTATTTTTTACGAGTGCGACTTTTAGAACGTCAATTTCAAACAATCACATTTGAGCACGTTCCTAGGGAATTTAATGCATTAGCTGATTCTTTGGCAAATTATGTGTTAGATTGGCATTTTTCACATTTATTGTAAAATATTTACTCATGAGTACATATATTTTTATCACATCAAAAAATGCATAAAAATTTAAAAACACAAAATCACCAAAAATATATATATACATATGTCATGTCCAGTACACAGTAAACATCAAAAAGAAAAATCTCCCAAAACTTGGGGTGTTTTACAAAATTTGGCTACACTAAGCCATGCTCTGACACTAATACATCTACTCCAACAGCTAAGCCTGATGCTCATAATAGCATACAACTGCTCTAGCTATCCTCCTCAGAGGAACCAGGTATCTCTCCGGCACACCCACAGTATGCCGCTGTAGACGAACTGGAACCTCCCGCATAGGAAGCGGTGGTATACCCATACTCAGACCCTCCAGGTTCCTGGAGAGTTCATGTAAAATTTGGGTATCATCATCGTCGCCGGCTTCCGCATCCTCTACAGGTGCGCCAGCCCCGGGTAGCTGCAATCCTCGCCGTGCATAGCGAGGGGCCCCAGCTGGACGGACAGGTGCCACATCTGTGTCAAGCAAGCAAAAGTTTCATGTCAAAACTTAATTTTCACCCCTTTTCAACAAAAAAAAATTACATAAACATTCAAAAGCTAAAAACAAAAACTTCTTTGAAAACAATTGATCATTTTTTCTTACCATCGGGCCCCCACTGGGTGCCAGGGAGCAGGACTAGCTCGGGATTGCCTGTGAAGTTCATCCCTGCATAGGGATAATCCTCAATCATGATGATCTGAGAGTCCAGCCAATCAAAAAATCCCTCATCAAAACAGTGACGGACGGGACCCTCTCCAGTCCGTGGAAGCAAAGTGGCCCACCGAGCCTGCCTCGGCTCGCGTGGACCCAATGGCGCTGTAGGGATCCTAGGCCTCATCAGTGGTATTCGCTTCAGTATGAAAGAAACAATCATTGTTTCGTACCCAAACTCTCTTTGAGTACGGGTCTTGCATGTAGTAAGCTCTGCTGGGACCTGGCGGACCACACCGTCACACCAATCGAAAACCTGAGGTTGCATACAATCCAAGGCTAGGAGCATCTGAGCCTTGGTCACCACATGCTGACTCTTGGCACCTGCCAAGCGAACAATCATCCATAGAATAGACCACAAGGGTCTCAAAGTCACCTATGCAATAGGTATCCGGTTACTCACAGCCTGGGTGCCACGTATGCAGTGCGCATGGATCAAATCAGTAGTGGAACGAGGGTCAGCTCTGGACCCCGTCAAATTGGGCCTCGCCCCACGACATGACAAGCCGGTCAAAAAGTAAACATCATCTTTTTCGATGGCGAGCTCATTGCCACCAATTCGAAAGACATGATGCCGTTCGTCCAACTGCTGGATCAGCCACCTCAGGAGGTCCTCTTGACCCCTCATCAGTTCTAAACGGGCATACTTAAGCAATCCGCACCTCCGGAGAGCCATTAAACTTGCCACATCCGTCACCATCTCTCGTTCTTCCCGCTCATGCTCTCTCTCTCGCCAGATACTCATGATTAACAGCTGAACACCTGCAAATGAAACATTTCCAACCGATTAAAATTTGCCTGGACCACTTCAAAAATGAAAAAATTGAATTGCTAGAAAGCATGTTGCGCCTAATGCGGTCACTAATACAAAACAGAGCGTTCTAACGCTTACATCCCTCACGGGTTGTGCGTTTAACGCGGATGTTGTACTCCTGACCCGCGTTAGGCGCAAATATTTTTCTAGGGCCTCAAAATTTCCTAATTTTGAACCAGTAAAAACTAAAAAATTGGCAATTAAATGATTACAGGAGGTTCTAGCTCTTACCTGGATCTCGCAGAATAGAAAACTGTTGCCTGGATCAACCGTAATCACCAGCTGAAGTTTTCACCCCTTTTCCACTCCAGAGCTTCTTCACAGCACTCGAAACAGTGAAAATGAATGTCTTCTGACCTTCTTATAGGTAATTCTGGGGCATGATTCTCTTAAGTCAATTGGCAAAGTCGTGATTCCTCGCTGTACACATGTCGCAACTCTTGAGATTTGGTACTGATGATTCTAATAAGGGATCAAGATTTATGAGCAGACACACTCATGTTTTATCGAGCGTTCTTTTTATGGTATTTTTCTTGCTCGTTAATCCGAAAAACCTCGAGTTCTCTTCTTCGGACTCGTTAAACTTACACGAAGTTGGCATCGAGCGTTCTTTTTATAGTCTTTTCTTGCTCGTTAATCCGAAAACCTAGAGTTTTCTTCTTCAGACTCGTTAAAACCATGAAGAAGCTCTGAGCATTCTTTTTAGGAATCTTTTTCTCGCTCATAAAACCGAAAAAATCCCGAGTCACCTTTGTCAGACTCGTTAAACTACTGAGACAAAGAACAAGGAGCCATTCTTTTCCTCTTTTTCAACGCTCTTTAAAAACAGAAAAAGTAAATCGAGTTTTCTCCGCGTGACTCGTTAAAATTTCACGGAGGTATCGAGTTTTCTCCGCGTGACTCATTAAAATTTCACTGAGGTATCGAGTTTTCTCCGCGTGACTTGTTAAAATTTCACGGAGGTACCGAGTTTTCTTTGGTGGACTTGTTAAAATTTCACAAAGAAGATTGAGTTTACTTCGTCTCCTCGTACTCATAACAAAATGAGGTAGACGTCCATTGAACATAGATTTCTCACTTTTCCGGATTCGATGGACTAACTAACGGAAAATGAACTGTTTCGGGCTTACTATTACCCCTTTGTCGTGCCCGGTTATCAAGACATGACAATGGTACCCCAATGGAGCCGTCTTTTACGACATTTTTCAGACTCCCTAAACATGAAAAATTCACCGAGTTTTCTCGTCTGGACTCGTTAAACCTAATCAGACAGGACATGGAGTTGTCTTTTATGACATTTTTCAGACTCTCTAAACATGAAAAATTCACCGAGTTTTCTCGTCTGGACTCGTTAAACCTAATCAGACAGGACATGGAGTTGTCTTTCTTGACATTTTTCAGACTCTCTAAACATGAAAAATTCACCGAGTTTGCTCATCTGGACTCGTTAAATCTAATCAGATGGGGCACAGAGTTGTCTTTCCTGACATTTTTCAGACTCTCTAAACATGAAAAATTCACCGAGTTTACTCGTCTGGACTCGTTAAACTTAATCAAACGGGGAAAATTTGGACAAAATGGATACTACCTCTGTTACATTTTCAAAAAAGGTCGATTTGGCAGCAAAATTCTTGAACATGGCACTTCCCAGAAAACTCTTTCGCAGTTAGCCGAACCCTACCATCTATGAGTATTAGCCTTCATTTCCCAGTGCCCCTGCACCGGTAAAATCCTAACACACTCTTTGGTGTTCAACACGCTTCAGCTGCCTAGTACCCTGCCAGAGTGCCTTCTATTGTTCAAGCAGATCTTGCTATCTACTGCTCCTATTATCAACCAAACCGTTCATTATGCCATAAATTATTTGTCGTCTAACGTCCCCATTTACTCTTCCTTATCTCAAATCATAAACAAAATCAGTTGGTTTCCGTTTCGTGTTGACTGATGTAGGATGCCTCAGTGCCTACCTCTCAACAGATCACTTCCTATCGACTTCAACACCTTATCTAGGAAGTTGATCCAGAAACACATCAGTACCCAGATACTTGCAGACATCAGTGGCAGGTAGTCTTTTGTTTGATCAAGGGTCTTCATCATTGGCTCTTGGTCGAATGATTCTACGAGTGTTCGACTTCAACTCCTTTTATTCACACTCGCTAGATTGTACTGGGCATCTTAGGGACCATCATCATTATCGGTGGCCACCTTCGCGTCTGTTAACAGTTTTCATTATTGACTGGTAATCAGACGATTTCTCACATGTTCGGCGACAACTCCCTCATTCACATGTTGAGAAATATGCAGTTTAAGTGAATCGGTGGTCAAGACCTTGGGGCAAAAGGCTACACCATTAAAGTTGTGTTCCCTTCCCCAAGCTGCGATATTGTTTATGGAGACAGCTTCTTTAGCCTGATCCTGTTATGACAGACACTTCCACATTGTGCCTATTGGTGGAAAGATTCTTCATATCTCTATTCTAGAGAAATCATGTTGTTTAAAGCTATGGAGCATGGGACATGCCCGACTCTAGGCAAATACTATATTTTCTGACATATGTTGTTTCAGGTTTTCCTCAGTCTTTCAATCTCTCTCTCTCTACAAATTATAAAGTATTTCGGCCATCGTCTTCGTCTCTAACCTCACACTTTAGGGGGCATCTGTTACAGGTCAAAATACCTCCTCATCAGCTCAGAGGGGAAGACAAATATGGAAGAAGTACAAAGACCTAAATTAAACCTATTTCTGCCAGGGTAACACATACATAGAACAGAACAAGGGCGTTATAACGCAGGCAAGAAATACATTAGCCGTGTTAGTGGCTAGGGCAACGCTCTGTTTACACTAAAAGGTCGTGTTACCCGTGTTTTAAGTTTGAATTAGGAAAAGAGCGCAGAGAAAGATTTGAATCTCCGACTTTCCCTCACGAAGGAGTCAGTGCACAGAGGAAACTGCAGAAGCACCAGTTCATTATTGGTCATTGCCATAGAAGACTGAACTCCAAGAGAGGAAAAAGCATGGAGATCAAGGAAACATCTAAGCCTTTTCCATTCCAAACTAGTGGAAAGAGAAGGGCAACAATGGCCTCCTCCCTCTCCTATAAGAAGGAGCTGAAGGCTCTTAATTGAGGGTCGAAGGATTGCTCAAGGTTCTTGCATACTTGTGGAATAGAGAATAGTGTGACATTGTGAAGGCCAAGAGTCAAAGAGGCTCCTAGAGAGCTTGTTGGCTTGGAATTCTTCACTTGGTAGAGAAGAGAGATTGGGAGACTGAGGAGGGCTTGGTACAACCGATGGTTGTAATCCTCCTTCTTTCAAAATCAATAGAACTATGTTCGTTTTGTCCATTCAATGCTTAATGTTATATTGTTGTTTCAATATTTGTTTAGTATGATATGAATGGCTCAGATGTGTATAATCTAGATGTTTATTGTTGATTTAATTGATAGAATACTTGTTATATTAGAAGTTACGCGGGTGCTTTGACTGATTGCAGGTCTCAGATTTGGAGCCGGCGAAGAAGGATTCTTACTTTGCTGCTCAGCGCTCTCCAAGAGATTCCAAGACCGTTAAAGAGGTAATTCTCTATTGTATTCCTTCAAGTTATTTCGAGCTAATATGAACGTGCTCATGCCATCTTTGTGAACAACATAGCTAATCTGACTGTCTGCCTCGGGCACCGGAAAGCCCTGAGAGGGATATACGAAAACCAACCACCCAAGCAGTTTACCCTATAGCAAGGAGGAATTGGTGTTAATGGCCAAGGCATAACTCAACCATTGGAGGTTGTGCAGAGACCTCAATTCACAGCTTTGGGATACACCGAAGGACAGTGCTCGA
>JAXQQM020085415.1:0-29814 GCA_034641835.2 Pinus albicaulis | reverse complement strand
TTTGTTAGGTCCCTATATTACTAGTATAGTCCCTTATCGTTGTTAGTGTAACCCCCTTATTGTTATTATTGTACCCTTGTAACCCCCATATTGTTATTATTGTGCCCTTAAATTATTATTGTTAGGTCGGCTAGGATTACATTGTGGCCCCATGGACTCCTATATATAGAAAGGAGGTTTTGTAATTTGAATCATCCAAGAATTGTTAATTCATGTAATGTATTGGAGGTTTCCCCTCAAAATGTCTTATTTCTAAGGCGTTGATATCTCTTTTTTTCTCTTTTTGGAGCTGGTTTCACAACATTTGGTATCAGAGCTTTGAGATTCTAGGGTTTCGCTGCTCCAAATTGTGTCATTGTGGAATTTTATCTATAACGTTTTTCTACTAAGCTTCTGCTCTCATTACATTTTTAGGTGCGAAGCCAAAAACTCAGGAACATCGTCAAAATTTTGCAGCTTGGTTCGCAATATTTTCGGAGGAGGATCTCAGGCTTGTAGGCCTTTTTGTAGCTCCTCAATTTAATCTAAATAAGTCATCGTAAGAGTCATGGCTTATAAATTTTTTTCTACGAAGGTTCAGAATCTGAAATTTGTATGGTGCGAAGCGGAAATCCTGAGGAAATTCTTCAAAACATTTCGGAGCTTGGTTCGCAATATTTTTGGAGATATGATCCGTGGAAGGTAGTGCTTTTTCAGGCTCCTGAATTTCATCTCAAAGAGGTGATCGTGGGAAAAGTTCAATAACTCTCTCTCTGGGCATCGGATTGGAGTGCCATAAAAAGTGGTCACAAGTACACAGAATATATTTTCTTTGCTATCAATTTCAGATACAAAGGTGAAACATTGACACGTGGCAAGTCCTACAAGTTCGCTCTACTGAACCACCCATAATTAGGTCAGGGGGAGATTGGACATAACTTTGCCTTGGAGAATCCAAATCAAGTCAAATCGTACACTCCCGAAAGATAATTTAGAAGGATACCTCAGTGCCCAATTTCAGATATTGAAGAGCCGCAATCACAAAGATAATCCAATTTCAATATCGAGCTCCTCAAAAGCAAGAAAAAGGTGTGTATTTTTTTTACGAATTGCATAAGTCTTGTTTGAAGAATCAATTTGAATTGATTCCAAGGGCATATTGTAGAATATATATCAGTATTGGGTTAAAAAAAAATTCCCCGTAAAAATAATTCAACACACATTAAGCCTTCAGAAGGCTCTACTATGACTCATGAAGATGAAGAATTGCAACATGATCTATCAAAATTACAAGAGCAAGTGCACCAAATTTCGCTCTCGCAAAGAGCAACAAAAAATGAAATGGATGTTTTGAAGAAAGGTGTGGAAGCGAAGATGGATGGTTTGAAGAAAGGTGTGGAATCTAAGATAGATGGCATGGAATCTAAGATGGATGACATGGAAGCTAAGATCGATGAAAAAATGAAAGACAACATGGAAAACATGAAGAATGATCTAAAAGCATACATGGAAGGTTTGAAAAAGTTGATACAAGAAATGTTTCCTAATGGTGAAAAGATAGTAGAGGAAACTCATGATGAGAACAAAATAAATGTTAATCGTGATTTCATAAACTCTAATGTTGGCAGGAAGAACCACCATATTCCAAAATGGATATGAGGAAGTTTGATGGAAAGGATCCTGTAACATGGATACTACAGATGGAGCAATATTTTGATCTCCATAATGTGAAAAACACACAAAAGGTACGCATTGCAACTTTACATTTAGAACAAAATACATTTGCATGGTATCGATGGCTTTGCTCCCGTAAAAAAATTGTCACTTGGTCAATTTTTACGGAGGAAATGATAGCACATTATGAGGATACAAAGAGCAACACCTTCTTTAGCCAATTGATAAATCTCAAACAAAAGGGATTAGTGGGGCAGCACATTGAGGACTTCCAAAAATTGAATATAAGGGTAACTGATATTCCAGAGGAACACAGGATTGATCTCTTCATAGGCACTTTAAAGGATAACATCCAACATGAAGTTCGAATTTTGGAACCCGATTCATTGGAGAAGGCATTCAGGTTGGCAAGAAAAGTTGAATGTAAAATTATGGCGACAAGGAAGCCTACCACTCAATTCTATAAAGAAGAAAGTGTTGCTACACCTAGATTTCCACAACCTACAAGGTTGACACCACAACAATTGGAAGAAAAAAGAGCAAAAGGGCTTTGCTACAGTTGTGATAGCAAATACACTAAAGGTCATAAGTGTGCTGAGAAGAAATTATTTACATAGATTGTGAAGAGGAAGAAGAAAATGAACAAGAAGAGGATATACACCAGGAACCAGCCCTAGAAGAGGAAGAAATGAATCCGACCATATCGTGTAATGCACTGGCAGGAATTACCACTCCTCAAACTCTCAAGATAGCAGGACAAATCAAGAAGAAAAAGGTAATAGTGTTGATTGATTCAGGTATCACCCATAATTTTATTCATTGTAAGGTAGCCAAGGAATTAAATTGTTTCCTATACCCAGCACCAGAATGTCAAGTGATGGTTGCAAATGGAGGAACTATAAATTGCTCTAGAAAATGCCATAATATCAAGCTAACCATGGGGGAATATGTATTGAATATTCCAATGCTTTCCATTCCTATGGGAGGTGCCGATGTTGTACTAGGAGTACAATGGTTACAATCTTTGGGGACGGTAGCTTTTAATTTTCAAGAACTTTTCTTGAATTTTTTTTCAGAAGGAAAGGAAGTCGAATTACGGGGTATTGAAGGGAAGCCAGGAAGGATAATAAGCTCTAATGTCATGACAAAGCCTCTAAAGAAAGAACAACGAGGTGTAATTGCACAATTATGCTCACTAGAAGTTCCGACATCAAAATCATCTATTTCTGCAGATCTCCAATAAGTCTTGGACAATCATTCCAAGGTGTTTGAAACTCCCAAAGGACTCCCACCTATTCGTGATCATGATCATGCTATTCATTTGATTCCGGGAAGTGTTCCTCCAAACATCAGGCCTTATAGATATCCTTATGTCCAAAAGAGCGAAATTGAACGTATGATTGCAGAAATGTTAGAGGCGGGTATAATTCAACCTAGTCAAAGTTCTTTCTCTGCTCCTGTAGTATTGGTACACAAGAAGGATGGATCATGGCACATGTGTCCGAATTATAGGGAGCTCAATAAGCTCACCATTAAAGATAAATTTCCCATTCCTGTGATTGATGAATTATTGGATGAATTACATGGAGCAATTATTTTACCAAGTTGGATCTTCGTTCAGGATATCATCAAATTAGAATGAAGACTGAAGATATTCCAAAAACAGCATTTCGAACTCATGAGGGTCATTATGAATTTTTGGTCATGCCTTTTGGCCTTACCAATGCACCTTCTACATTTCAAGGTTGATGAATTCCATTTTCAAACCCTTCCTTAGAAAATTTGTGCTAGTATTTTTTGATGATATACTAATCTACAGCAGGTCTTGGAAGGATCATGTTGAACATGTTGAAAGGGTGCTCAAACTATTGCAGGAGAAACAATTATATGCAAAAACATCCAAATGTTTCTTTGGAGTACAAGAGGTGGAATATTTGGGTCATATTGTATCTCACGAGGGTGTTAAAGTAGACCCTAACAAAATTAAAACCATTAAGGAATGGAAAGTCTCCACAACCATAAAGCAGTTGCGAGGATTTCTCGGGTTAACAGGGTATTATCGCAAGTTTGTTAAGAATTATGGGAGAATAGCAGCACCTCTAACAACATTATTGAAGAAAGATGCATTTTCATGGTCTCCTGAAGCAACTAAGGCCTTTGAACATCTTAAAGAGGCAATGTGCCTAGCACCGGTCTTAGCTACGCCAGACTTCACAAAAACCTTTATTGTGGAATGTGGTGCCTCAGGAAATGGAATTGGTGCAGTTTTAATGCAGGAAGGAAGACCCATTGCTTTTGAAAGTCGTCCAATCAAAGGAAAGTATTTACAAAAACCTATTTATGAGAAGGAAATGTTAGCAATACTGCATGCACTAAAGAAATGGCGAACTTACCTAATGGGAAGACACTTTAAGGAAAAAACTGATCATGATAGTCTTAAACACTTTTGGAACAAAGACTATCTTCAGAAGAGCAGCAAAAATGGGTCACAAAGATGTTGGGTTATGACTTTGAAATAATCTACAAAAAAGGAAAGCTTAATGTTGTTGCAGATGCACTCTCAAGAAAGAATGAAGAGGGGGAAGCATTGCTTTGTGCCATTTCTATTATCCAACCAGATTGGATAACCGAAGCAAGAGATGAATGGAAGAAGGACAAAGATGTATGGACACTCATTCAAAAGTTGCAGCAAGATCCTAGTACATCTGATACATTTAGTTGGAAAATGATTCCTTATGGTACAAAGATCGCTTATATCTTTGTAAGAATTCCCAACTAAAACAAAATATTCTTCTGGAATTGCACACTTCTCCTTTAGGAGGACACTCAGGATTTTTAAAAACTTACCAAAGGGTGAAGAAAGAATTTTTTTGGGATGGCCTTAAATCTGATATTCAAAATTTTGTGGCGGAATGTTTGGTTTTCCAGCAGAATAAAGTTGAGACAATTAAGACCCCGGGACTTCTACAACCTTTGTCCATTCCAAGTCAACGTTGGGAGGAGATTTCAATGGATTTTATCACAGGTTTACCTAAGTCCGAAGGAAAGAGTGTCATCATGGTGGTAGTTGATAGACTTACCAAGTATGCACACTTTTGTGCATTAACTCATCCATTTAAAGCAAGTACAGTTGCTACTACATTTATGGATAGAATTCAAAAGCTACATGGAAGCCCAAGGGTTATTGTGAGCGATAGAGATTCCATTTTTACTGGAAATTTTTGGACGGAGTTATTTTCTTGTTTGGTTACTCAATTAGCTCATAGCTCATCTTATCATCCTCAATCTGATGGTCAAACTGAGATCGTAAATAAATGTTTGGAAGGATATCTTCGTTGTTTTGTATCTGATAAACAAACACAATGGGTCAAGTAGTTACCTCTTGCTGAATGGTGGTATAACACTTCCTTCCATACTGCAGCAAAAATGACCCCATTTATGGCACTTTATGGATATCATCCACCATCCATCACATCATATTTAAGGGAAAATTCGAAGGTTCAAGCAGTGGAAGATCACATCGAGCATCAGGAAGAAGTTCTCCAACTCTTAAAGGATAACTTGAATTTGGCACAAAATCGAATGAAACAACAGGCAGATCAACATCGCAGCGAGAGAATTTTTGATGTAGGAGATTGGGTATTTTTACGGCTACAACCATATAAACAAATGTCCCTCAAGCAAGCTAAGAAGGATAATAAACTATCGCCAAAGTACTATGGTCCTTACAAGGTGTTGCAAAAGATTGGTACTATGGCATACAAATTGGAGCTTCCTGCTTCTTCGCGAGTACATCCAGTTTTCCATGTTTCGTGCTTAAAGAAGGTTATAGGTGAAAATCTTCCAGTTCAAACAGTATTGCCAGAACTTGATGGGGAAGGGAAAATCATATTGGAACCTGAAGCAGTCATGGAAAAAAGAACTCGACAACTACGGAATCGATCAATTTCAGAGTATCTCATCAAGTGGAAGAACTTACCAACTGAAGATTCTACATGGGAGGATGAGAATTTTTATATGGCTATCCTGAAAGCATCTAAGCATTGGAGGACAACACTTTTTTACGAGGGGCATGTTAGGTCCCTATATTACTAGTATAGTCCCTTATCACAGCAGTAAACTTCATTGCTATTACTAAAAATTTCCAGAACCCCATATTGTTATTATTGTGCCCTTGGAATTATTATTGTTAGGTCAAATGCAGATTTACATCAGTGGCCCCACTAGGATTACATTATGGCCCCATGGACTCCTATATATAGAAAAGGAGGCTTTTTAATTTGTATCATCCAAGAATTGTTCATTCATGTAATGTATTGGAGGTTGCCTCGAAGGGCTTATTTCTAAGGTGTTGATATCTCTTTTCTTCTATTTTGAGCCGGTTTCCCCACATCTTGGTGTAAATTGCAAATTGGGTTATAAGGGATGATTTCTTACCAACCCTCTTTTCTGAGTTTCTTTTGATCCAAATTCTCTTATTTCCAATGTTGTTACTTTCCTTCTAGATGCCCTTGATCTCTGGTCTATTTTTTTCTTACTCATAACAATAGAGGAAAATTTTCGATGGTGTCCTTTAGAGTCGGTGGTTCTAACAACTCAATTTTATCTCTAAATTCCATAGGAAACCCATTGATTAACATTTGAATCTTGGCTTTCTCATCCTTGAGATATGGTACATACCTCAATAACCATGGGAACTTGGTGACATATTCATCATCTGATAATTTCCCCATCTTGAGTTCATAGAACTCCTTTTCTTTTCCATTATAATAATGTTCAGACACATATTTCTCTATGAAGAGCTTTTCAAAATCCTTCCAAGTCAACTCCCTCTCAAAAATCCCCCTAACATTATTTAGATCTTCCCACCATATATTTTCTTTTCCCTTCAAGTTGTGAGTGGAAACTCTAGCTTTCATATTTTCAAAATAGTTATGTATTCTAAAAAACTTCTTCATGCCTAACTTCCAAGCTTTTTCATCCCTTGCTTTCTTCATATCCTCGTCAAATGTGGGTGTCTTAGATTTCTTAAATTCCTCAAGAATATAATCCTTTTCCTTTCTTCCTGGATGATAATGATGATGATGATGGGAGTAATGATAGTGCCTCCTAGTAGTATAACTGGATGGTATGCCAGAATGATGCACATTAATTTTGATTCCTTCTCTTGGGGTGCTCAATGGAGAATCTCCCTTCATGGTGTCCTCACTTTCAGAGCTATGCCTCTTCTAGGACCTGCCACCATCTGTCCCATTGGTATACTACATTGATCCATGAGGACTCCTTCTGTATCTATGATTGGTTGTCATCTTTGACTTCCTATGCCTCTGAAAATGTTAAAGGCTTTGCAGAATTATTGCATTTATCTCAGCATGCCTCTCTTGAGCTCTTACCAGCCTCTCATTATCTACCTTGAAGCTCCTAACCTCAGCCCTTAGGCTTCTAAGGGTATCCATCCAATCTAGAGATTGACTCCATCCCACTTGGTTGACTAATCTTTCCTCTTCATTGGCCCTGACTTCTTCACTTTCATATTGTGATTGATTTGAATTGTATTACACCTTTCCAGTCCTCATTTTTTCTGTGGCTCTGTCATGTGCTGCTTGTAATTTGTTGTTAATCACACACACTATTAGATAACACAAATAGATGAATAAATAGTCACGATTGTGGCCATGAATCTCATGCTCATGGATCTTTTATGGTGATCCATGTTGTGTTAAGAAAACCACATTAACATACTCATAATGTTCATTATCTCATACACATCGATTACAATTCAAGTAATCTAAGTTGTTAGTGCATAATCATTAAAATAAACAACCAGCTAGTCACAAGGTTCTACCCTTGTAGAGTTTCCATAACAATCTCCCTGCATCAAAATAACCATACTAGCATATAAATTTAGCTCTTCACCATCTGAGGTTTGCAGGCCCACCCAAATTCATAATTAATTACATTTGGAAATTTGTTTATTCAAGCCAACTTTTGAACTTCCTATTGTTCCAATGGGTCACAAAGTGAATCAATGTCTAGTTGGAGTTGTTATTAATTTTCTAAAAATCATCAATTTTCCATGATAAATCCCATCCAGTCTAAGTGTTGAACCTGGATGTTGATCTAATACCACATGTAGCGACCCCCATCCCACCACTCCTAGTCGAACGGGGTGTCACTGATGATCCAACTCCCGTGGTACCGTTAGAGGAATGGGATACTAAATAATGCACACACACACACACGCACACACACTCACACATGGATATATATATATATATATATATATATATATATATATATATGTGCTTTTTATTATTCTTTATGTTTGTATACTTATTTCATAATAATTTAATTGTTAATATTAATTAGATTAACCTGCCACCTAGACCCAGCGGTGCTTACATCTACGTCACCACCTGTGGCTAGTTGCACATTCATCGATCTGATAACTCTCCTCTCTTGGCACCTCGATCTATTGTTTGAACTGTTGTGACTTGCACGCTTGATATCCCAGGTTGGGGCTGGCACAGTTAGGGTTACGACTCATGGTTCCAACCCCACATCAAGCGTTCCACATATCCTCTACTAGATTCGAGAGTTCAGGAGAACTGCTCCACCCCACCACCTTTTTAAATGACATCATGGGGAAAGGGAATCACAATGTAGTTTTGGTGGGCCTTCCTCTGCCCTCTCCACCTCTGATTGGTCCACGATGTATATTTCAAGATACTTCCCCAGTAAAGTTTCCCTACCCGCATCCAATCAGAATAAGGTGTGATATGAGAGCCAATCGAGGCATGCCATGTCTAGGTCTTCCTTTCGTCCAATAGTATTGATGTGTCTTATTGGTTATAAGTTAAGGCTTCATGAAACTCCATTGCGTCAACATCGATCATGGGATACTTCCAAGTTTGGTTGCAGAGCTTCTACAATTAACTTGATTCAGGCCAACATCCCTACATGGCCTTTATGAGCTACTAGCCCTTACAGTCACTACCCTCTTGAGCTTATGCTTGAATATCTCCTCCTGAGTCTATTATCACTCTATAATTTCTTAGGTTGAGGAAGAAAACTACAAAGGTAAACACAAACCACTTTTAAAGCTGGGATCTAGCCCTTCTAGCTTCAGAAAGGGCTCTCTCTATATAATTTAATTAGGATCTTAGGCTAGCTATTAAAGTTTGAGTTGGGTTTTTCAAAATTTTGGTTTAATAATGAAATAAAAGTCCATTGGGCATGGATTCATTAAACTTCTCGGTAATCAATCACAAATTAACAGAGTAGTTGTAACAAGGCAAGGTACGCAAACTCCTGGATCTTAATATATTTATGGTGTGGTTGAGTTGAAAAAGGTATATGATCAATTAAATATAAAGAATATTGAAATGAATATTATATCTAACCTTAGAATGAAAAAATTAATATTTTTTTAAACAAGTCAAAGCAAAGTACATTTAAGTAAATTAAATTCTTAATCTTCTTGCAACAACCAGGAAGGGAAATCCATATGAAAATTGAGAAAGAAGAACAATTTAACATAAGAAAGAACATTACCGTTTGTTTGCCACAAGACTCCTGGAACAAAACTACCTCTGTATTTCTGAAAATTGATTACTTTGACCACAATCCACAATTTACATCAAAGTAGAGCTCTTTTATTTACACATAATCCAATCCTTTCTAAGTTTTATTACAAAATATTTATATACTTTCTAATGAACTAATCTTCGGATTCCAAAAATGAATTGAATATAAAATAATATCTAATAAAGATGTGAATATTTCTGAAAATATAACTAAATAATAGGAAATATGGACAAATTCGATTGTTCTGTTGAATCTTTGGAGGAAATTTGTTGATGGCTGTAACTATTTTTTGGCTCCTTATGTTTGTTTGTTGCCAAAATTGTGGGATTTCTATTTATTCGCATTCGAACAACTACAGTAATTGGTCCCATCTCTCTTCACTTGGAATGGAAAAATTTACCATGCTTCGAAATCTTTCATATACTTCTGTGTAATTTTGGAAAGTTGTCTTATTGAGGAATAGATGATGGATTTATTGTTGAATATTGATATCATATTGTAGTCCCTCCATGAAAGCTTCTCCACTTATTGTCCCTCTTACTTTAGCAAACTTAGATGTATCTGCGGCTATAGACCATAATTGTTCTTGATAATTTTCTAATGGAATCAATTTCCATTAGAATTTCTTAAGGTTGGAAGACCCTTTTCCTGCAATAAAGAAAACTTTCGGTTAAATATTCTAACCTGTAGCTCTAATTCTTTGCACTTGTTCTCCAATTGCACCATAATATTTTTGTTTGTCAGCACTCTTTTGACTTCCATCATTATCTCTGTTCTATCTCGAATGTTGAGCTATTCAAGCTCATATTTAGTTTTGGAATTCAACATTTTTATAATCCTATGTGCTTCTATTGGCCTGTGCTCAATATCAACTTTGGTCGTTTCAATTGTTGCTTTGACATTTTGCACTAGCTCCTCCTACTCAAACATAATTTGAACTGATGACCATAAATATGTGATATTTTCACTTATATTATGCCATATACTCTTCTTGGCCTCTACCAACATTTCAGGTGTTAGAGATTGATTCTCATACTTTTGAATTTGTTGGGTCAGTTTGAAATTCTTTTCCATTTCTACCACATATGAATTATCTAATTTGATCTTGTTTTCCTCCAATTTTGACAGTTTTGCCATTAATTTTTAATTTTCTTTACTAGTCAATGACAATTCTCCTAAAGCTTGAACTAATTTCTCAGAAGAATCTAAGGTGGATACCTAAGTTGTGTAATGTTACTCTTGCTTTGCTAAAATACCTGCTACTGATGATGAACTTGTTTCTATCAACTGCTCTTTCTCTTTCAGTAATGCTTCCATGTCTGTTTCCATATTTTGGATTTAAACATTCTGCTCAACTATTATTTTGAACAAATTATCTTTCTTAGCCTCTAAATTTGTGATTTCCTTGGTCTAAGGGCACTTTTTGGTTGGAAGTTTAAGCTGCTTTCTAAGGGCTTGGATATCTTCATTCTTGTTTTTTATCATCTCCTTTGTTTCCTTAACATTACTAGTATCATATCCCATCTTAATAATCAATTATTCCAAATCTTTTGTTCTGGTGTCTTTGGCCAGAGAAGACATTCTCTCTATCTTCAATTGTGAATGCATTTTGTTCAGATATGTTTGTAATTTGGAGGCATCCATGGTTGAACTGGTCAATGTTGAGTAAATCATCTCTCCTTCTTGTTTATGCAAATTGATTTGATCGATTTCATGAAATTTCTTGGTATCAATAGACAATATAGAAGATTTATAACCTTCAACACTCCTGGGCACTGACACTGTAGGTTCTAGGAAGGGCAACATAAAATTCCATTTCTCTGTGTCAAATGCATATAGGAGTCTATGTTATGTAGTGGAAACCTGCTTCTAGAACTCTGAATAAGTTGTAGCTTTGAGGGCTTCATTCTTCCTCTTGATCTCCTTATACATGGAAAAAATGTTTTGCTACTGTGTGGTAATCTGAGATGAAGAAGACACAAGTGACTCTGTTATGTCTTGAACATTAGTGAAACGAGTTACTGGAAAACCTGTTAAGACCAATGTGGCTTGATCTTGGGTTTTATTTTCTTTTGATGACTGTTATTGAGTAGTGGCCTGTGTGTCATCCTTAATGTCAATGATGATTTTGTCCTTAGGGTTTGTCTTTTTTCTTCTTTTGAAAACTCAAAATCCTTTGACTCTGAATCAATGGGGGACATGCTTTTCCTTATTCTCTTAGTGTCCTTGTCTTTTGGAATTGGAGTCTGTAGAGAAGTTTGGCTGAAAATTTGTTCCTCATCCTCCTGTAGAGCGTTCTCATCCCACCACTCTTGATTAACATATTTTTCTATCTTCGTTCTGGATGTGTGTGCATATGGATTAGTTTTTTTTTCAAACCTTAGCTCAGAAATGATTCCCAATGGGTCATAGGACCATGTAAAGCTTAGTTTAAACTTCATCTACTTGAGTATTTCATCAAATTCTTTGTCTGTTGCTATGGTATTCACAATATATGGCACCACATGTGCCTTTAAATTGAACTGTGCTTTCTTCTTACTTGATACAAAACATAAATCATCCATGTTAAGCATATGTCTGATATATTCAAGAGAAAAAAAAAATCCTACTGGCACAAACTTTGGTAATCTATAAGGAGGAAGTTCACACCCATAGATTTTGATCTCTGTATAATTCTGGTATAAATACCAATCTCCAACTTTGGCTTGTTCTATGAGATGCATGACCTTTTTAATTTCTAATGATATCCTTGGAATAACACCACTACTTAATAAAAATAAAGACATGTGCAGGAATTGGTCAACAAAATCACTGAATGAGAACTCTTTTGTATTATTTATGGGTAGAGAAGTCCAGTGGACAACTAATAATGGCGTTCTTTTCTCATCCACTTTTTGTAGCTGAAACTGGAACCTGTCTTCTTGATAATACAAAATTAAATAAACCAAAACTGACTAGTGTTTTAAAGCACCTTCAGCTTTGAACTTCATAAACTACTCATGAAGGATATCTGACAAATATTGTCTGTAATTAAAAAGTACTGAAGGATTTTCTCCAACTGAAAACACTGACATGAATCCAAATACTACATCATCCACCAATTGGTCTGAATGATAACCCAACAAATAGGTAACCATAGAGATTATTTATGGTATATTTTCATCAGGGAATCAGACGAAAAAGGGTGCTGAGAAGCTTGAATATTTACTTGAAGGGATTAGCATATTCTCTGTCAAATTCATAAACTACTTCATAAACTATCATCATTGTTTTCTTTTTTTTTTGGGTTTCCAATTCCTAAACTAGTATAGGTCAAATTCACATTGAGTCTCAGCTTCTTAATATTGTGTATCAAATACGGGTCCACCGGCCAGTTAGGCACGAGATGGATCATCGACTTTTCCTCATTTTTTTTCCTTTCCCTTATGTGAAGACATTTTCAATTTCAAAAGGATATTAAACAAACAATGTTACAGTTGTTGTTTAGTGAAATTGTAAGGGTAAAGACTCGTAGATGACATTGGAAAAAATCAAGATGAACCTAAATAATCGGTTGATTTGAGAATGGGAAATTTTCGGTTTAATGAGAGATTTTATAACGGGATTGGAGGGCATGTAACGAGTTATTACCGTTTGGTGTGGTAGTAATTAGGAATTCATACGTTTGCATGAGGGCTTAATTGTCCAAATCTTATCTTACTATTTGTGGGTGATTTGAATGATAACGAGTTATATGATGTGGGGGATGTGTCAGCGTGGACGACGGGGTGAATGACGAGTAGTCGCGTGAGCGGAGGTGTGTGGGGGTGAATAGGCGAAAGAAAGTGTGGGATGGAAGTTTTTGGGGGACTAGGAGTGGTAAATGGTATCGGGGAAAGGACCCCGAAAATTGTTGTGGGATGGACACATTGGTCGGAGTGGTTTATTTGGAAACCATTTTTGCGCACAGCAACGCCCCACCCCCTCATTAGTTTTTGAAGGGTCGAGGGTTCGAACATTGTCCCCATGGTTAATCAGCGGGCACTATCGTACTTTGTTGATAGCGCCCGATACTTTATGGTAAACGACAAAATGTCATTTATAACTTTGTTAAAATTCCTTTATTTTAATTAATATATAAAAAATAAACTTTGATCAAATCGCAAGGCTGGCGGAATTTTAGAGTAAGCGCGCCTTAAGGGGTTTTGTTATATATATATATATATATATATATATATATATATATATATATATATATATATATATATATATTTATTTATTTATTTATAGTTTTTTCCCCCTATTTTATTTTTCTATTTTTTCCTTTTTCTTTCAAATTTCCTCTTTTTTTTCTTTTTCTATTTTTCTTTTTTCTTATTCAAATACTAAAAGTAAATTTGAAATGAAGAAAATTATTTACAATATCCCATGGGATGAAAATCTAGAGAATCAACAATTGATCACTATAATTTATAGGACTCTAACAGAGTCCAAGGGAGTTGTTAAATACCAAAAGGATCTTAAGGAGATCGATGCCCCTCGCTAATCTACAGGCCAAGGCACCCCCTTAGTCTTGCAATGCTATAGCCAACAACACTATGAAGCTTGTCGAACACTTTCAGGATTGTTAAAAATGAAAGGCTGACTGAACCTATACTACAAGATCATGAGTTATAATAGTCACAAGAGAAATTTATCCTCAACATCAACACAAGCCTCATAAACTGACTTATAGGCCCATGGCTAATATAAGTGTACATTCAATGATATATGTATGTACAGACCTTGTCAACAAGTTTCCTTCATTGTAACCCTTGTTCTATAATAAAATAATCCTTATGCCAATGACTGTAATGATAAAATCTGGTTCTTGGAACCATTTCTGATGCTCTACCACTGTATATTGTCATTTAACATGCATGTTAGTGGCATAGCCAAATATTTCATAACAACCATTCCATGCCAAGGATGTATTACACCTTTGTTGCTCACATTTATAAACATTATTTCAGTCCAGTATTTGAAACACATTCACAATACAGTTATCAACACCATTCCAATCTAGAAATGCAAGCACATGTTCATTAACACAACAAATACATGAAGAACTTATCTTGGAATATCCTAGGAAACTGATTCTGGGACAAGGACTCTCCACCCAACCTTAGACAATGGTAGCCAAGCTCACTCACAGCTCTCACCCTCAAGCCAGATTTCAAAGACTAAGGGGTTTGCATCAAGGATAAAACACCGATTGTTGGTTGAAACAAGGACTTCATAGGACCCACCTCCCCTAGCCACCAACCACTCAAAAATAAAATAAAAAAGTGTAGGGAATCCATAGGTCAACTTCCTCCACCCAAAGATATCAAGGGAATCTAGAGAGTAACCTCTCCACCCTTTACTAACACACAGTGGTTCCACCCACGTAGGGGAATCGAGAACCCACTGTAAATCAACAACAAGAAGGTTTCAAAGGCTCTCCATACAGGATTCCAAGGACACAATCCTCAACCCACACCATTAAGGGGATCCAGAGAAAACCATCTCCACGTTCTGGCTTTACAAGGACTCGAAAGGCATTATTCCTCACCAAGGAGAACCCACATGTCTACTAATCTTACTAACTGAAATCGTTCACCATCCTTCTTCTTTCTTCTTGTTGAATGCTTAATCCACTCTAGCTGAGTGAGTGAGTGAGTGGTTTTTCTCTCCTCTCCGACTGATAGTGAGCATGTCTCTCCATGATATCAAGCCCCCTCTATTTTCTCTGTTGTCTTCTCTTCTACACTGGGATCGATTTATGTCCTTTTCTACCAGCACAATCAGCTTCATTAATTTAATTCTCCTTGTTGTATAATTGTAACTCTAGGCGACATGGAATGTGTACTTCCTTGCAACCCAAATTAATCTCCTGACTAGTCCATTAAGGCTCACCAACCATCCCTTTAATGGTTGTCCCCAAAACAGATTAGCTTTTTTCACCAGAAACTCACTGACATCCAAAGCAAGCAATGTCCTCTCAGCTCTGAAATTCATGTCCCTTGACTCAGCCCCCCTTTAAATTTTATTTATGTAAAACATTTTACAATGCATTTACAAGAGGCCCATGGTTAGGGTTGTCATAGTCCTAACATAACAAGACACAAAATTGAGGTATGTGCTCCCCTTGTTTTGGAACAAAAGACCTCATATACATAGTGATTTGATAAATTGATTGACATAGATCTACATACTATATCCCCCATGAAATTTGAACCTCTCATTTCTTTAAAAATATCTTGTATATAATTATTTCATTTACATTATTGATACAACCTATACTTTATCAATCATAAAGCGTTCTCAATTATTCTCATAAAATCAACCTAGTAAACCTAGGTAAACTTGGTACATGTAGTAAACTTAGGTAGCCTAGTAAACGTAGTTAACCATTGTTGACCATGGTTGACTATGGTTGACCTAGTAAATCTAGTAAACATAGATTAACCTAATAAACCTAATTTTTAAAGATGGTTTCGAACAATTTCTAATTTTAACTATTATAGGAAAAATAATGTCACTAATAACACTACTTTTAATTCAATGGTTGAATTTAAGATTTAAGTGATAATGATATCAATTATAAATGGCAACATTTCAAACAAGTTGTAATTTTAAGCTAGAATATAAATAAAAAAGAGTCTTTGCAATAACACTAATTTTTTATTCAAGTTGATTGTAAAGTTTTTGTTAACATCATGATGGATTGTTAAAAACATTGTTGTAAAATTCTCACATTTTAACCCTAAAAAATGGATGATATTGAGAATACCATTTTTTGAAATGGAAGTAAAAACCACTAAATACAACCTTTAAAAAAGAACTATGAAAGATTTTGATCAAGTTGATAACCATCTTTAAACTAGCCACGGATTTTTTTAATTAAATACATATTGTTTTGCATTATGACTAACATAATAGTTGATTGTTTGTAATGTGAATATCTTTGTTGCTTACTTTTCTAGTGCACTTCTATGCACATATATATATGTGTGTGTGTGTGTGGAAGTACCTCATAATGATTTTTTTCGCATCCCAAAAAAAAGTCCATTATTATGTTAGATACACTTATAATTTATGCCTTTTGTAATTGTTTTAAGACATAAAAAAATTTTATACTAAAAATTAATTATGCATTTGTTGAAGAATGGAACCACAACAATATACAACTCTAATATATTATGATACTTATGTCAAGAAGGGTGGTAAAAGAAAATGGCACCTCAATGGTACTTCTTTCACCATAATATTTGATTCGATTGGTTAAAATGTGTCCCAAAAAAATTCTAAATAATTAAATATATCACTTACAATAATATATAAATTTTGTTATATTATAATTTTTATTAACATATAAATTATGTTATATTATAATTTTTATTAACATAGTAATTAATTAATTTTAATATAAATATAGATATAATTTTATAATTTAAAAAAAAATATAAATATTTTATTTTTGTTTATATATATTTCAAATTAAATATAAAATATATTAAATGTTTATATATATTTTCAATTAAATATAAAATATATTAAACTCATGGAAATGGGTGAAATGTATTTTGTAGTGGTCTTACATAAATTTTGGTGAACACGTACTGTTTTTTTTAGAGTTTGGGATAGAATTTATTTCATATCTATGTTTGTGATTTGAAGTTGATTGTTTTTAAATTCATGTCATGAACAACTTTGTAAACAAATAAAATAGTTCATTGCTCGATGTTTCTATGTCACCAAGGGGATTTTTAACGCTAAAGTCACAGGTTGAAAATCTATTTTGAAAAAAAAAAACAAAAAACAGAATGTTCGGTGGCATGTAAGAATCGGTGGCAAGTGGTATTCAATGAAATCAAATCAAAGAAAAAGGTAAGTCTTTTCAAGTAAAATCGAAAGAAAAGAAATTTCTTTTTGTCAAAGTGAACGGATGCATGAAACACACAAAACACATGATGTGGGGTCATTTCGTTGGCTAAAAAAGCTACCAAGTAGTGAATGTGGGTACCGACAACGAAAATGCCACACTTCGGGCTTCGTTATCCATTAAAATTATGCATTTTTTTTAATAAAATTTAATTAATTTTTTGTTCAGCCCAGCTCCTCTATGCAATGCAAAGGACTCACAACTGCGTGAATTTAGGTATTATTGAGCAGAACAGTAACATAATAGTACCAGTGTCAGAGCATCCTCGCAATATGCAAAAGACCCATTTTCTCGCACATATTCCATCCTCCGCACGGTAAAAGTTCCACACAAGGAAACATAATAATATTAATTTGATATTTTTTCAAACCCTCCTCGCCTATGCAAAGGACCTACCATCACATCAATTGCGGCATCATTGGATACAGAAATAACATAACAATGCTATTGTTAGAGCACCCTCTCAATATGCAAAAGACCCTAATTTTTCCCGCACATACTCTATCTTCCGCACAGTAAAAACTCCACACAAATAAACATAATAATATTAATTAGAAATTTGTTTAGGTCCTGGTTCCCCTTCCCCTCCCCTCCTCTCCTCTTCCTATGCAAAGGACACTAGCATTGTTAATAATAATAATATTAATTGGAGATTTGTTCAACCCCCCTCCGTCCTGCAACACGCATCAATTCGAGCATCATTGGGCATAGCACTAACATCATAGTGTTAAATCCATATCTGCTTTAAGCATGAAAATGTAGATTGGCCACCTACTATCCATATTTCTTATTTTAGGCCTGAATGGCAAGATGTTATTACCACAATCTGATGTTATATAACTTTGTGAAGGTAGGTTTTCCATAGAGCATCAGTATTAGATGAGATTTTTAGCTCATATTTCGGGCTCTAAACCTATGAACCTCCCATTCTTCCTCTATAAATCTTTGTTGACAATGCCTCAAAAATACAAAGACCCCGAGATTATTCTCTTCATAATATTTATCTTAGGGGTTTTAATAAAAATGTTGTTGGTTTATCATCTGAGGAAAAACAAAACCATGTGGGACAGGAACTTAGCTAGGATAGCTAGAGTTCAAACCACCACTCCTATACCTATGATGCAACCAACAAAGGAAGTTTATACCAGAAGACTACCTAAGGAGCCACAAACCTTGGAGTCTTTCAGGCAAGAACATGCAAGCAAGCTCAAACAAAAATCCACTCTACTTGACAACAATGATATTTCTAAAGGCAAGGAATAGGTAGCTTCCTCTTCAAGGAATAAACGTAGGAGAAGACTCATTCTTTCATAAGGATCTTCAATGGAAGTCGCCCTTGAAACATTAGCACCAAGCCCTGTTCTAGATACTAGATAGGATAATGAAGAAGAAAATGCCACTCCAACAACAGAGGAACCAACACTGGCACAAGTATTTTCCTCTCTCAAAACATTAGCGAAGGGGAAAAGTAAAGTTTCAGAGACTACAACAGAAGAAACAAATATAGCCCAACTTTATTCATCTCTCAGTTCATCAACTAAAGGAAAGAAGAAAGTGAAAATCTACTCATACTCATCATTTGAGGAAGAGAGTAGTGAAACAGAGTGTACCGAAACAGAGTTTGAAGAGGGGCAACAAAGTAGAATTATCCATGGAAGAAGGAGGCCTTCGTACATTCCTAATCCATATATTCAAAGGCCTCATACTAGACCAAAGAATAAGCTCAGGCTAGAAAGAAATCTCATAGCCAATCCTGATCTGAGAGATGAGATAATAAACATAGATGGAAGTCTAGAAAATGATCCAGGGAAGAAGAAAGCTCAAAAGAAGAAGCAAGTACGAAAGAGAAAGCCAAATAAGAGGGTCATTAAGACAGAAGCTATTAATATTTTGGCTTCTATACTAGATTTTTAATGATTGAATATCTAAAACAATGAAATTATGAATAATCATATAATTTTTGGCCTATCTACAAAATTATGAGAAATAGCTACCTTTTCCAAAAAAGTAGCTATTTCCTTCAGAATTTGTGTAAGAAGATGAAAAGGTATATTTTTATTTTGGTCTCAAGGAATGATACTAGATAATAATAAAGTACATTCTACCTCAATAGTAATGGTTTTTTCTATCAAGTGTGATCCAGTGAAGCTATCTTCCAGGTGTCATTTTCAGTTGGTTTCTCCTACACTTTTGTGGATAAAGGTCCAGGTGTCATTTTCAGTTACTGTTGCACTTTTTGTGGAGGAAGTTTTTCCAGGAAACGAGGAGCAGACAACCACCTCAACTCAGCCATTTCGATCTCCATACTATCATTTTTGTCTTCATTGTATTTCAGACTATTGTTTTGTTATTTTTAAGATAAGATTTACTATATGTAGAAGATTGTAATAAAGTCCCTACAATAGACTTGCACTTTTTGTGGAAGCTTTAACAGAACACCTTTTTGTATATATACTATGTAAAGCAATGAAGAAAGGGTTCATGAGTTGTTCATCTCATTGCATCCTGTGTTGTATATTTTTGAACTTATAATATCCAAATACACTCTTGAGGACTTATGAATCATTTGATATGTGTATTGTCTTTTTCCTTATGTGTTTCCATAATTTACAGTTTCATTCCAGATTATGATCTACATATGTTGTCTCATTTTTTTGTTAGTCTTGTGACATAGTTGTACATGATTATCTATTTTTATCAGTCTTTTTTTACAAGAAATCTAGATAAAATATTCTATTCATAAGCATTCCTTGTGACAAAAATATTTCAAATGTTTGGTGAGATTATTGTAAGTCTTGAAGAAGCGTTCTTTCATCAATAAATTATAGGTCTGAAATCTTTTGTATTCTTTTCTTCTTAACAGTGGAATTCTATTGTATAGACCCATTGTTCTTGCACATTCTCCTAACCATTAGAATACAAACTTATCCTTGCTACCACATCAAACAAGTACCCTCATATGTGTAAGTGATTTATCAGTTTGAAACCCTTTTAGTTTCCATTGTGTGAGAGTTTCAACCACTTTCCAAAATCATAATTCAACTATAAGAAAATCCCTTGAGCTTAATATGTTTCTGGTCAGGCGCTTGTTACAATCCAAGTGTTGATTCCAGTGCTAACACCTGACATGTTTCATCTCGATGAAAAGTAATAAGGAGTACAGTAAGATGGAAGGCCTTGACCTAAATAGTTCAAGGGTGTGAAATACAAAGGATCCGTTCAGAAATGATGAAAATGAATTCTAGGAAAAATTATTGGTTCGCCAGTAGAAACAAGAGTACGCAGTTCCTCCTCTTCTCTAGTAATATCTTCAATACTAATGAGATTGGGTGGTAGACCAGCTGTAATTATAATTTTCTTTCATCATGCAGGTGGAGCAGGACTCAGAGCTATAGCAGCTGAAAGTGACTTAGTTTCATAAATGTTAGACTTAGGTTCATCAACTTTTGGTTCAGTTAGTTGTGTATATGAAACTTCTCCAATATCAGATTGTGTTTGAATGACTTTGGTAACTATAAGTTCAGGTTGAACTAAGCCTGCTTCTATTTTTTTAGTTTGATTCACTTCAGTTTCTACTGTCTCAGATTCTACAATGGTAGATGTTTTAGGTTGATCTACGGTCTCAGATCCTGTTGATTTTGACCTTTCAACTTTTATCTTTTCCAACTGACTTGGTGCATACTCAGGGGGTTGACCCTTCATTATATGCAAATGCATCGGTAAGTTAGCCACGATGAATTTTATTAAGAATCCAAATAATATTCAAAATTCGCACCTAAAGCCTCTAAAAAGTAAAAACAATCAAATAACACATGTTGGAAAATATAAAGAGTCAAACCATGCAAACAACCTTTCCATAGTGAAATCACTATTTGGTGATGAAATCCAATGTCACAAAGATCAAGGTTAAAAGTATATAAATATAGAGCGGGTGGAATCAGTTACTCTGATAACTTGGCTAGTGAACACAATCTGGTGCAAGTAACTCCACTTATTCCATCTCGAGTGAAGAATACCTTCCAAAAAGGTCCAAGTGAGTCTAGTCAACGTATGTTCTAGGTACAACAGAGACTTCCCCTCCGCTGTCACCTGGGTAATAGCCCTAATAATATGGTATTTAAGGTTACCAATTATAAAAATTGAACCTGGGGGAACAATCGTAGATCTGACGTACACACAAGGGTGGAGTAACAAAGCTCAATCCCCTTGAAAGTTCCTCAACATGATTAATATGACATTTACTTTCAAGTGACTCCCAAGTACCTTTTGACACCATTTGTAATGCGTGAAAATCACTTTACCATAAAAAATGAAGTGGGGTCGATCACTCCAATGGGTTTGATATGATCTTATGCTTGAATCTCTTGTTAGAGGAGCTTCCTAGAGAAAATTTGTAGTAAATGGATTTACTCCCTACCATGAGATACTAGTATTTGTTTGAAGCTTTGGAAAGTTAACTCACTTCCCTATTCCAAAGCCCTATAAACTGATCTAATGCAAGTGGAAAAGAGCCCTAAAAAAGAAAAAATTATAATTGATTTTATTAGCATTGTGTTTTAAACTTGTTATTTACTCAATGGGTAAATGGATGTGAAATTGATGATATTATGAACCAACTCAAAATTCTAATGCAATCGAACATGAAATTGTGATCTTTTCATTTGATGAATTCCTAATTACGGGAAAGGAAAATATTTTTCAACATTTCAAAGAAGATGAAATAACTCTTAATTTCACTTATCTATTTTGGTAAATGTAAATTTTCACTTTGAAATCGCCCAAATCCAGAAATCAATCTTTCAAATTTAAGTTCCCCGATAGCTCAAAAACCATGAAACTTCCCTTTAATAAAGAAACACTAAAGATTTCCAAAATGCATAGGAAACCAATCAAATCCTTAAAATGAGTTTGCACAAATGAATGCTATGAAATCAATGATGTCGAAAGTGTAATTCTGAAAAAAACGTGATGGAAGAAAAATTACTTTTGTTTTAAGTTTAGCAAAGGAAGCTCGTCTCATCAAAACACTTATTCTTAAGAAACCATACTTTTCATTAAATCAAAATAACTTTCACAAATGAGCAAGATAATCACTAAATTTGATCTGTTTGATTGAAAAAACACAGGAAGATAGTAAATAAAGATCAACCAATATTTCTTTTGATGGATCTACAAGCAAGCAGACAAAGCCCTTACCCAAATTCATGGAAATGGGAAATTCTAAAAAGAAAAATTCTTCATAACACTTAGTAAAACTCACAGAGACTATCTGAAGGTACAAACAAGTATAATCAAGCCTTAAAAACCAAAATTTCAGACTTTAATGGAAGGAAAACTCAAATTTTCAAAAATTGCAGGCATGTGCACATGCAAACAATATAGTTCAGTGCACAGATCTGCACTCTATTGTTAAAGATAAACCGCGCAAGTCGAGAAAGTTTAAGAAAAAATAAAAATTCAACCAAACAATTCACAAAATCCAAAATATCATTATCTTGCAAAGACTCATACAAGGCTATCGGACAAGGTTCAAAAGTCAAAACAAGGATATGAAAGAGAACAAGACGTTCCCCAAAGAAGTCACCAATTTTTTATAGCATACTAATTACTAATGCGGACATAAGCAATCTCCCTAGATTTCCAACAAAACCTAGTAACAAACAGACAAGAAAACAAATATTTCCCTGAGTTTATATATACCAAGTCATAAAATAGAATGGTAAGAGATAGAATCCATACCTTTCACGACATGCATGATGAAGATCCCCACTTGGTTGGATGCAACTCCTAAATCCTTAGAGACCAGATTTGCAAACATAGGAAAAAGCAGAGATCAAAAGAATATGTAGAATAAATGATTCAATAACTCAAACTAGTGATCAAGGAGACTAGTAACTAACATCATTTCAATGGAAAAAAGGAAGTAAAATAAACCAAATATCAATTCCATTGGACAATGTATTGGGAAGAAAATAATATTTGTATTAATCTAAAAAATAGAGGAGTTACACAACCTTGTCCTTGATGAAGTGTGGCTCCTCCCATTGATCTAAAATCCTCTCCTTCGATGATAATCCTTCCAACCTCATTTAAGAAGCATAAGTCTACCTTCAATAATCCCCCATAACTCTCTAGCCTGTGTTTGATTTATAGGCCAAGAGAAAGAGGTTTTAGATCCTTATCCCAAGGATGAGATCCACTAAAGGTGGGATTAGGGTTCCTTGAAGAATGGGAATTACCTCCATGATAAGAGGGGTTAGTCTCGAATAAGCATCACCTAGAAGCTTTCTGTTGGAATGGAGCTTGAGGGCCTCAATTGGGAATCTTTGGTCATTTTTCAATTTCAACATTAGTTCCCTTGAGCTACTTAGCCAAGACAAAGGTGTTGTTAAACACAAGGAGTTTTTGAGCACAAATTACACCTCTACTTTCGGTGAACTTCGAATGTCACCCTCAGGGAGTAAGAAGGATTCCATCGAAGGGCTTCTTTAGGAGCTACATTGCAAACCATTTTCAGTTAGGGTGTGCTTCTCTTAAGGCGCAAAAGGAAATTAGAAGGGGCTGAGAGATGCTAGAAAAAAATGGAGTTTTGGACTAAGAATTTGCAAAGATTTATCCATAGGGAGGGCGAGTTTTTCCTTAGTGATTTGCATGGCTGAGAGTGTTGCATTTTATAGAGCTGATTTTTTCTATTCCAAGGTCTGCACAGGGGTTTACTAGAAGCTTTTTTACACTTGTGGAGAATCATAATTTGGGGAGCATTATAGTTGGGATCTGCTTGGTGATTGAGGGGAGAAATATGCAGGAGTTAGGGAGGATTTCTTTGATGGATAAGTGGGCCTAATTCAGTAGTATTTGAACGGTGGGGAATTTTCTAACTAAATTGAGAAATTTGCACTTTTTGGGGGTCACTGGGGGTCACTAGATTCTTCCGAAACCCTTTCTGGATTTTTGTGGGTTTGGTTAGAGGGGGCTATGTGATCTGAAAATGGTTTGGATAACTTGTTATGTATTTCAAGAACCTCCCACTCAGTTTAACAATAAAATGATCTAGCTTGTGACAATTTGCGGAATTTATGCTTGAAAGTGGTGTATGATTTTTAACTGTTTATGTGTCTTAAGTTCATTTTTTCTTGCTAAAATTTAACATGTATAACAACAACATAATGCAGAAATAAAACATCCAGACACAACAGTGAAATTAATCTAGGAGTTCACCCGAATCTCGTGGGCTACGTCCCCTTTGAGCTTTGTCATCTTGACTCGGCTCTTTAGGATTATGGTAAGGTTTCTTTTACAAGTTCTACACTTAAATCCAATGGATACTAAACTGATCCAAAGGGCTGAGAATACCATCTATATCCCTCTCATGGCTGTCCAAACTCTGCAAATAGCTTTAGGCTCCCTTTGACACGAATCCTTCTGTTGGTGCTTTGAGCTACTTTGAGCTTCTAAATGGCACAAACTCCTTCAGAATTATGTTTCTGTCACTGAAATCACTCCTTTTGTATCTAGCACACATCAAAAACCAAATATCAACTGATAAATTGCTCAAATCGAGCACTGCATCCCCAAACTAGGCTATCCTCCATGGTTTGCCCAGGGTTGCCCAAAACTTCACACCAGCTTCTCAAGCTCTATAAGTTCTCAAAATGTTTTGAAACCACTTTAATTAGTTCCAAAATGTCTGAATTAGTAAATATAGATTATTCATTTACATAAAACAGATAAATAAATCCCAATACACTGCCTTCTCCATCATGGCCCCAATGGCTCCTTGATCTTCCTTGAAGCTAAAACTATTGAAGATGATCTATGTTCGACCTGAAACCTATGCAAAACTTCTCAGAATGTGGAAAAGACCCAAAATTGACTATTTTTTCACCCAGTTTGGTTCAATAATGAGAGAGTTATGGAAAAAACAAAATTTTTCCCAATGTCCCTCAAAAACCTCCTCCAAAACTGGAGGAACTCTAGTTAACGCGCTAAAAATGGAAAAATTCTGAAATTAGTGGAAACGCGCCCAAATTAGGCGGACTGTTGAGGGTTAAATTAAATGTTATGTTGAGGGCGGTCACATGACCCACCGCTCTAACCGCCAGCGGTTCCGCTAACAACACTATGGCATTAATTGTTAGGGTAAAACGTGGTTACATGCATGGTTTGCGGGCGGATAGGTTTTAACTGCCAGGAGCTAAGCCCTCTAGTCACGGGCTCCTGGTCTCCAGCATTTGAGTCACATGGTGAGTCGGGCTAGCCCTAAGGGGCTAGCCCCTTAAATTTTCTGCCGAGTTTAAATTCAAACAACAACTATAACCTTTGCCCATAGTTTGTTAAAACCTAACGTGCAGCCCGGCCGGTCGGGTCTGTGTGTTGGCAGACGAGTGACCCGTGTTCGAATCTTGCAGAGTAACCAAATTTTTGGTGAACCAGACATATCTAGCCTAGGGCCACGTGGTGGCCTTCGAGCTTGCCACGTGACACCCTTTCATTGGCCAAAACCCAAAATTTCAATCCAACTTCGAACAAGAATCTGCCACTTGTCCTCATGTAATTCGCCCTCTAAGGAATATTCTAGGGAATGATACAGGGAATATTCTAGTGAATATTCTTTTTTATTTCTCCAAATTTAACAAATTCAAACATGGTCAACTCATTTTTGGAGTTTACTAGGCATTTTAAAACCTCAATAACTTTTGCATACTACCTTGGTTTTGAGAATTGTTTGTGGTGCCAGAATCGCGGCAACGAGACCTTTCCAGTCGTTTAGGTTGCAAACATTTCTGAGAAATTTCATTTTTTGGCATTTTTTAAAACTTGGACATGATATCCTGATCACTAGGATTAATTTTATAGAATTCTTTGAGCACTTCTGTGAGCAAAATTCCTAGTTCCATTCATCATCCAACAACAAAAATTGTTGGAGGAGGGCGTAGTTTACCCCGGTACCATTTCCACCACATGGACCGGTGAGATATCTTTGGATTTGGTTGAGCTGGTGGAGTAGTGCTTGTGTCTAATTTATCAAAAAAATTGGAGCAGTTTGGAGGGATAAATCAACACTTCGTTTCCACGAAAACATCATTTTTTTTGGGTGGACACAAATTTGGCAGTAGAGCCATTTCTAGCATTTGGGTACCATCATACCACTTGGGATCTTGCCTTGCTTCTTGTAGCAAGCCCAGGTTCTGTCTTTCTTATCATCTGATGTACTAAGTTCTCCACATTAATAAAATGGCCCAGTTTTTCACCGTATTTCTTGTGTTTTATTGACTGGTGCATGTGTAATATTTTTTTTTTGTTATACCTTAGTTCATGTGTCCATTATTATTTGTAAATTTCAATTTGGTACATTACATAAAACATCATGAAATTTAATTGAAAGAGGTAAAGCTATCTTGTAGGCCACTAGCTCAGTCCTCTAAAGGATTTCAAAAGGCCCACAATACCGTGGTGCCAAATTGGCACATTACCCAATCCTTAAGGAATTTTTCTTGGGTTTAACTCTTAGATATACATGTTCCCCACCTTGGAACTATTTGTGCAGCCTATGCTAGTCTACATAACTTTTCTGTCTATCCAGTTCCACTTTCAAATCATTTTTGATGTGTTGAACCTATTTTTCCATTTCGTTGAGCATATCAGGACCAACAAGGACCTTATCAACTGGATCACTCTAGTTTATAGGAGTGTTTCAACTCCTACCATACAATTCTTCAAATGGGATCATATTTATGTATTCTTGGTATCCACTGCTGTAAGAAAACTCTACCAGTGGAAGGTATTCTTCACACTTCTTGGGTTGATTCATTACATACATCCTCAAAAATTCTTCAAGGATCCTCTTTCTCCTCTCGGTTTTCCCATCTGTATGTGGGTGATACACTGTGCTAAATTCCAAATCTGTCCCCAAACCTGCAAAAAATTCCTTCCAAAACTATGAAGTAGACATGACATATTTTTCTGATATAATTTTCTTGGGAATAACATGTAGCCTCACCATGTCCTTTATGAATATTTGTGCTACTTCACTAGCATAATTAGTGGACTTGACTGCTACAAAATGAGCTACCTTGCTCAGCTTATCAATCACCACCATGATTTCATCTTACAACCTATATTTTTTAGGTAAAACTGAAATGAAATCCATGGAAATTACCTCCCATTTCCATTCTAGGATGGGAATGCACTGCAACAATCTTGTTGGGTGCTTGCATTCAACCTTCACCTACTAGAATTCCATGAATTTTGCTACAAAAACAGCCACTTCCTTCTTTAGACTCAACCAATAATAAAACTTTTTAATTGTTGTGAGTGTCTTTTGGTACCCAAGATGGCCTGATTAAGGTTTAGCATGGAACTCTTTTATATCATACTTTTTAATTCCTCACTATTTGGCACATAACTTCAGTTTTTTAAATATGATTAGGTCATCATTAGTGAGGTGATATTCCTCACCCTATTTTTTAATAACTTACAACTACCACTTGACTCACTTGAATTATCCTGCTAATAACATCACCAACCTTATTTTCTCTACCCTTAATGTACCTAATTTCAAAATCAAACTCATTGAGTGTGGCCATCCATCTTGCTTGCCTGACATTCAACCTGGGCTACTCAAAAAAATAATTGAGCCCATTATGGTTTGTCATAAGTATGAATTTTCTTCCAAGAATGCAATGCCTCCACATATTTAGTGTGTGGATGATGACAACTAACTCTAAGTCACGAGTTACATAATTCACCTCATGCCCATTTAATTTTCTTGAATCATAACACAATGCCCTCCCTTCCTACATCAAGACTCCACCAAGCCCTTCCTTGCAGATATTCGTGCATACCACAAAATCCTATTCACAATTTTCAATCCTAAACACTAATGTATTTGAGAAAATACTTCTTCTGGTCAAGGATTGTTGCACACTAAGTTTCCCACTAAAATTTCTCCCCTTTTCTATGCAAGGATTCGATAGTGTTCCCTAACTTATAGAAGTTCTTGATGAATCTCCTATAGTAACATGTCAATCCCATGAATGAATCGATCTCATTCACATTCCTTGGTGTTGGAAATTCCATTATAGCCTTTATCTTCTCTAGATCAACTAATATCCCTTCTTTAGAGATAGTATGTCCCAATTAGTGTATCTGTGACTAGAAAAAATCACGCTTATTGATTTTTTCATAGAGCTTGTGCTCCCTTTGAAACTGCAACACTGCCACCAAATGCTTCAAATGCTCTTCCTCTGTCTTGGAGTACACTAGTATGCCATCAACAGACACAATGAAAAAAAATTTATAGGGACGTAGAGTGTTTCTCATTAGACACATGAATGAGGCAGGGGAATTAGTAAGCCCAAAGTGTACCACTACAAACTCATAGTGTCCATATCTTGTCTTGAAAGTAGTTTTATGAATATCCTCCTCCTTGATCCTTACTTGGTGTTATCATGTCCTCAAGTCAACCTTGGAGAATATTGTTGCTCCTTTCATCTAATTGAATAGGTCATCAATTCTTGGAAATGGATACTTGTTCTTTATGGTAAATTTGTTTAATTTCCTGTAATCGATGTATAGTGTAGGGGTTCCATATTTACTCTTTAAAAACAATATAGGTACTCCCCATGGAGACACACTTGACCTTATGTAACCCTTGTCCAACATTTTATTGATCTGCAACTTTAGATTCACCAACTCAGGGGTACCCATTCTATATGGTGGCTTGGATGTTGGTGTTTCTCTAGCTCCAACTCGATAGAGAACACTATCTCTCTGTGAGGAGGTAATCTAGGAACTTTCCCCAGAAATACATCTGCAGACTACTGCAAAACATGGTACTTTCTCAGCAGTTATTTTTCCTCATTCGTACTATCACTATCAACCTTCTCATCACTAGAAATATGCATTGTGAATGAGGTGCATCCTTTTATTCTACTGCGTTTGGCTTCCATAACAGTGATTAGCCTTACTAATGTAGGATTTATGTTTCCCTACATAACTCTTCTCTCTCCTTGCTCATCTAAGAATTCAATTTATTTGTCAAAACAATCCACCTTGGTTCGATGTAAATACAACCATTCCATGCCCAATAGTACTCCATATGCACCCAATGGAAATAAATTCAAGTGAGATTTCGTAGGCATGCCACTGAGCTCAAATACACACAACCTTACCCAATGGTTGATTTTCCTTTTTGCTCTGGTTGCTAACTGAACCAGCCATGGTTCTTCATGCAATTACCTGACTAAATTGCTTTTATCCACAAGCTTTGGGTTGAAATAACTATAATTAGAACTTGGATCAATAAAAATGGAAATAACTTGATCATGTAGCTTACCTTCCATATCAATGGTGGATGCCTAGTGATATACTTGATGGTTTTCCATCGTTGCATATATTCTCGGTACATTATGAGTTACATCACCTATTGTGCAAGCCTCTTCAGCACTATAGATATTTGGTCCAACATTCAGCTGATGTGCACGGACCCTTTTCCTATGGTTTTCACCACAAATCCAACATTTTAGTGGCTCTAGTCCCACGAACTTGGTCTACTCCATTGTTGGATGTTGCACATTTTTATTAAAAACAACATTATATCTTTTGTTTAGGTCCGTATATTACTAGTA